>MUAA02000162.1:0-523259 GCA_014180765.2 Marchantia paleacea
CTGATACGACATCACACCTCTATTCATCTCTATATGCACTGAATGTAACGACATTGGCTTCAGGTGTGTATTCGAGCTTTACTCGTGGAATGTCTTTCTGTATTCTGATTTAGTGAACTAAGGTTTCTTTTCATTCAGTCAGAATCAGTCTCATGTACGCCTGTGTTGGAAGATATTACGTTCTCGCCTTTTGTTCCCCTCTTTTTACTAGTAGGTAGCTGGAACTCATGTAAAGTACTGCCGTGCGGAGACAAATTTTGAAGGCTGGTTCCAAGATTATATTGCTGAACACTGTTCCTGCGTTTCCAATGGGCATCTATTCCGGTTTATGCAGATGCTGCTCGACATCTAATCTGGGGGAAATTTGAGTAGATGTTTGGTGAGGTCTATACTTGAGGTGAGCAAAGCGGACAACCGTGCCGCTCGTCCACTGGCGTAACCAGCAATTTGTCTCGGATAAAAAAAATTCCGCATGTAAACTAACATTGGCCAGGGTTTAGTTTTTTCTTAAGTACTTAATACACTCCACTGGCCATTCTCCTCTGTTGCGGAGACATGTTATTCAAATGTCCTGAGGATGGGTACAGTACCTGAGTAGGTGTGAATTTCGTTTCACTCCAGTTATCCAGTCATATTATTGTGATTCGAGACACAACTTTAAAAATGGGCTCAATCTAGCAAGACCTACAGAGACTCGCCTCTTACAAACACAGAAGCAGCTACTTACGAAAGATAAGAGTGAGGTCCAGAATTGAATTACAATGACACCGGAGTGCAACATGAGAAAATATTATGATTCTATATTTTCAAGCTTGGCTCGTCAGGGAAGACTCAACCGGTTTTCAGTCAGGACAATTTCACAGCTTCTTTGGCATCCATAGATTCCCACATGGACTTTGACACCACCGTCCAGCGTGCTTCTCAAGCTTACAGGTTTCCGTAAAAACATATTCTTCTGGTGTCTCGTGAAATTCCTTAACCGATAGAATGAATGATCACTTGAAGCAGGCAGGCTTTTCCCACTCAGTAACTGCACGGCAATAACACCAGAATTGATTCAAAACAGAATAAATGCCCAGACAAGCGCTGCAACATCCCCAGGATCAAGGACAACCGAGATCACTTCAAAATAATCAAAAAAGTAATCACTTCAAAATCTCTCACTAATAAAACAATACCCGATTACAAATAAAAAATAAAAAATAAAAAATTACAACTCCAAGAGTCGGAGATGATATATAAAAACAAGTTACGTCTTACAGCAGCAGTCTAGAAAAGGATCGAGGCGTTTCCGTGTGAATCTCCATCCGGGGCTAGTCAGAACTCGGAACAAGCATCGGCCTGTGTAAATCTGCCATAGCCAACCAAGGAAAGAGCAGGCGAATGCAAAAGGGGCGTCAGAGGTGCAGAGAAAGACACACAGACAAACAAACAAGGAAATGCGTTGGGTACCATTGTACCGTGGTACCACAGAGCGTGCTCTGGTACTCATTTTCGGACTGCAGAGAGGAGTGAAGGGGAACAGGAAGTACATGTACCTGGTTCGTCCTTGCGCCTTTATGCCGTGCCACCAGTCCCGCTCCCAGGCCCCAGTGGATTCATCTGATCATTCCGATCATCTGACCCGCCCCTCTGTCGTTTGTAGGCCTAGAGTAGGGCACAGTAGGTGCCAACCAAGTCAATCGGAAGTTGCGTGCGTGCTTCTCGTGGACTCGCAATAAGAGAAGAAACTTCCAGGGCCCTTCCTGCCCTTGCCCTGCCCTTCACTCTTCCTCCTGTGCGTATTGTCATCCTGCTGTCAGTCAGCAGACCTTTTACCTTTGGCCAGTGCCCAACTCTGATGACCCACTCCACACCAGCACCTCGCCTACACCGTAAAACAGCGACGAACGCCGCGACTTCGACCACGGTGAGATAAAATATTCGAAAGGCGTGGCTACAAAGTCTGGCGACGATAGGTTTGTGATTTGTTTCGTGTTTGCTTGCGTAATGGGGTCCATGACAGTTGTATACTCGTAGCCTTCTGAAATTCCCTTTTCCTCAAAAAGCGGGAAACTCATTCGCAAAAGAGACGGACAGTTCAGTACAGTATTCATCTACGGCGTGGTACAGTACGAACCTTTTGAACCATGTGACCACGTCGGTCGGTACAGTACCATGTGAAGGTACCAACTTTTCCATCGACACTCATCTATTACAGCACATTCCATACCACAGAGAGGATGAAGTTTGGTTTGTGATTACATGACTTCATGTATTATCAGGTGCCCGATGTGTAAAATGGTGTTAAAATAGAAGCAGGTATTATAAGTTTCTTATATGCTTGGTCGACGATTTTTAATTTGCAGATGTCTCCATCCTCGTACTTGATTTTCCAGCAGTACAATAACCCTTCAATTTTAGGTAGCGATACAGCTTAACTTGGAGGAGGGTCTTTCGGATCAAAAGTTATGCGCCGTTTTTTAAGAGAATCGTGGGATGGAGGAGATGGAAAGTGGTGATGAGATTTGAGATCTTCAATAGTTCGTTTCACATTGTGGACAGTTTGTGACCTATCTGGACAGTTAGAAAGGGCACTCTCTTGGGAACATATGAAGAACGATCTGGACCTTCAGGCGAAGATGAGCTTCATGCCCATTTACTTGCAGTTGTACCTTGGGCATAGAAACTTTTCTCTACCCCTTCACTCTTGATCTTTTGGGCGCTACGGTGCTAGAACGACTGCACCAATTTTGATGCTTGGGTGGACCTACACCAAGTGCACTCCTTTTAAGGTTGGCATAACTAAAAAGATTTTGGAAGCCTCAATTTGATCATTGGAAATCTTTTACGAAGTCTTCAACCATTAACCTGCTGACCCTCATCAGATCTTATACCTCATGATGTGATGGGGAGAAATCTGCAGCAAAGACGCCGGAAACATTCGATTAACTGGACATAGCAGTGTACACATCAAGACCGACCGATGTCATACATCACCTACATGTGCAAGACAGAGTATGGATACATGGAGCATAGTGACTCTATTAGAGTCTTCCAAGAAGTATTCATCCCTCAAGGCACGGGAATATATTCTCAACCCTCACCAAATTATTCCTGTAGGGATTTCACATGGCCTCTAATCTCTGGCACCGCAGCAAGACATAAAATTTCTATCATCTCTCTTTCATCAACACGGTTCAGCTCCATTTCCATGACGTAGAACCTTAAGTACTTTGAGACATCCTTGTGGCTGAATTCTAATTCAAACTCTACCCCTTGAGGCGTAAGTCTCCTTAGGGCATTGTTGGCACTAACGGTAGATCCAGTGCAAACGACGCTAAGTGCACTATTATTTTTAATGTTCTAATTGTATCTACTCTTGCATATGTGCACCTACCTATCTATACGTTACTGCTAGATAAGTAGTGATAATTTTGAAAAAATGGTATGAAAAAAAAACTGATCTAATTAAATGAGGGATACATTTATAGATTTATTTTATAGATCCATGAAATAGGATTGAATATTTTAGAATAACAAATGCATAACTTTCAAAATGCATATTCGAGAAATGATTCATTCAATCATGTTAAGTTATTTGTTGGTATATGAAGTTTAAGGTTTATATGTGTAAATGCAGTTGACAACGGCAGCAACATAGATGCATATGTGTGAAATTTGTGTGATTTATTGTGCGGATCTCCAGAAATTAAATGAATGTGTTGATATATGTTTTTTGTTCATAACTTGCGATCGTTTTAGGCATATCGGCAAGATTTATAAAACATTCGTTACTGTATATGAGATTTTGATATAGCTCTTTACGTACAGTTCCTTATACTGCTAATTCTTCACGGTGCCGTACTTTGATTCGTAGGAATTGGATTTTAAATTTAATAATCTCACTGCAGAGCGCATGTCAAAGAGGTGACAAAAAATTAAATTCATTTTAAAAAAATGAACGCAAAACTGTCTCTAAGATGCAAATTTTTTTATGTCTAATCAAGTCTCATGTATGTAAAGTTTATATATTATAGACACTATGTTTCCGTCATGCAGACAACCAAGTTACATATGAGTGACAGTTATTATACAGTAAAGGCGGATTGACGTGCAGTTTTACAGACTTATTATGGAACCCCACAATGAAATTCAAACATACAAGTTAAACCAATCATAACGTCACGTAACTTAGTGTATTTAGGTTCAATCATATGTTTAGGTGCAAAAAGTCAAATTCCATTCACACATCAGAATACAAGTTATATCACATGATACTCTACCTCAACCAAATGGCTTCAGTTGTAAGGAGCAACTTGTAGGATTGAAGATTCTACGTGTGAGAACCAGGCCTTAACCGCCTTTCACAAGTCTGAAAGAGAGACACTCCATCATTATCTGGATTTATATCCACCATTATATTTGCTAGATTAGAGTGCAGCACTTGAGGTGTGCATAAACCTGATATGTTGTTTTAGAGCGAGTGAACTATATACCATGTACATGAGATTATTATTTTTTGAAGTAGGCAGTTTGAAACCTTGTCAATATGATAGTGTACACTTCCTCCAGTTGTCTCATCACCTTGTTTTTATTTTAGCTTACTTCAGTGGGAAGTAGTATTAGTAATAGGGCCATCGATACGGTTTACTCTAGTTGAATGGAGCACGTCATGGTCGAACCTTTTCATGGATATACGGAATCAACAACATACAGCTGTGTTTTCACATCTCCAAGTTGATCCAGCGGTTGCTCTTGATAACTTCTCCGATACCACATAAGAGTATCAGAATCCATCGATTTGAGGTCATGGAGGTCATGGTTATGTCCCTTCGAGCATCATACATGACACTTTCTTTTACAGTTAGGATCTGTTCTTAAAGAGCCTCGATGGTTCTTTTGAAAAGTGCCACATGTCCAAATTGAATTCCAGGCGTCGTTCTAGGAGCACTATGAGTCATTCTTTCTTTCGATTATTGATTGGGTAGAAACCAAAAGCAACCGAACAAAATTTTGCGCACACGACTAACAAATATGCGCAAACATTTGTTAGTCCTGAACTACTCCAGGTTACCCCTTTGGACAAGGAGCAGGATCTGTAGTCATCACAATCGAGTCATGATAACTACAGATCCTCCAATTTTATTATCATTTTCTTCGGAACATGATAGAGTAAGGGAATGAATATACCAGGTAACAAAGACACTTTGTACACGGAGTCCTCTGACACGTGTTGGATCTGAAGTCATTGATATTTTGGTTCCAAATCCACTTTCACAGAATATATCATCATTGTCTTCGTCTGGAAAGATCGGCTTTTGTGTACACTATTCAATGGCAAGCCTGGAGCTCGGAAATAGTGATGCATGGAAGGCAGATAGCTCTGAACATGGGGAAATTGTACCCTATTTCTTCTTCAATATCATTGGAGATTTTGTAGACTGGAGAATTGAGTGGTTCTCCTTCTCGTTTGATCTCATTCTTTGCTTTTGGCATACGATGCGACTGGGTTGGCACTCTGACATGGAAAATGTGACTACTGTACGATGTCTGCATTTTAAAGATGACGTAAGTTCTTGCAAGAAATAAGTACTTTTGCCTCGCGTGAAAATACAGGTTTTATCTTAAATAGGTTTGAATAGGTGTAAATGAAAGTTCTTTAGCTAATTTCAAATCTGTGTCTTTACAACAACCAAAAAAAAAATTTCAAATATTTTAAGGTTACAAACTCTTCTACTGCTATATTATTGCACTTTCATTAACGTCATGTATTATATAATCGTCTGATGGCTTAATTACAGCTCTAAGTATCTTTGATTGATGGAGTTATCCGACGGTATCGTTCCAAAAAACCTAAATTGATTTACGTGGTGTAAAATTATGCAAAACTTAAATACAATCAATGTGAGAATCTTGTAGTTTCCACTTTGATGGATGTGAAACGACGTCTATTCCAAATTATTATTCTTATGATATTGATGCTGTGAGAGAAGTATTCCCCTTCACTTGAAACAGTCTCTTAGGATGCAGCTGCGAAGGATATATTGATAGATATTGCTCACTCAGTTGCATAACCTTGTTGAATTTTGATCACCCTTAGTTGCTGTTCGTCTACGTAAAGCTTTATATAGGGTTAACATCTTTTAGTTGTTGCACTCAGTAAAAGAGAGAGACAGAAAATGAGCGTGGCTGTTCGAGAGGAGAGACGTGACGAAAGCTTTACCACACAAGAGCAAGGATAAAATACGAAACAAAACGCGAAATTACATTGTATAAAGACTGGGAATTGCAGGAGTTGCGTTCTTTTTTACAATCACATCGTTTGGGACGATGTGATTGTAAAAAAGAACGCAATTCCTGCGTCCCAAACGAAAGTAATACATTAATTCTTCCAACATGTGAAGTAAATGGAGCATACTGTACAAGTATTTTTATACTTGCCGAGATTTTGTGATATATCTACCTCCTCTCACTACTTTGAATTTAGAACGTGTGAGTGAATGGACACACTGATCGTTTCTCCAGAAATAACATTAACTAGCAATCAAAAGCAATTTTCTATGCGAAAGTACTCAACGGGAAAGGAAAATGATGACATACATCCTTCAGCACCATCAAAGAACTGACCTGAGGCCACCAAGTTGGACACATGCTGGACCCATACAGACTGACTCCAAACCTCCTCTAAGCTCTTGTCTCCCATATTCAGTTTAAAGATTAGGACACATTAAAATAACAAAAAGAACAGGAAACCATGAAATTGAACAGGTAACATGGGGCTATTCCCAATAGAATGTGTATTACATTTAACATATCTAAACTATCTAGATCAAATGATATAAAACAAATATAGTAGATGAGTTTCAAGGAGATACTAGAAGTTAATATTATTTTCTATAGTAAACACCAAGAGATTTTAAGATTTCCTTGACTTTAATGTGTGGTTTAGGAACTGTAAGCAGTTGTCTTGTGGGGTTGTAGAGCAATCTCCTAATATATGATCTATGGTTATTTCTTTCGATTGACAAAATCTACACTCAGCCAATAGTTTTATGTCTGATGTCGTATACACATTGCTTTGCTCTAAGAAAGTCTTAGCGTCTGGATGTAGAAGAGCCTTTCTGATCGTGTAAGTTGATACTCTCTCTTGCTCCTCCTCATCACCTTACATTCGGGTTCATTATAACTGGTAAAACTCCAGCAAAAAAAGATTATGGTTTTTAACAATTGGATCAATAACTCTTGCCCAAACTTCACAAAAAATTATTTTACAATCATCTTGTCCTCTTGAAAAAATTTCTTATGTTTTTCTTTTTCAGATCTCTCAAAATAATTATCTAGTTATACACTATATCACAAGGTAATATGCCGACCGCTATGTACTAAAATCATCACACATCTCAATCTTTCACTCCAATTAGTTTCAAATTTCATGAAAAGATCATGTATCATCTAGAAAGTTTTAATGATAAAAAATTTTGATAGAAAAAGTTATGATCAATGTACTAATTTCATGATATTCAGTGCAGTCCTACAACTATGACTCTATGCACAAACTTTAAACTATCAATCTTTACTCAAAATTCACCAATTGAGTTGAAATTTTAATCCAAATACAAAGTGAATTGTAAACTATATCTCCATTGAATTCGATTTGTCAAAATCTTTGTATGATTCTCATAATTAACCAAAATACACTCTAGGATCTTATATTCGCTCTTCAACCCCAAGGCCAATGTATACTTAGAGACTGGTATACTATTCTTCCCTCCCTCCACTCAAAGAAGACCAATCAAGGCCAATTTCTCTCATTATAAAGCAAAAAGTAACACAGCTGCACTAGCTGTTCCGTGTAAACGCTTCTATGACATGATAAGAATAACTGACTCATTAGAACATCTAACTCCGAGAGTGGTTTTTTCTAGAAAATTTACCGGCCTTTAGTTTCCTTGTGGAATCTCTCTCTTCTGAAAAGGAGACGTTTTAATTTTAGTTGTTTTGAGTTTAGCTTTTGGCCTTACTCCGTTCAGTTTCGATTTGGATGTTTTATTTCATCTGAGTCTGGCCTTTGGCTTTCTGTATTTCCACTTTCGGTGTTTATAAAGTTTCCACATTATACTCCTAGAAGGAGAAGAAGAGACGAGTGCTCCTTTCCTGTTTACATATTTAATACATTAGTTTATGTATACATGTCTAGCTCCTTATCACTTTCATAAAATCCAATTACAACACGCAGAGTTAGATTTGCAGGTCCTCTATGTACATATGGATATGTGACCACTTTCACCTGAAGGGATAGACTATACTCGTAGGTACAGTCTATCAAACGCTACCGTATGAAGATATGACCACATCCAAAGTTGGAGATGTTGGGGAAACGAAGGGAGCTTCAATGATAAAGAATCAACGTCTCATGGAGTTTCACCATGTACCCAATTATCACCCTGTCCCACTCTCACCTTGACTCTCTTACTAAAATGAACAATATGAGGCCGGATTCAATAGGGAGTGTGTGATACGAGATTTGGCATGGAGACATACATTTTTGCTGATTTCGTGTGGAATGGTGGCTTATTATCCATGGAGTAGATTTCACCTACAACATTTTTGGCTAGTTAGGCATTCTCATCACCTTTTTTATTTTCTCAAGTTATGATTGCATATAGACCCATCCTTGAGATGTATGCGAAGGACGTGGATACAATATTATTTTCTTTACATGTACTATTACGATATACGAGAGATGCTTTATCCATGGATGTAGGACATGAGCTCCCATCTTTTTTCTCTTTATCCACCGATTGGACGTGATGTCTACCATCTACCTTGATGGACAAACAGTTTCAACAAGTTCTACATTCACTCTTAGTGGATCCAACCATTCCTTGTACTACCGAGACTCATGCTTGTGGATCTTGGCTCGACTCGCATCAACTACTCTCTCTACGATGAGGTTCTGTCTTGGCTTGGTCCATGTATCTACATCTTCATTGCTCACATGTGAGTATGGTATCACTTTAGATGCACTAGGTGTTCATATGACTCTTGCCCATTTGGATGGCAAAGGAAATCTACCCATGATGTCATTAGGGATGTGGTGTTTGTTATGTCACCGAGAGGGATAAACTTCACATAGAGGGAGTGTTGATATGCATTGCAATCGACTAGAGTAAGGATAGACCTTTACTAGGTTATTGTGGTAATCTGGTCCTCCCGTGATATAGTTTCAAAGGGGGTGATCACCCATCCTCCTAGATGGACGGCGAGTGGAGCTGCATTAGCCAAGGTCTCTAAGTATATGGGTATGTAGAGAAGTGACTTCTTTGTTCCTCTAGATTTGGAGTTATATGAAGCTATGGACACCGACTTCCATATGTTCGTGAGGAAATGCGCAAGAGCCTACCATACTAGATGGCGGGGGTATCACTCTCTTTAGTTTATAGTATAGTCTATTTTAGACCATGTGTTTTCATTGCTCTAGAGAGAGCACTAGCTAGTGCAATCCATAGGATGGCAATCATGTTTCTTTGGATGGCACTCAATTCTAGTATTACTTTGGTAACCACAACTGACTGTATATACATTACTTTTGTTATCCCGTGTGGCTCCGTCTAGTTTATTTCCTGATTTTCATGTTTAGTTCCTAGCGTCTCAGCCTTAGGGCTCTTTGGCCTGATGAAACACAAACACAGTCTGTCTAAAAGTGATTTTGTTGATGTGATGTTACGTCACACAAATGTCTTGATTTTCTTACTTGTTGGATTCAATCATTCCAAAGTGATGAGAAGGCATGTTAAAATAACCAAGTTTGTGTTCTGAATAACAAATGGTTACTAAGAAGACATTTCATGTAGAAAAGCAGAGAGTGCTGAACATAAAACCAAGAGCTTAACTGTACATCTTTTGCTTCCGACCAGCGGAGCTGTGGGCGGAACGCTTGATGACATACAAGATCTCATTGCTGATAGCTGGACTTTGAAATTAGAACCATGTTTCATCCGTCCCGTACATCCGTCCTCGTCAATTGCCTTTGTCATAGGTAGACCTACAGTACAGTATCAGGAACTGCTGTAGCTAACGCAAACCAAAAAGGAGAATGTCTGCAACAAACTCTTCATAATGATAAACAAAACGCTGGTGAAAGAGTGCCGAATCCTCCGTCTCTTACAGTCGGTGGATTCGGACTGTAAGAGACGGACATGGGACAAGACGACCGATACCTACTAATTTGGAGGTAATTACAGACACGAGTATGTTAGCGATTTTACTTCTTCAAACCTTCCTCTGAATCTCTGAATAAGGTTTGATACACACATTCCTTCAATTAACTTCATTGGCTGAGAGGTAGGAAACTTCGCTCCTCACAGATGAGAGACACTGAAGATATATGTTATTTCTAATATACTGACTTTAAAGTCATCTTAGGGACCAATCCTTAGAAAACAAACGATAAGCAAGGGAGTGAAAGTGAATAACTATTTATTACTTCGACCAATAAATAAAGGGAATGTACGCAGAAGGGAGAGGAGTTCTGGAGAACAGACAAAAAGATCACAGCATGTTGACCCATGTACAGTGGTCTTGTTCGGACAGGGATTGAGGGGATGGAGACGGAAGCTTCGTGTGAACTTCGCGAGGACTTTGGGAAGTAAGAGGAAGCTGCCTTCGAGCTTCGTTCGAGAGATCTTTTGTTGTTGGAACATCGAAAGGAATGATTTGCAGATGGTTCAGGTGGCACGATCATATGTCATAACGACCGAACACCAACAAAAGAGCACCACAGCGAACAATGCCAAGTCTGATCTTTTCCCGGACATGTTAGTTATTTGTCTGCTTATCTCTGCACCTTCGCGGAAGCTCTCTTGTTTCTCTTTTCCACGCATGTGAGTGTTCTGCGATTTAAGGTTTCGCTTCCTCCCTTGTCATGGTGTAATCTGACCATAGTTTCAGTTCAAATCACATCATATATCATAGGTACCGGTTACTCTCGATCTACCGTTATATTGTCTCTCATGTTGATGACATTGTAAACATATACATAGATTTTGAAAATTTATTTTTTAATTCGACACCATTCGTGAGGTCAATTCTGGAGAAAAGAGTACACTTCTCAACCTTCAATCGTTTTATATATCATCTTTCACCCCATTCAAGCGTGACGCTGCGTACCATCATGTTGGGTTGACCGTGAAGATTAGTCAAATTCTAAAACATAAAGGTATGAGTAACTTATGTAGATGTATTCTCATTCATTCAACGAAGTCCACACATTCGTTCCTACACTAGATCCTGCAGGCAAAAGATTACATTCAGACTGGTCAACATACGTAGATCACAAAACGAAACCAAGACAAAAATTGCTAGCAAGACTTATTTGAATGTCAAAGAAGAAGAAATGAGTAAGATTAACGCAATGGTTTCAGTATTCTTCGGTTGACGAAATCATAATATTTTTCTTTTGGTTTAGGAATTTTCTTAAATACAGGAACGAAGATATGTACATCGTTTCAGTGAATGGTACATGTTACTGAAAGATCTCCTTAAAACACTAAGCTTAGAATGTACATTCTTTACTCCGGTACACATTTCTTATGTCCTATGTGCATCATCAAATATGTTCAGTTCCATTTAGCAGTCCAGCCCTCATAGATTTTATTGCAAGTCCTGTTGTTTGGATATCTTAGGTCCAGAAGAAGCCTTAAGATGTAACTCGAAACCAATCACAATATGTCGGCACAGTTGAATCTACCTACTGTAGTTTGCAGGAAAAGAAAAAAATTGTGAATCAAAATACTATCAGTACTCTATTGCATGAAGTCGAGCGCATAACCTTGCGTTGTGCGCTAGTGAGATAATAAACAATCACCAAACTGAATAGCAAATAACAGACTTGTCTGTGCAGCAAATTGTTTTATTTTTATTTTCATAAATGAAGAACCAAATATGCTCCGAAACGATTTTATCAATACAAGGAATAGCCTGTGAGCTATTCCTTGCAAATATTTATGGGAAAACAAGAATGATGTAGTATGGTAGTAGTGAACTTATTGTACTATTTATCTCTTATGAATATAAGACTATTCGTTTGTCCCTTGTACACCATCCACTTATTGTAGTTCCGCTGACTAAAGGTTCCATCTTCTGAAAGGTTTCTGCATTTGGATCATGCACAATGTATAGTCAAAGTTCCCCTTGTTTCCCCTTTCCATTGAATTCCAGTCAGAAAATGAAGGAATCGAGGAAGTAAGAAATCTACATCATACATCCATGGCACACTTCACAACGCAAGAAACAGTAAGAAAGTACAAATAATTCTTATCCCTTGAAAGTTGAAACTAGACCGATCTGCCCAAACTGTGCTACGTCCTTTTGTAAACTGATTCGATCACGAGGAACCTCTCGAAAACAGTGTATGTACAAATGGGAAGGAGGATGTGCTAAAAACACTCCAGAACTATTGCAAATGTTTGAAATGTTGACCAAGTCTTTATTCTGCAGCTCCTGCTCCCCGTCGCAGGCTCGCACCCTGGATTCAGGATGATGCAGTCCTTCCAACTCTCACTGCCGTCTGCATAGTTCAAACACCGAATTTTACCTAAAGATCTGGGTCAAGGGGAGACACAGAATCACATATTTAGATCCTTGTCTTACCACCGATGAGCGACAATAAGACTCCACTTCTGACAGCTGCCTACCAAACTTGTGAGGGGATTGACTGTATGATGCCATGATGATGAAATTCGGTACATTTCACTTGTGGCATTGCGCAAGAAGACTGATTTAATTGGTTTCAAAATGAGCAATAAATACAGCAACGGGTTCGGGGACATGGTGATCTCGCCTGCACAAATCTTAACATGACTACGGTTGACACGCAAAAGAGACCATCGAACCGCGCAGCAGCAGCAGCAGGCAACAACAACAACACCACCGACGCAACGCAACGCATACAATAATCATGCGAATCGCTGTAGAGAACCCCATTAAATGAAAGGCCGGAGCGACGTACGGCGTATTTGCTAACGGCAATGGCCAATGAATGAGGGCGTTAAATCTGATTTGTGGAGGGAGCTGGCAAGTAAACTACGTGTAATCAGGCATGATTAATACTAATAATACGTAAGATTCCTCCCCCAGCCCAGCGTCTGTCACCCCCTCGGGTCGGCCCCTCCCCGCGGTGGGCCCCGCCTCGGCGCTCGTCTCTCCCCTCGGTCCCCGTCCCGTCTCATGCCCCGTAGCGCAGCCCGCGGCACCCCCTTTCTCCCTCCCTCCCCTGGTCTGCAACCTCTGCTCGTGAGGCTAGTAAGTTACCGGGCGCGGGCTGAACTGGTCGACCAGTCACGCAGGTCCAGGCCGCCAGGCAATAGCAATGGCAACGGCAGCAGCAGCGCTGCCTCTCCCCGGGGACCGAATAAAAGCACAGCAGCGCTGTAGCATATGAATATGGCAGAGAGAGAGTGAGAGCGAGGGCCAGAGCGTCGAAGAAACGAGAACGGGGGAGGTCGCCAGGGGAGGGAAGGGCGGCGAGAGAGAGATCCAAGCTCAAAACGAGCCTGGGGCCATCAAGACCCGCGAGCATTTGATTTTCTTCTGTGGTTTTCCTTCCTGGTCGCTGTTGTCGGTCGGTTGATGGTGCTCTGACTTTTCCTCCTCCTGCCTTCGCTCGCTCGTTCGGTCTTTCGTTCGATCGCTCGAGCGGAGTGTCGCGTTGTGTAGGCTGGCACTGTGCGGCCGCGCACTCGAGAGGGAGAGGGAGCGAGATGGGAGAGCCGGGGACGGAGGGAGGGAGGGAGGGAGGGAGGCCCGTTGCTGCTGCTGTTGCCGTGCGAATTCGCTGGTTCCGGTCGGTCCTGCCTTGAGCCTTGTCGTTGGGAGAATTGCACTGGAAGGCACTTGAGGGAGGAAGATCACTGTCACATGAGAAGCCTGCTTTGCTTGGCAATCATCATCTTGACAGCGGAGGTGGGGTATTTAGAAATTTGTGCAGCTGGGCTGTGTCGGTGGAGAGCCGGTGGGCACTTCCTGATCTGGAGAAGCACGCGAGTCCGGAGGCGCGGGTAGTCGAATTGGACGTGTGCTTATGTCATGTGATGTATGGTGGTGGTAGAAGGGGCTCATTGACGACTTCGGCGTGAACCTTGTTTGGCTGCTGCGAGGTCCAGCTCAGAGCCATCGAGTATCGGAGGCCGGTCATCTTGTTGGGATCCTCATTGCGATTCATGAGGACTTAGAATTGGACCCGGAGAGGAGAATGCTGCATGGAGTCTCAGCTTGGCCTCAAGTTAATTCTTCGACTTCTTCCGGATGAAATTTACCTTTTCGAGAAGCACCAGGAACGTCGTTCACGCTCATCTCTCGCCCAATTGAGCGTGGTTGTAGAGGTAATGTGTTCAAGTTCTTGTTCTCTTGGTGCAGCGCGCGTAAATTTTATGATTGGTGGAATATTTTCACCCCAATTTTGTCTCACTTTCCTGTGTCGGTGAAAGGCAATGTTTGTTCTTGTGAACGCTCCTGTGCCTTTCGTCTCGACATATAGACGCAACGCGTGGTTCGGTACGCAAACGTAATAATTTGTTCTATTTTGAGACCTCTCTGGGCAGCTCCCCACCGTACCAACGATTGATGCTCGCATCAAACTTTACATGTGCATGATTGAAATTGCATGTATCTTTGTCCGTCTAAACGATTCTCGGGTTTTCTCGCCAGGGTAGGATTTCATTTATGATTCATTTGTGTAGTAAGTTCGGTGCATTAATGTGGTTGCCACTTCTGCCTGAGCAGTACGTGAAGAGTATGTTTCATCGTTGCTGTACATGTGTAGGACGAAACGTACGGTTGATTCCATGCGCACGCAACTTTCAATAGAGATCTTCTTTGCACTGCTTTCGTATCGTTTGAGCTTTATGATATGAATATTCCAGCCAATGGGATTGAAAATGCCTGAAATTTTCTACCGAGGGCTTGTTCCATCAGTACATTTCGCCGATTGGTTTCTGTTACGATTATCATTGGCAGGACAATCATGAAGATGGGGCGGAAAGGCAAGAAACATCCGCAAGATGCTGGGTCTCGAAGCTACTCTTCACCGCTTTCCATGTGGAGCAAACTTCAGCAGAAGAGAAGCAAAAGCAGAGACTACTTTAACTACTCGGACGAAGACTCTACTTCATATAGTTGCGAACTAAGCCATCCCAAGTTTAATGGGCCGTTCTCTATGCACGAAGTAGCAAAAGGAGAAACTCAGAAAATCAAGAACAGATGGATATTTGGCAATGTTTTGGACCCTCAAAGCAAAAGTATCAAGAGAACTAACCGCATATTTCTTCTGAGCAGTTCCTTAGGTATGTTCATAGATCCATTGTTCCTATATACAATTACAATCAACAGAAGATTGGCATGCCTACACGTCGATCAAGGCTTCGCGACTGCAGTCACAGTGCTTCGTTGTCTAGTGGACGCTATGTACTTATGGCACATATGGTTACAATTGAAGCTGGCGTATGTGTCGAAACAGTCACTTGTACTCGGTGGAGGCGAGCTCGTATGGGACGCTCGTGATATTGCAATGCATTATCTCTGTGCATTTGAAGGCTTCATATTTGACCTGTTCGTGATCCTCCCCATACCACAGGTAAAACATTCTTCGCTCTGTCTTTGTTCGTCTTGCTTGGCTTTGATGTCTTGTAGGATGATCTTATTGACTTGGGGAACGTGTATAACGAAAATAAGGCTTAAGTTTAAGCACGAAAGCAAAACATGTCAGTCTTACTGTGAACTAGTTTGTTGACCACTTTTCTTTTATTATGCGTAATGGATGATTGTAACTGCAGCAATCCTCTTGAACTTTATCTGTCTCATTTACAGGTTATGATATGGGTAGTTGTACCAAGCATTATCAGGAAAGAAGGAGATATTACATCTATCATGCCGTACATGTTAGCCGGATTTCTGTTCCAGTACATACCAAAGGTCTTGCACCTATTCTTGGTCGTTCAGCGCATGCAGCGTGTGACAGGTTATGTGTTTGGCACAGCGTGGTGGGGATTTGCACTCAACCTGTTTTGCTATATCGTTGCTGCCCATGTAAGTAAAGTCGCGCCTTATCTCGTTTACGCAGGTTCCGACTGGTTGTCTTGACTGCCAGAGAGGCTGAAGTCGATTAAAACCGAAAATGCCGCAATTTGACCAACGGATGTAAAGCCATTGCCGAGCTTGGAACCCGAGTACTTGCAGTTGTTAAACAAACGGGAATAATGTTACGTTGCAAGATTTATGTTTCTTACAAAGGTGGTTTGTTGATTTTAGCTGCTGATTGAATATGTGTCGACAGGTTGCCGGTTCTTGCTGGTATACCCTGGGATTGGAAAGAATGGAACAGTGCCTGGAACGACAATGCGCTAGCACGCCCAACTGCACCATTGATTATGTGGGTTGTCCAAAGCCGGTTTCTTTCCTGGGAAAGCAACCATATACTGATCCAGCATTTCTTGCGTGGGGAGCAAGTTCAAATGTTGTGGACATTTGCTTTAGTCAAAGTGGAACGATGGTATGGGGTATATACAATTGGGTGGTACCGCTGGTGACAGATACAAATGGTTTCCAAAAGATCATACTTCCTCTGTTTTGGGGTATCATGACTTTGAGGTGAATGTTCCCACTGGACTCCGTTTTTGCGTATCGGAGAATTTCCTCTATTATACAATGTTTAAGAAGCTGCATACCTAAGTTGCTTGATTGGACTCTCCTTCAATCCTACGAAAAATGACTGACTCAATGTTTGTGCGAACTTTTTACAGTTCATTCGGGAACGCACTTACTCCCAGCAATCACCTCGTCGAAGCAACATTTTGTGTTATAGTCGTCACATGTGGACTTCTGTTATTCACCATGCTCATTGGAAACATTCAGGTTAGTATCTTGCGATCATGTGTTCTTAGGGAACACCAAAGCTGCTTACTAGCAGTAGAAGCGTCTCTGATGTGTTCAGTAACATAGAATGACATCTGACACCTTCGTACGCGCTGATATGTAAACTACTTTTGCAGGTGTTTTTACATTCCTACACATCTAGGAAGGAAGCAATGCAGTTACAAATGAGAGATTTGGAATGGTGGATGAGACGGCGCCAGCTACCTACCCGCGTGAGGCAACGGGTCAGGCAATTTGAACGACAAAAGTGGGCTGCTACTCGCGGTGTAGACGAGGCAGCTATGGTCTCGGAACTCCCGGAAGTACTACGACGAGACATTAAGCGTCACCTTTGTGTAGACCTAGTTCGCCAGGTATGGGACTCTCTTTCTTTAAAGCAGAATATTTAAACATCGGAAAAGTCAAGATTAACAACTTCGCACGTAACGTTGGTAGACAACTTTTTAGAACGCGACTGATTATGGCACTTTAGGGAATCTACCCAAGCAGAATTTCCCTTACATGTGAGATGTGGTCAAACTGGGCCGTTACGGAAACGAAATCTACTTCCAGTCAAACATGAATGATCTTCTGCGCTCGACCAAGTTGCTTTTAAGAAACCCGGGCGAATGCTAGTGTTTTATCAGACAGCCAGGCAGAGAGAAAACCCGTGGTTTGTAGTCCGTTCCCGTGATTCTACTCACGCAAGAAACGTTGTATTTCTTCCTATGCATGGGACTGAACATTGGCATATATTTTTGGCATTGTCATGGCAGGTGCCGCTCTTCGATCAAATGGATGATCTCGTAGTGAACCAAATTTGCGAACGGTTGAAGCCCATGCTTTTTGTCAAAAGAGAAACAGTAAGTTCTTTTGACCGCTTACGCAGAAGTTGGATATGTTCAAATTTTCCGAGGAGACTATACTGTGCGCTGTATGCCGTCAATGATTATTATAGCTGCCTCTTTGAAAAAATACTGTCAATGATGGTACAACAAGGCTCGTTCTGAAGTAATCACGCTTCATGAAGTGTTTCAAACTACAAGAGCTCGTATAAAGAAAGGGAAATTCCGCAATGAACCGGTCAATCGACTGTTTCGCAGGTGGTGAATGCAGGTGACCCCGTGTTACGGATGATGTTCGTGGTACGAGGTTACATTCAAAGTGAATATTGTATGAAAAATGGGAATACAAGCTGTTGCGTACTGGGGCCCGGCACTTTCTGTGGTGACGAACTGTTGTCGTGGTGTTTTAAGAAGCCACCGGTTCAAAGGTTCCCTCCGTCGACATGTACTTTAAGAACCCTGAGCAACTGTGAGGTATTCGGATTTGAAGCTGATGATTTGAGATACATCACCGAACACTTCCGCTACAAATTTGCGAACGAGAAGTTGAAGAACACAGCGCGATATTATTCGTCAAATTGGAGAACATGGGCCGCTGTTACAGTTCAGCTAGCTTGGAGAAGATTCAAGAAACAGCGTGACGAGAGGAAGGAGAGAGAGAAATCAGGTCTCCTCTACAACGGACCCCTCAATTTGGCACCAGAAGAAGTCACTCAAAGAACGTCTTTGGGCATGAGCGAAAAGGATCGACTTCGACTATACACAGCAATGATCACTTCACCAAAACCTCAAGATCATTTGGAGTGACTTTAACCCGGTTTATTTCAGCCACCATCCAAAACCATCGGTGGAGAATCGTAGGTGACAGTTATCGGTCACTTGAAATGTACAAAGCACCTACATGTATGTGGGTGGGTAGTTGCTACTATGTATGCATCCCAATTTTGTTAATGCCTGAAGTTAGGTAGAGTGATAGTGTTTTGCCGACAGTGACGAAGAGGCAAATGTCCTCTTCGTATCAAAAGCAGTGGTTGATCTACTGCATTGTATACTACAAAAACATTTTACTGCCTGTTATATAACATACACTTAGTAAGACTTAAAGTGCGGTAGATTCTGTCGATTTTTGTGTCATATTCTGAACTTTTTAGCTGTGTAAGTAGAGCGATGAAAACCTCGCTCCACTTGATTTATACTAAACATTTTTTACTTGAAACGTTTATAAATAAAATGTCTCCTGATGTCCAAACGAGCACGTCAGGGGTTCGTGTTTGCATTCTCGTGACCTTCGAGTTTACACGTTCACAGTTACCAGTCCTGTTCATGGTCATTACATCGTCACTACTTTTACAAGACTGTTCTTGAAAACAATTGGCTGATACAGAATTCTTTATGATTTCACACGTCGCTGGCAGTCAATCATAGCAGGGAAGAAAGAATATTTTAACTTTCTGTAACAAAATCGCAGAATTGACCCGCTAATTTTTTCATGACACCCGCGAATTCTTGGAATATCACGTTTCTTCCATGCTTGTTATGTTCATGTTCAATATCTACTTAAGGAATCAGTTCGCAAAATAAAATGAAATAAAATTAACACATTTTGTGAATGAGATTTTTTCATGCCCAAAACACATGTATTAACTTTTAGTGTTGTAAAGCAGAAGATAGGAGGACATGTGCTTTTATTCCATAAGTTCATTCGGTGCACACAATTTTTATTTGTTCTATATGGCATAATTATTCTCATTCATCCCAAGATGTCACATTTTTATCTATTATACGTTTATCCATTACACAACCCTTAAAACATAGTCAAATTGAAAGGGTCAAGAAACTATTTAATCAAAAATAAATAAATAAATAAATAATAGGAGCATTATTTAAGATATCTTGAGAGTAGTTATTATATGGATCCCACTAAACAAAAAAATTATTTTATTTTATTAAAGTTTTTCAAGCCATTGAAGATGAAGATATAGTTATGAAATATATGAAGACTAACTTTTTAAGATATAAATTTTAAAATATTTAAATAAAATATATTAAAATAATATTTTAATATTTTATTTTTAGTTTAGTTTTATCATTAATTATATACTTTGATTTTTATATTGAAATATAAAACATAATTCATTAAAAATAAATATAAATAGGATTTTGATAGAGATCAAATATGAATTGATATACGAATTTGGATTGATGATGATAATTTAGTATTTTTTAAATTTTAAAACATATATACATAAAAATATTAAATCATCTATATGTTTGATCGTTTATTGAAAATAGATTTAATATATTATAGTGATAAACATACATTATAATTTTGTTATTATTGCAATTGTCATAATATAAATTTAAATTTTGATAAATTGTTGAGTTGTAGTCTTGTTACATTGGTATGGCAAATATCCAACAATGTTTACATGTTAGTACTTGTATATTTGTGTTTTTCAAAAAATCAACAAGTTTAAATCTAAATTAGTTTTTTTATACCTCTAGATCTCATCAAATAACCCTAAAATTTAAATTTTTTATTGTGATTTGATGAAATATAAACCAATTATATTCCAACATGCAATAATTTTTATTTTAGACAACAGTCTATTTTATACACTCACAAAAGTTAGTGTCATATGCTGATTTCCTTATGACTACAACTTGTAAAATTTACACCCCACCCTAGTCAAAACCTACGGTGTCAACGACTGCCACTTAGAAACTTTCAAATCATCCACCCAATGATGAAGAGACAAGGAGATATTTAAGAACCCGACCGAGAAAGTATAATAACAAAAGGGATGGGAAGACCCCATCAAAACGTACAAGGATGAAACCAAACTGGTAACATGGGACTAGGCCCGTGGAGCATGCTAGGGAGTATAGCAAAGCTGAACTAGCCCTTCATCCTTTGTCTATGGTTAGTCCTACTAAAGACTAACCATAGACACGGGCCTGCTCAATGTAACAGTGCTCCAATGTGTTCTGACTTGGATCTTATTTCTTCTTCACGCTTCAGTAGTATCACACAGGGAAATATGTCCTACATCACCTAAGATATCTGAACTATCCAAGTCAAAAGGTCTACAAACAACAGGGACATCCGAAGAAGCATCACCTAACGTAATTGCTCTCCTATGGACTTTTTGAAGCTAATGCTCTCTCAGAGAGCAATGGAAACATGTTGCCTAAAATAGGCTATACAGTAAGCTAAAGAGAGTGATACCCCATGTCGCCTAGTATGGTAGGCTCTCACACACTCCCTCACGAACACGTCAAAGTCGGTGTCCATAGCTCCATATAATTCCAAAGCTAGAGGAACAAAGAGGTGATCTCTCTGCATACCTCTATACTTGGAGACCTTGGCTGCTGCCACTCCACTCGCCGCCCATCCTTGAGGATGGGTGATCACCCCCTCTGCAACTGTGTCTCTAGTAGGATTGGTAACCACCACATCAGCCACAGTGGCCTGATCCTCCCGAACCAAGCAGTGCTCTAACCCTAGTCATTCGCAAGGCATACCAACGCTCTCTTCATGTGAGGTATCCACCCTCTCGCATCATAGCAAACACCACAACCCTAATGGCATCATGGGTAGCTATCCTCTGCCCTCTGAATGGACAACGAGTCATATGAACATCTGCTACATCTAAAGTGATACCACACTCACATGTGAGTAATGAATATGTAGATGGATGGACCAAGCCAAGACAAAACCTCATCACTGTGGAGAAAGTAGCGGGTGCGAATCGGAAAGCCCTGATGCATGATCGAGCCAAGATCCACAAGCCTGCATCCTTGTCCGAGCAAGAGCGTAGACGAGCTCTAGTAGTACGAGGAATGGTCGGATCCACTAAGAGTGAATGTAGAGTCTCCAGAAACTGTCGGTCCATCAAGATAGATTGTACACCCCTAGTCCAATCGGTAGCCAAAGAGGAAAAAGATGAGAACTCATGTCATACCTCCCGTGGTAAAGCATCTCTCGTATGCCGTTATAATACCTGTAAGGGAAATGATCCCATATCAATGTCCCTTGTATATATCTCCAAAATAGATCTATTTGCGATCATAAATCGAGAAGATAACAAAGGTGCAACAAGCACCCAACTCGCCAAGAATGCCGCAGGTGCCGTCTCCTCCATCGATAATAAGCCTACCCCTCCACACGAAATTGGCAAAGATGTTTGTCTCTTTGCCAAATCTCCAGTCACACACTCGAATGTCCCTGGTCCGATGATGTCACCAAAGACGCCCATGATCCTCATATCAAAGGTTATCAAACGTGATATGAATGTAGGTGAAGGAGGAACCGTGCGAAGAAGATAGGTGGATCGACGAGCAATACAAGATGATAGTATACCAAACGCCACATGTGGATCTCCTAGTAGAAAAAGGTCGTCTATATGCAAAACATCCTTGGCCAATGCAATGTCAAGGTAGCGTGAAACAAAATCTTCAGTCCCTATTGGCACTCCTAGAATACGTAGGCCATATGTCGATATCATACATCCCTCTGGAAGCTGAAGATGAGGCGGAATGCCCAAAGGAGACCAAGACCTGCACTTTGACACCTTGACTCTCAAGCCTACTAGATGAAGCTAGGTAGTCAAGTAATCAAAGGTTTAATCTTTGTCTTGGTCCCACAATGTGTATCATCCGCTAAGGAGGGGAACACACAACCGGGCATGGCCAAAGCAGTAGACACAAGAGCTCTATAATGAGCCATGGCAAATAAGGGTCCTCCCAAAGGATTTCTCTGTCGAGTGCCAGCGGCGGACTGTAGAACGGTGACTACCTCCTTGGAAAAGCCATGCTGATAAAATAGAGAAGAATGCGAACCGTAGAAAGATCGTACGAAAGGAATGAGGCTTGATAGGGGTCCACCAGCCTCTCTAAGCTCTCTAAAAATGGATGCCGCGAGAGACTTTGTTTAAAAGCGTTTTCAACGTCCACCTGCAAGACAACCCAATCCGGATGGACATCTAGAAGTGTTGTAATCTTGCGATCTTTGCCTCATGGCCTCACGGTGTGGCGACTCCAAACTGATGTGGACAAAGATGCTCCTGGAAGTGTGAGCGATACTGCAAGACAACGTTACGGCTAACTAATCGCAATAAGATCTCTCCAATAGCAATTGGTCTGATGCCCCCGGTGTCCTTCTCCATCGCGAGAAGCCGATTAGCACCAAGAGCCTGACTAACTGACAACGGAATCTCCCCTCTCGCAATTGATGCAGCCTCCTGGAACAACTCCGTGAAACCACTAGAGGGATCATCTGCCTGAAAGCAATCTCGAAGATGCTCGTATATTATTCCTGACAAACCCCCAGAGGATAAACGTGTAAATTTGAGCATAGAGAATGAGCAAATAATGATCTATCAAGACATAATAGTGCCGAATCAGAGGATAAACGTGGGGCTGTGCATAGAGAATGAGCAAATAATGATCTATCAAGACATAATAGCGCCGAATCAGAAGTATCATGTGATTGAACCCGACTCCTAACCTGTGTGGCCCAAATAGACTCCTCTTGCAATGTAGCCCAATCCCCTGCTCGGAATCTCCGAAATCTAGCTGCCACCTCCCTATGTCCAGCACGTCCCCCTCTAGTATAACGTAGATACCATCGCGGAAGTAATAAAAATAAAAATCATGCTAACTCGTCCATGGGATAGCGCGTCAACCGATCGAGCGGTAAGCGAAAAGCACGTTGTCGTGTTGTGACGCGGCTACTATGAGAAGATGATGACATATGTCATCTTCAGAGTTGTTGTCATGACGGCGATACTTTAGGTTAGGGTAACAAATGGCATTGTAAGGTTGTAAAGAGCTAGGGAGATCTAGACACATCACCTTGCTGACTAAGGAGCTTATCTGATTGAAGTGGAGGTGATGTAGGACGTGGATAGGGGCAACATGATCCTCAAGATGTACCATTTTCGAGTCCATTTGTGATCAACATCCGGTGTCTTCATCGTGATCGCTTTTGGGTATACTTAGCTGGTTTCAAGTTGTCATTTTAACTCTTATTAGTGACAACTCATATTGTGTATATGATGTCTAAGTAGAGTTTTTAGGATAGTTGTAAAGCTCTAAGTTTCAATGGAGCTAATTTGGCCACACTAGAGGTCAAAATAGCATTCTTCATTCCCATTGGTCTAGGAGTTTTGACCAATTAGGGCACTAGTGCAATTTTTTTAGGTTTTTAGGGATTTTGGAGACCTTCTAGGGAGAGATTCGAAAATCGAAGGATAGCTTTGGAAAGCTGATGGGATGAGCTACAACGTGGATTCAAGAATGGATGGATTTGAAGGATTTGTCACTCTGAAACGGTGATTCAAAGTTAGAGAGAGAATTTTAGACCTTTGAGTGTATTTGGAGTGTTTGTGAGAATCTTACGAGGGTTTTGGGAGATTTAAGTCAACTAAGATATAATTTACGACTCATGCTAGTGTTTTGATTGAAGTTTTGACTTGATTGGATGAGTTTTGGATACGGAGTGATAGGTTGAAGTTTGTATAAGCAGTCAGAGTTGCAGGATTACACTGACTATCACAAACTTAGTACATCAATTATATCTTTTGATACCAGAAATTTCTGTCAATAAAACTTTTCAAAGTTGAAGTTCGGATGATGAGTAACCATCTCATGAAATTTGAGAGCAATCGGAGTGGTGGATTGGGATTTGTGATGGGTTTTGTACATAGGGGTCTGCATATCGCCTTGTGATACAGTGGGTAAATCAACAATTGTGTTGAGAGATCTAGAAGAGCAAAATATATGAAACTTTTCTGAGTGATTGAAAGGGTTGTGGAGTAATTTTTTGTAAAATTTAAACGAGAGTTATTGGTTCAATCATCGGATATCATAGTTTTCTCCCGCTGAAGTTTTACCGGTTATAAGGAACTCAAATGTGGAGTGCTGAGGAGGGGAAGAAGAGATTGTCAACTCACACAAGGTTCTAGAGGGTTCTTCTATAGCCAGGCGCTCGGGCGTTCTCAGAGCAAAGAATTGTCCTCTGCGACAACATCTAGCCTCGTCATGCAGTGCTCGAGGAAGCCTATGGAATAAACATGGACATGGAAATCTAGTCTCAAAAAGCCCTAGAATCGAACGTGCATGGGAAGCTAACCACTCCCACGACCCTAACGGTATACCCGGAATGCTCAACGAAGGAGTCGATTTAGTGTGCTTGTTCCCCGAAGTGACAAAAACCAATGTCGATGTGATCGTCCTCCTCACATGCGCATCCCAAGTGGTCCAATCATAATCTTTGTGCATCTTTCCCACGTGGGTCTTTACCCCTTGCAAGGTAAGGAGACGATGACACACCGGACATGGTGTATCACGCACCACTTTTGGCGGTCCCATGAGAGAAAGTCAAGCTATAGCTAGCACAAAGGGAACGATAAAGAAACTCATCACTCCATCATGTATCTCCTCCCACCTGCAGAACCACAACTCTGTAACCCACCACCTCACATTGGAAAATGCTAACTATTGAAACCCTAAAATCTAAAAATACTCATAATTTTTTATTCAGATCTCCATAATTTTCCAACTAGTTTCCAATAGAACCAATGTAGGAAAAGGAAGATATGGAAAAAAAAAAACCCAACTCATATGTCTAATCAAAGAAAAATCACTCAAAATGCACTCAAAACCCTAAAAAAATAAAAACAATCATATCTCACAATATCATTCTCCATAGTCTTCAATTTAGGTACCAAGAACCCAAATTGAAAGACAAAGAGAATGGACTATTCACTCTCCATGTTTGGTAAAGTATGGCCGAAGAATGGAACTAATACTGTTCCGCCACTCTCAACACTCGGCTCACGCTCACGCACATCACGCACATCCCTTCGTTCACCCATCACAGTCCCTAAGAATTTCGTTCGAGTTTTGTTTAAGAACTATATAGTAGCAATGGTGTTTCAACCCGGAATATTGTTTTGCAAGAAGAATGTTTAAATCGTTAAACCAGCTTTGTATGGCTATGTGAGGTTATTATTGACTTATTATTCATATATTCATTTGTATTTAAATTATTAAATTTAGACTCTTTTCTGATGTATATTATCTGATGAGTGATTCACACGAGTATGTCGTAACGTTTAACGTCAAGCAGTAGAGCAATTCGCTAAACAAATAATTATATATAAATATATGCCAATATTTAAAATATTTTGCAATACAAAATTTTAAAAACTGAATTCTCAGACGAGTTATAGAATTTAATCATCATAATCATGATATTTGTATTTTATTTTATTATCTACTGAATATAAATTAAAAAAATTCACCCAATAATAAAATACATAAAAATATTTTCTGAAAAGTAATTTAATGGTTTACATTGTTGCTAACAACTTTTCATGTTTATATAAAAAAAATTTGAATCAACCACATGGTGTTAGTTACCACAACGAAAACTCAGTATTAAAAAATAATGGCCCAATTCCGGTAGTCTGTTATTATGGTGTTATTTGGCACGACCCTGTAATACTTGCATCTTTTCGAAGATTTTAACGTTTCTAAAATATTAATTTAAATTTCTTTCAAGGATATGATTGTATAATGACATACAAATTTCAAATCTTGAAGTGAAAAAATGCAAGCATGGACTATTATAGAAAAAAAATATGTATCTATTCAAAACCAATCTATACACATTTAACAAGATGGAGTACAAGTGTTTAATATAAGTGGTAGAGGGACTATGATGAAATTGAAAATGTATGGTCATCCAAGGGAATAAATGACAGTCATCGCGATTAGTTTCAAAATTTTAAATGCACTAGGCAAAGTGCATCCAGTCAAACAACAGCCTAGAGGAACACAAACATATGTTCCTCATGTTTTCAAATCCTGAGTAGGAGGAAGATATTTTGACTTCTCCATTAGGAGGTCCTTTACATAGTATATGCAACATATACTTCAGCCTACACCGCCAAGGTTGTTATTGTTCTAAGACCTATGTCAAACAAGCACTAAAAATCGATCGTCATGCTGGTCTTTAAAAAACTTAGAACATGAATGGACTCATCCCTGCAATCCCAAGATTCCATCAACCCCATTGAGGAATTTCTTGCACAATACAAGAAAAATCTCACGTTTCAATGTAGGATTATTGCAATAGGTTTCGATCAAGTTCATGAGGACCTAATATCCATGTTGATTTGCACGAAAGCCGATGGAACAAGTAGAAAGATGATGGAAGAAAAAAACTTCGTTATTGGTTTGAAATCAGATATGGGTGCAGCACACATATGGCAAGATTGTTACCAAGAGTTGAGCAAATAATTTAATAAAATGGATCCATCAAAAGTGTATCAAGTTCAATCTATATGCACACGTAATCAAAATTCCTTCATTTTTAAAGATATTTATAATATATATGATTAAAAAATGACAAAATTTATAGTTATCAATAGATGACTTTATCTTTATTGTTCAGCCATTTGAGAGCCAATCTAAACTTAATTCATGTATCATCTACATTCAGGTGACTGTATTGATTAAATGTGATTCACATGTAAGTATGTGACTATCATTTCATCCAAGGAAAATTTTATGTTTCTTAAATATGAAAAAAAAACTTTGCATATATCCTCACCAAACAAAAGTCTATAACATATATAGCCACTAGGTCAAAAGTTTTCTCTAGACTTTTTCAGTCTGTAAAAATGATTTTATATGATTTATTGTCATATGCATGTGACTAATATTTAGGTTCATCACATATATATTGTAAATAATTGTCAAGTAAGTAACATCATGCCCGAAGTTTATAACACACAAGATCATATTCCTAGCTCTCTATCTTGGCCTTGTATCATTGAGTAAAGATTATGCACAGGATAGTATAAAGTAAACTATGTAAAATGAAAAAATTTAAAGTGTCACACAAAGTACACGCTAGAGTTTTATCTTCAATACATCAAACTGCACGCTCTCTCCTGCCCTGGGTCAGAGACTTCTGGTCGAACCACTGCTTCCTTCATTCTCCTCTGGCCCCCCTAAGGCATCTGTAGCGTTCAGTTGATATCTCTTTCTTTCTAGCAGTGTTAACCACCCCATTCTTGAATACATATGAATCAAGAATGAGGAGATATATACCACTCCCTTTTCTCCTGCTCTCAGTTTCTGTCCCATCGCTTGCACATTCCTGGCGAAGATCTCTCCCCAATTAACCTTGATCAATCCCCCACGAATCCCTCTACTATTCTCATCTTGTGCATACTTACATATGTGATTCTTTGCGGAGAGAATAGTTGATTAAGGGTATACATGATCTTCCTCCTAAAATCATCACGAATGAGATCGATCTTAAATACATTTGTGCCTTTGCTTCCTCAAGGATCAAACCACTTCGATTCATCAAAGTTAAATCTTGTATACAATGCCGATCCCTCCAAGTCAATGACATCCTTCTCCTTTGAGTAATCTCGACCTAACGGTTCAGCCTATAGAAGCGCATCCCACGAATCAGGATGCACTGTCCATCCTATCGAATTTATTGCCTTCTTTGCTCGAACCTTGTCACACAACTCCGGGCACACATAGTGTCATTGCCATGCTATGAATACTCCTCCTAAGTTCTTCAATCATAGTAACTCTTCCGTTGTCCAATCAGGCTTCAGCACCAATGGTCAAGACACTCCTATCGGCATCTTTCTCATCTGCGGTAATTGAATAGTCTCCTGAGCCACCGAATGAATGATCGATCTTTTCTTCAGGTTGACTACTAGCTTTGTTGGCTCGTTCTTGCTTGTCCGCTGCTCGTCTCACTTGTTGATGTTGTTACTAACTACCCTAATCCGATCGATACTTCAGTCATTTCCTAACAACCTATTCATTTTGGTCAAATTCGTACTTATTCCACATATTCGTATTCGACATACCATACTTCATCCGAATATCTCGCAATTTTATTCCAAAAACAAAAAACAAGCTCAAACTTTCTAACTAGGGTCCTACAATGTTGTTCAAAAAATGACAACCATGAGTGTTGGTAATAGTTTTTATGAATGCATATATCAACCATGATTATTGTAAAAATATTGCCAACTATGAACACATTTACATCAAATTTTTCAATGTCATGATGCATGAGGTTTGTCAGTAAACTAGTGTTTTTGAGTTGGATTCTTATTATACAACATAATTAGTCATAGTCCTTATCTTTCAATCATATATATTGTAAATATCATTTCAACTTTGCCCTATTTGTGTTTGATAACAATTTGTATTCAACCTCCTCCATGATAATGCAATTGTACGTCACAATATCATGTCGCCAAACATCTTGAATGTGTAACTTATCAATACTAAGTAATCTTTCAATCTTGATGTTCTTGGCATAATCTAAAAGGAGAATATCTTATGATCATATGTCAATTTTATCTTCGATTCTACTATAAAAAACTACTATTATGACAGCAACTTGATAATAATTTTGATAGGGTTTTTATATAACACCATGAAACTAAATCATTTTTTAACAAAATGGTGTTCATACAAGTTTCATAATTTAGCTAATGTCCACCAAGATATTGTGTATAATGAACTTGATGTCCAAAATTCAATGGAGTTTGAATATTTTTTCAAAGATAGATTATGGTTCACTCTAAAATCATTAGTTTTCACCCATATAAATGATAAGATGTTTTTATTGTTCATGTATGTCTATATATGAATTTTCTTTAGATAGTAAAAATTGATCTTGATCAACAACTCATGGAGACGTTGGTGTTATAATTTCTAGCTTAATTGAGTTCATAACGTACTTAGTAAAGCAACACATTTGATGTTGACGTTGAAATTCATAATCAAGACGAGGTTTCATGTATATATCTTATCATATACTCCCATCTAAATAGTTTGTCACCATATCCATATGATCCACATGCATCTTGCAACTCACAAAAAATGCAAAGAAAATTATAGTTATTGAAGATTTTAAGATTGATGCAAAAATTTCTTAGTAGATGATTCTATACATAGAGGTTCTCTTTGTGCTATTAAACATACCTTAAAATATTATATTCTTCTATTCTAATCCAATTAAGCATAAGTATTCACTTGAACATTATGTCGTTGTGTCTTTTAAGTAGCTCCATAGTACTCCAATTGTGAAATTTGATTTAATATTCTAGCTCAAAATTTATGCATATCTTTCAATAATTGGAATAATAATTAATGATGGCATCATGATAGCTTTAAGGTTCTTGAAATTCATTCATAAGCAATAAGGACATATCACTTGATGAAATTTATATGATTTTTGTCAAAGTAAATTTATAACTAAAGCATAAACATCCTTGTCTTGGAGACATATATCATGTCAAAAGGATGTTCATTGAAATCTCATGTGATAATTCTTTGATCAACTTTTTCATGTTAATGAGTCAATGAAGTTTCTTCAAAAACTGACTAGTTCAATTTGTTTCATATCTTATTCATCGTGTTGAGATTATTGAGATTACTAGAGTTATAAAACTAATTTGTTCATCAAACATCATTTTTTGATTTTTCAATAATTTTGTTATAGAAAAGATTTATTAGACAACAAAAATGCAGCCCATTTATTTTTAATCCAACTTTGTACGTTTTGCATTTGAATGTGTCTATAATGATTATTTTAATATTTTTGATGTCCCTCCTTTCCCTCCTGAGATTATTGAGATTTGTAAAACTAAATTTCTCAATTTAATTTTTTATCGTTCCATATCTCTTTCCGACTTAGATGAGATTCCAAGGCCCTAAATGGTACCTGATATTAGAATACTTTCTTGAAATGTAAATATCATGGCTCAAGCAATATACATCATATACATTCCATAATTTCATTTTGTTCAAGAGAGATAGGTTGTAATTTGATGTTGAATTCCATGTTTTCTTACAAATTTTCCATATGTTTGTTCACATACTCTCTACCCCTATCATTTTGGAACACTGAAGTTTAATTCATATTTTTTGTTATACTGATTGTCTACCAAAGTCAAAAGAAGTCCTGAAATATGATTAAAATTTACTCTTTGATTTTTTTTTATGTTGCATATACCCAGATATAAGAATCATCAGTTATGGAGCTAAGAATGTATACACAAATTGATGTGAACCAACTACATCGGTTTCAAATTTATTATGGATGATGTGAAAATAGATAGTTAGTGTTGCTTGCCTTTTATACATGATTTGCAGCTGACTTTGGATGATGTGTAAAAATATAGTTAATGTTTATTTCCTTTGATGCATGACTTGCAGATTAATTCATCTGCTTTTTTTCATCTCATCTCGCCACATTTTTTTGACCAATCAAATGTAGTGATGTGTGGTTGAGATGTCCAAGACCACACATCACTACATTTGATTGGTCAAAAAATATGTGATGAGATGAGATGTCCGGAGACTTTCATGCCTCTACCTCATATGCTTTCTATTGCATGTGAGTTTGGCCAAAAAATGTGCATAATGTGGGCTTCTCATGTGATGAATGAACTTTTCCAAAAAGATGTTTCCATCTTGGATGGCTTTCCTGAGCAAGTCTCTACATGGCAAATAAATCTTGCAGAATTTTTATCCAAGGATAACCTTTCCCCTGATTTTGTCATTCGGCTCAAATACAAGAAGTTACTAGTTGCATCTATGGAGAGTCATCCCATCTTGAAGCACCTCGTTGTAAACTATCAAATCCAATTGAAGCTTTAATTTGATGTTTCCTATCCCCATGGCCGTAATCACATATGAGATTAGGTTGTTGCAATGCGCACATAGAACTGAATTTTAATTCATCTAACAAGACCAAATCTATGTATCAAGATGAATTGTCATGCTCATGGTGGGACTAAGTGATACAAGCCATAAGTGTTTGCTCATTGTTTTAGGTAAGCCTAAGGATTATCCGTTACCCAAGACTCTAGTGTCTTTTGACTCCTATTCTATCATAAGAGGATGTTACTTTTCATATTCCAGGTATACTATTATGTTCATCTCAAGCTTCCATTGACCTCTAATCTAACCTCAACATGCTAATCTTTAGTTTCAAAGTTCATCAACTCCTGTAGTATTTATTTGATGGTTAGGTTCAACAATTCGGGTACCATTTAGCTGAGATATATATTTCGCAGTTGTAAAATATGATTTCTATTGGTTTTCTCAAAATTTAAGACATTATTGGCGAAGATAGTTGCATATTTCACTACACAGATTGTTGATTTCTATTAGTGGCACGTAAAGAAAATCACTTGTCTGATCGACAATTATACCCATCCTCTCCACAGAATTTCAAGTCTTCTACTCCACCTTTCTTGGGGCAAAACATTTCAAGTTGATATGTGCAACGAAGTATAATCGTAAGACTCTGAAATCAAGAGAAGGTCACATATCCGCTACGTCTGCTTTATTATTCACCGAGCATCCGTATGGTAGATGGATTCACATACATGATTGACTCATATGTAATAATGCCCACACTTACATCTAAATGTGGATAACAAAACAATGTCTGGTTGAGACTCCTTACTAATCATCCACATCCTAAAACAAACTACACAAAAATTAGAAGATCGATCAAATCAAATACGCTTGAAGCTTCCGGTCTACGTTACTGCTGATAACTGACCACTTACAGAAACCCCACAAGAAATAAGACGCAAGCTCTCTTAGTTGCATACACGATAGTTTAGGTGGGAGTCCATGCTGAATATGCGCCTCTGACATGTAACGAGATGACACAACACACCCAAGACTCCTATAGTCGTGTTAGTCACAACATCTAACATGAGGTATGATCACTTCACCCACTCAGGATTATCTTTCCGCTTCTTTACTTTCTTGGGCTCTACTTTAGCTCCTTGCGCTTGTGCTACACCTGGACCGCCTTTCAATCCCTTCCCCGCACTGCCAGCTAAAAATCCCTTAAGCAAGTCGGCGAGTTCTTCCATTGCACCTTCCTGACCAGCTGGTTTCAGATCTTCTCCCTGCCAGTAACATTTGTTTTGAATGAAGTTTTGTGCATTGTTAGGATAAATAAGAGACCTTCAGCCTCCAGTGACTACTAGGTTCAGATATCTTCGTCCATTCGTTAATGCTTGATATATTGAGAAATTTAACGTTAATTTTGACAGTTTCATCTAGGTTTATTTCCTGGCAAGGCAATATGTCCTCGAATGGGCAGCGCGTGGAGCATCAACACTATCATGAAAGCTTCGGTGCAAACAAGCCAGTGGAATGTTCCCATGTCCAATATTCCAATCAGGAAAATGTCAAGATAGTTTTATATATACCAAGCTCGAAAACATCAGAAGAATAGTCTCGAACTCTTTGTAGGTAACGTTATGTTTGAAACACTGGCAGAGACTGCTATCAGGTTTCGTATGGTAGTTGTAAAGCTCCAGTAAAACTTTTGCAAGCAGTGCACCTGGTGGAACATTATGTCCAGGTCGGCGACCCTGCATCCACATACGATTCTTTCAGAAAAAATCTAGAATTATTATAGAAGAGGTGGGATACGAACCCACCACAGGCTTCTGCGGCAAAATGCTCATAAGAGTATATAAACGAGGGAAGAATGTAAACAAGGATATTAACAAGAGTAGAACCTGCAGGACCAAAAGGTTTTGTTATGCAGAAAAGGGAGCAGAAGCGTAGCAAACGACCATATCATAGTACCATTCAGAAATGAGAAAGCAAGCATAAGAACGAAAAGCAAGATGCATCATTTAAACAATGAACAGTACAAAACACCAAGCACAAAAGAATTACTGCTATTGCCCAACTATGAAGTCAAACTTTGGAAGACAAGTGCGGTACGAGCCAAACTGTTAATACACACAGAAATTCAGGAACTACCAACAACTATAAAGTGTGAGCATCAAGGCACCAACGCCCTCTATCGACTTCATCGGCGTGGTTCATGTATTTTTCTACAACGTCTACAACAATGGACATTCGCATCTGGGTTTCTGTCGCGTTACTTGAGGAGCCAGTTTAAACATCTATATACAACATCAAAAGTAGAGAAGGGAAACATACTTGGTCCGTACAACAGGAAACTGTAAGACATTATCTTATCAACTGAGAGCCATACACTACCTCGCCGTACTTTATCACAGAGCCGAGACTAATAGTGTAGTCACTTGTCTCCGATTCCAGCAGCAGTTCACAAAATAATTTCTGTATGAAGACTGTGTTTTCTGATAGCACTGCTCGCACTGGAACGCTTTCCACTTTATAAAGCCACGAGTCATGACTCATAGAAGCCAGTGAATGAAACATTGAAGCAAATAGCTTCTCAACCTGTAATACAAGAATAAGTCAATGTCTGATATTATTTCGGCAAACTGCCGTCTTCTATCTGAAACAAAAATAGCTTAAGATGAACGTTGGCCATATGAATTATAATACCACATGACTAACCTTGTCTTCTGAGGATATTTCCTCGTGTTGGAACTTGAAAAGAGCTATTTGAACAAGAGCCACAACGACTTCCCTGAGGATAAGCTGCCGAGTCTGCACGCAAATCTTTATGTCAATCCTAAGACCTCATTTCTATACAGCAAGAAGGTGAAACAATCTGAAAGGAAAATAAACTGTACTCACTGGTATAACTGTCATAACATGAAGACCATAGACCCCGGGCCCTGGCTGAGCGGTGAAAGCAGAAAAAAAGTTCAACATATATTACCGGAATCGAAAGTGGGAAAACTGGCATCCGCCTAAAACTCCTGACTAAAACTATTGTGCCTCCTACTAAGGCATTTGTTATGTGATCGTCAAGGAAACAAACCGACAATGAAAGAATGGATCAAGTACATACAGGGCTGTGGGCATCAGAAACAGAATCCCAGGATAGGTCATTCAGAGGCAGCATACGATCGACGTCTGCCAGTCCTAGTCCAGGTTGAAGAACCTGGCCAGCACCAACAAGTACAGTAATCAAATTTCCAAGACGAAATGCTTGAAATGACAGAAGAGGCATCTAAAAGTTGACAACGTTTTATCATGAGAATGTACAAGCCTCCCGTAGACTTTAAGCTGTTGATATAGTTATCTCTCCTGGCTTTCAACATTCACGATATACGTTCTTGTTACCCAATTCACACTCATCTCAGGGGACCCTTCGTACGCACCGCACGTGACGGACTCTTCAGACGTGGTGCTAAAATGACATGAGAAAAAATAAGAAGCACTGATCAACGAGAGAATGTTGTACAAGAGCATCTTGTAATAGCCTCCAAAACTGTTGATTTGCAAGTCCGCGTGATCGACCCGCTATTCCTTGTCGAGGTGACTCTGGCTGTGGTTGTATCACTTTCGCATGTTCAAAAGGTGGCTCTTCCACCTCCGATTCATTCTTCGGAGAATCCAACTTGCCTCCTTTTTTTCCTTTCTTTTCTTCTTTCGTTCCCTTCTGCCCTGAATAGAAAACAAATTACATAAAATAAAAAGATTAGATACAGACTCCACGCAGGCTTTTTCCTGCGAAGAGTATAAAGGAAAGCAAAGAGAGAATAGGAATTTGGTGTTAAAAATAAGACAAGTGACCAAAATAACCGACTCACAGAGGGTTAATATGAGTACTGGGGCTAATCCCATACATCATACTTGCAATGGCTATTGCCCACAGCTGTTATTTCCCATCAAGACAAATGGGAAAACTCATCGACAAGCCCCTGACTGACCAACTCCACTGAGAGGGCAAAGGACAGCTACCTTTCTTTGTAGGCTTCTCTTTAGCTTTTGAGTTGTCTTTCAAAGCTTCTTCCTTAGACGCATCATTCCCAGCTTTGCCTTCCTTGGACGCATCGCTCGCAGCTTTGCCTTCTTTTCCCTTCTTCGCCCCCTTCTTCTTCTTCCCGTCGTCTTTTAAAGGTTCTGATCCTGCTTCAACTGCCTTCGCTACCAGCTTTTTGGGTGGTGAGGACTCCTTAAGGGAACTACTAGCAGAAACAGCAATACTTTAGTCATTGACGAAAAAAGGAGACCTACGGTACAACAAGACCAAAAACTACAAGTGGAAGAAAGCAAAGGCCGATAAATGCACACGGAAAACAGGAGGACGAATTTCTCTCGTGATAAACAGTTATCAGTCCGACGGCTCCCTCCTTCAGTTATTTAAAACAAACTGCCTAACTTATACGAACAGCATACATAGGTCCATCTCGTGTCCACTAGTAAGAAGAAAAAAGTTACTTGAAATTTACTCATACAATATTACTAAATCAAGACTGCGACGTAAATACTTTTGAGAATATCCAGGTAACTGTACCCAAGGTTTCTGGACTTGTTCTTGTTTAGTGAACGGGACTTTGTTATTACCATCGAGAAAAAAGAACCGACCAGGGATCACAGGCATCGCAATAAGGGGTCACTGGCCGGAGTCGACTGATATTGCACGTGATCAACCGAGGACAAAAAGGTAAATGGTTTCCCGTGGGAACCAGGGCGGGAAGCTGGGAGCCAACATGCTTCATGTAGATCATTTTTATTTTTATTTAATTAGAAAAATCAACTAAACAAAAAGAGAGGAAATACTACACCAACAGAACCAACACGGGACCAAAGGGTTTAGTACAGCCTAGTCTTAAGGGCGACCAAAAGAAGGAGGGATAAGCCCTCCTAATATTTGACAAACATACTTTTCTCACACAAATAGAAAACAAAATCACGAACGACCTTCCTATGCATGGAATATTTCAAGGCTCTCTCTAGCTACCCACTCTGCGTGAAATTCTCAAGGAACGACAAAAAAGTAATAGGACTCCCAACCTAAATTTTCATGTAATAAACCGGCAGGATCACGAATGAAGCAATTAAACTCTTCCACAAATTGCTCCCTGGGTTTTCATGGTAAGTGAAGTGCAATAATAACCCTCCTCCTCACTTTCTCGACTACGCTACGCGTTTAAGGTTTTGATTAGTTTATCAGCTCTTGCATTTGCTTGAAAGAAAGCGGTACAAAAAAACTCATACATTCAGCTTTGTGACAGTTCTATACAGCATAAGGAGATATTCGAAGGTCATAGGGAATCGACCAGTAAAATAAAAAGGCATCTTGAAGGTCGTTCTTGTAGCGCATTATTGTTCTCAGTATTCCATGCTTTGCGGCCTCTATGTCCTCCTCTTTTAAGTACGTAACTGTAGAAATAAGTGGCTGCACATCCACCATAAGTGTAATTACCAACAGCATAACCATTACGGTTACGGTAAAGGTTACCGAACTTCTTCATGTGAGCCATGAACAAGGTCTCGTATCTGAGGTCTAGCTGACAAATATATTTTAATGGCCGCGTAGAGAATCCTGCTGTCTGTACATAAGCAGGATTTGACTCTAAATGTTCACCACTGACTGCAAATGGTCAAGACGTAAAACCAGCTGAACAAGACGATGGTCAACGTCAAGCATGATACCTCCGGCATGTCATACCCAGCCTTTGAGACTGGATCGTAACGATCATGCGAAAAGACTCCAAAGTGCACCTTGCCAGTCTCACAAACGATGACTCCAAGGCCTACTTTCATGTTCTCTTGCCAATTTCCCTGCCATTATGCCAGTCATTCTGATTGATCGGTTTATCTCATGTCTACTTAAGAATATCATCTACCGTGGGCAGGGGGGTATCGGTTTGAACCAAAAGGTTAAAAAGCACACACTGAGGAAAGAAACTCATGACGCCCGGTACAAATGACCTACAGAGTTCACTGTGCCCAATCGACTCCTTACAAAGTGGGACGAAGAATTCAACACTAAGAATAATTTACCTTGAACAAAGCACCAGATGCATAAAAGAATGCTCCTTTTCCGTGACGCATGCCTTGGTTGTACTCCCCTACATACGAATTGATAAGGATGCTTGCATCTTTTTGCTTGCCGTCCCATGGCCAGTCACTTCTTCCTCTGCAGACATCGAAAACTACGTCAGGCTATGGTCGAGAATATGTCAACGGGAATAAGGAAATACAGAATAATAAGATATTGCTTGCGTAATTACCTTCCTCCGAGTCAAAAGCATCGCATGTGTGCTTTACACTCGGATACGTGTCATGGTAATTCAGGGGAAAATGAGCAGTGCTTTGCGTCAGAAGTTCTTTGTATGCGAAAGCAGGAAAGAAGACAAAATACGAATAGGAGATCCTTGATGTTAACACACTTATTCCTCGCACACATTGCATTTAGGAACAAATAGTGATTATTTGGTTTATGTTTCCACAATTAAATCTCAGTATTACAGGGAAAGGAGTACTCTTATTTAGATACTTGTATATCCTTCTCAAAACTTAAAACACCAGGGATGTTGAGACTTTATGTCTAAATAGAACTGAAAGCCTTCCATAGGCCGACCTCCGAACCAATCTGCTGAAATTAGTGAGATATTCGTGAGATGGTTAAAACCAAACCAAGAGCTTGCTGATAAAAGATGAAAACAAGTACCAAGATATCCACTCAGAAGAGCTGACAACCTTCCATGAGGCAGACCTCTTAACCAATCTCCTTCGTAGCAGTGAGAATATACAGTGTCTGGTCTTCCCTCCACAGCTAAAATATGACTGGCAAAAGCTCCTTTACCACCTTTCTCTTTGCTCGGTATGATTCGTTCAATCTGTTTTCCTTTTCCATGCCTCTTCCCGTCAAGCCAAGTCCCAACGTACGAACTTCCAGTAGTGTATACCTGGCAACCATCGCCATCCTTACGATCGTTCTTCCAGGTGCCTTCGTGTGTAGCCACTGTCCCATAAATCATTCGCCCCTGCAGCTCTAAACTCAGTCAAGTTAGGTGGCAAGGATTCATATTTTCTTTCAAGCCAGCAATTACTTAGAAAGTCTTTGAAGACTAGAATAATTTACATCTTTCCGAATGACTGTTTCGTACATTAAGTTAGCTTAAGAACAAGGCAGGCATTAGGGGTCAAAACTCAATAAGACAAACGGGCACTGTCATCGATGGGCTAAAAATGCATAAGAAAAATGTGTTACACATCGACTCAACTAAGAAAGCACTAAAGAAGAAGAGCCAGCTGGAAGTATACTACACCAAGAGCTCATCTTCAGCCTCCATCGTGGACACACAACGGCCATTGCCCTACAGGTAGCAAGATAGGCCTGAGGAAGCCATAGACAGTTCTTCACTCAAAAATGTATTAAGTTACACTAATAATGAACATAATCGATGACGTCCAACCCAGTATAGAAATGTGATGATGATTTCACAGAATATTCTGAATATCCCAAGAACTCCATGCAGAACATGTCCATAATCCTCGACGATGTCCAGCTGACTCAAGTGACTGTCGTAACAACCACTTGATTATACAGGAATCAGAGTTCCCTGTACGATCTGTCGATTCAAAGATAAAGAAAATACACATAGCTGATCTGTTAATCCCTGACACTCGATGATGTCTAGGTATGATGTTTGAACATCAGGAAAATCCTAGACAAAACCGAAGAAAGTGAACTCATACCAATCATCTCTGAGGACAATCAAAACATTCTGTTTCAGTTCAGGTTCTCCACTGATCAGCTATTCACTGTATCCCTGACCTCTCAAAAAGGAAATGTGAAAGCTGTGACAGGTCCGTCGCCTGCAGGTAATAAGTTGGCCTTGAAGATGCCATAATGGATCACTTCAGTCGGATTTTGTTTATGTAATAAACAGGTTTTATTACTCCAAGAAGAACTAAAAAACGATAACTTAGTTTTTGAGCAGATTTTGCAAATATCATCGATGATCGATTAAGACTCCCTGGACATCCGAAGTTGCTCGTTTGTGTCCTCTCTGTAAAAGTAAAGGCTGTGATGGAGAGATCTTGACTGGTTACTTCAGTAAGACTTACTAGTACACTGGAGATTACTAAATGAAGACTTTCACCTTCCACCAGGAAAAACACTTACTCATGCAAGAGTGTTCTTGTCAGAGTGAAGTTTCTGTTAGGCAAAGCGATTCAATGGTCGTTCAGAAAAACTAAGTAGGAGCAGGACAAGCAGATACCGGTCCATATCGTCTGCCCTTGTCCCAACGCCCTTGATATACAAGTCCTCCAGGCCCTTCAATCTTGCCTTGCCCGTGAGGCAATCCATCAAAGATCTGCAATTTACACTTTGTAAGACTACCCACTTACAAGAATACAAGTTGTGATGGTTTCTTTTCATAATATAAGCAACAAACACGCATATTACAGATAGGACATTTCAGAAGGAAGATTGGTTATGTCAATTGTGGTGCGTTGAGAATTTCATCCATAGATCTGGGTTCAGGACAGACGAGAAATAGAGTTTTGAAAGAGCAACCTGACCAGTATAATTGGCTCCTCCAACCCAAGAGTACACACCCTTTCCGAGTAATCGATTATAGTGAAAATTACCCTCAAACGAACTGCCATTATCCCATTCCAAGCGACCTGGACCATGCAGGAGTCCATTCTTGAACATTCCTTTATAATGAACACCGCCAGCCATATCTGCACTCCCCTCACCATCTGGCATCGAGTCCTCATCTGCATTCCCTTGATAAGAGTTCATCAACCAAGCTCTCACCATTCCCGGACATACTTTCTCGTCTTTGTATCGTTCATATTGCTTCAATAGCTCCTCAGGGGCAGCGTGGAGACTGTACAGTCTGTATATTTCTCTTTCATATATAATCCTTCGCTCATCTTCTGCAGGTTCTACTGGCTTTGGAGGAATGATCTTCTTCGTTAGCTGTGATTTCTTCAATGTTTTGTGAGGTAAAACGTCCGGTGGGGGTGACCATTCTCTTTTCTTCTTTAGCGGTGGCAGATTGTACTCAGGTTTCCATCCGTATTCCGGCATCTTCAACGACTAACGTCTACACGATGACAGATGGTTTTTCCACTTAAAATGAATCCGAATCTTGCGTTAGGTCAAATGTCGTTATGCTCTGCAATCCAATTTTCCATGCTATCTCACCCTGAAGCTAACTTCATCTCCTTTGCTGCAGCAAAGGACAACAACTCCGTGAACGCCTGGCGCGGATTGCATTGCAGCGTTATGCAATTGACCCAATACACAAATTCGTTCGTGCCTTGCTACAAATTTCCTTGTACACATCATATATATAAATCTGCAAACGTCGACTTTCGAGAAATAAGTAAAACCTGTTGAAGCAAGACAAATATTGCCCACCTTACTAATTGTCTCCGTTTAGCTCGTGATGCACACTGGAATACTGGACAGATACAGAATCTGCATGCTTGCGAGACTGCTCTAAGGACTCTGGTAGGGGGACATGCAGAAATAATTTATGACACTTCGAAGACAAAGCGATCGCTACTAACAAAAAGATAAAAAGCGCTTATGGTAGAAACAGCCCGATGGTTTGAGACTCTACCCCCAACTTCTCACATGGATCGGAGCAGGTCGGATCCACCTGTTCATGCAACTTTTTGACATCTGAATCATCCAGACGTTACGACAGTACTATTTCGTGTAGATATTGGAATTCTGATTCATGGGCCATGTAAGGCCCATAATTTGGACTAAAGCTTTTATTGACTGGCGTAAGGCTGAGAACATATGTTCCATGAAACCTTGGGCATACCCGTTCTCCGCATGATCTGCCGTACCATTTGGAAGACAGGCTGCCAAACAGTAGATGAAACCTAACACTTCAAATGTGATATTCTACTCTCTGAAAAAATGTATTCCACCTTCGAATCCCGATAAATTGAAGGCAATCGATTATGCAGCTTAAATACACAACCTACTTTACACCTAACACTTCAAATGTGATATTCTACTCTCTGAAAAAATGTATTCCACCTTCGAATCCCGATAAATTGAAGGCAATCGATTATGCAGCTTAAATACACAACCTACTTTACAATGTGTATGAAACACAAATTCTACTATTACACACATAAGGAACTAAATTTATTTGGTGTTCTGCTGACCTTGTTATAGCTAAGAATAGCCGCAAGTCGCAGTATAAGGCTGATATCTCCGCACTCGACCCTATGGTTAAGATCAAATCTGTGATAAGAGATTTGGCATTGAGACATACTTTATTACCAATGTTGTGTGAAATGATAGACTTATTATAAATGGAATATATGACAACTACCACATTGTTGGATAGTTGGACATTCTCGACAACTTTGTTATCTATCCAATTTGTGATTGCAGACATGCCCATCCTTGATATGTATGCGAGGGAGTGATGTGGAGGGTGGTCTTTCATTTCCCCTATTATACGAGATATGTTTTGTCCTCGAAAGAAAGCATGACAATAGCTCCCATCCATTTCCCTTTTGCCCACCAATTGAACTAAATGTCTACGATCTATCCTGATGGACAGTCAGTTTCAGAAATCTCTACACTTTTTCTTAGTGGATGTTTTGACCGCTCACAATCAACACAGGATATACAAAATCAGATGACAACCACGAAAAACAATGCCTTTGTTGAACAGCAGACACATGCACATGTTAAAGACACTTTTTCTTGGTGGATCCTGTGTTGACCGCCCACAATCAACACAGGATATACAAAATCAGATGACAACCATGAAAAACAATGCCTTTGTTGGAACAGCAGACACATGCACATGTTAAGGACACCTCAATCGCTGTTGTGTGTCGTCTATAAATTCAGGTCCACAGTTTAAGATCTAGAGCACTCTCAGACCTACCACAATCTCTTCACATTCAGCGCGGACCTTTATCTGAGTAGCAGGCAATCCTTCGTCTAAATCTATCCACTGAATTGATCGAATACGATAAAACGTCATAACCTTATAAGCAACCATCCAACATGAGTGCAATTTTCCATGAAAGCCTCATCGATGTATTCAAACATTTATGTTTCAATTGATGCTTGTTGGAGGATTCCCGTTACTTCTGGATCTTACGAGTGACATTGAATAGGTATAAGAGTAATTGTTGGTGAGATAAGCAGTTTATCACGAAATAAGTCAGCTTCTATTAACTGTCACTTGATCGTTTGCTTCGTAAGTTTTTCGTTGGTTTGGACCATGTGTCTCAGCTTTTCTCTTGTTTGTTGTCAACTTTTAATATGTAACCAGAAGGTCAGTGATGAACTGGGATGTTTTTTCAGAGTTATGAATAAGCATCTCATAATCATATCCATGACAATACATTGAAAGTAGTGCAAGTTTTAGAGATTATCTCAATTGAAGTTCATCCAATATCTATACACTCCACTAGACATATGGATTTAAATTGCTCTCTTAGTTCCTTATTCATGTCTTCTGTAGATTAGCTACTTTATCACATGACTCTTGCATGCTCATACTAGACTAATGAATAGTCCAGTCTATCTTACTTGTGTAATCCTAAACGGTTTGACTATGTTTTCTTGATTTTATAAATTTTTTAATCACAATTTGTCAACGCTTATTTAACTTCAACATAATCATCATGTAGAATTTTCATGCTGGATAGTTGTGTTTATCAACATTGCTTTGTCTAAACAAATTTATAAAATAAACTAAAATGTTTAGACAACTTGACTTTGCAAGAATCAAATACTAGATCCTACAATGATTACAACTTAATCCATACACCATGAAATTAATACTCTCAAATTTCTAAGTAGCATTATTCAGAAGTTTTGTGAAGTCGCAAATCACATTTTAGTTAGTTGATGTGTCTATAGTATCATCACATTGACTCCACTTTATATTCCATATTTTGCATTTGCAATATATCCAAATTTTTGTTTCAAATTCTTTCATTCTTAGATTTTTTTTAACCTATATGGTTGTCTATGATACCTTTATCTACAACAAAACTCTATCACCACTCCTCAAGTTGATAATAAAAAATAGATAAATATACATGAAAACACAATGACTTGGATTTAAATTTTAAATAATCATCATTTTTAACTTTAATCATAATAATCATGACATGATAGAGTATTCTTGAGGGTCTTAAAGGATCTCAATTTTCTAAGCTGCATATGAGACAAAGAGTAAAGATATGTATAACTAATTTGAGCAAAAATAATAATATGCATTGGATACAACAACACATATCATGTGACATTAAAAAGACAAGAAATGATTGAAGAAATTAAAACTAAAATATCATAATGATGATTATTTTTAAAACATATGTTTGTGTTACAAAAAAAACATAAAATGCAATTTGATGTAACAATTTGATAAATAAAATAATAATGATCAATTGTATTCGTAGATACATCATATCTTTAAATATAATCACACATGCTCATATATCAATATTTTATAAATCAATTTGGTATATAAAATAAAATTGTTAGTTTTACACTTGATTACATAAATTGTTCAAGTATAATTTTTTTGAATTGCTATAGAAGATATTTTTATGAATATAAATTATTATTTATTCAACATAAAAATTAAAATAGTTCATAAAAAATGCTGATCAATTTCAAAAAAATTTAAATTAATAATTTTTAAATGATTTTTTAATTTTTTATTTCATAAAATTTTCATCCACATCAAAATCATCAGCTTTTTTATTTAAATATTATATGACATATTAAAAAATAAAATTAACATAAATATAAATAAATAAATCTGATATAAATTTTATATAAATTTCATTTATATTTCAGATTCAAATTTTTAAAATAATCCAAAAATATTAATATATTTCAACCATCATTGAGTAAACCTATTATGGATTGATAACATAACAAACATAATCTTCAGCACAAAACATATTTATTGTATTAGTTTCACATTAATAACCATGAGGATATATTTAAATCACATTCATGTTTGATATTTTTAAATCTCTCTTAAATTTATTTTATAAATATATAAACTAATACATGAAGAAAAAAAATTAAATTAAAATTTTCTTGCAAATTTTTTTTATTATATATTTATTTAATTTTTAAACTCATGAATAAAATCAGTTAATTTTTTTATTTATATTTTATTCAAATTACCAAATTTTATATAATCATAAATAGTATAATGTTTGAACATTATATTTGGAAAAAAATGATGAATATATTTGAAAATATCTAAGATATGTGTGTGTGTGTATATATATAGATAAAAATCTACATATATTAATTTTAAAAAATTTTAAAATTTTTATAAATAAATAAATAAATATACAAGATAAATATTTAATTAATATTATAATATTAATCCATATTTTTATACTGTTTAATATGGATTTTTATTTATTAAAAAAATTTATGTCCAAATTATATTGTAAAACAGTTAAAATATAATTTTGATCATAAATATTAACATAAAATAAATTTCTTAAAATATAAAATTCAATCATAAATAACTTAAAACTTTTATTATTAGCAATCAGTTTAACTTATTAATTTTTACAATAGATTTATTTCCAATTTTTTTTCTTTTGTTATTACAATTCTATATTCACATAAAAATTGATCATTTGTATCTTTCACTGATGAAAATGATGTAAATCTACCATCAAATGTAAAAATTGCATTAATAATACATCAAAGGTATACTAATTTCAATTATTTTCATAAAAATAAATCAAATGTAGTAAAAAATATAAAATTCTATTAAAGTAAAATAATATAAACATATCATGATTAAAATATATATTTTTTCAATTTAAATTTTTATTCAAAAATTTTGGTATCATGTTATGAATGTAACAATATATGTATACCATTGTATTATTTATAAACTGAAAAAAATTAGTTATAATCATGTATATAATTTTTTATTTATATTTCAAAATTAAAAATTTTTAGTTTTTATCATTAGATAGAAAATATTTGATTAAGTTAACATATATATATATATATATATATATAATGATATGGAAGTATCTTTTTTTTTTGTGCAAGTAAAATAAAAAAGTTGAAATGCTAATTTTTAAATGAATTAAAATATTTTTAAAAAAATTATTTTTTTTCCAAATTTATGACTTTTTATTTTTTTTAATTTTTTTATTTCATAATTTAAATTTTTTCCCAGAATTTTTTCACATATTTAAAATCTTATGTGTTAGAAATAAACAAAAAATTTGTCTTTTAATTTTTTATAATTAAATTTATATTGAAAATATATATCCTATTTTCTGACTGACCGCATACTTCGGTTTCCCAAACTTACATGCCCTTCAATTCCTGAAATAGCTCAGGAACAGGCGGGGGTGAAACCCTCTATCCATGTGGGACGGATTTCCACTCAAAGTGATCCTGGTCAAGGCCATAAAACTCCAGTTGATCGTCGTTTACCACATGATAACGCAAGCGTTATCATGTGGTAAACGCAAGATTATGAAGCATTTATATCACAATCTATAAACCATTCAAGTTAAAACTATTAGTGTTACTATTTAAGTTGAGCATATTTACATGTGTGTCAATACTATATTTTTAATAATTGAATTTTGTAAAACACATTTTTTTGACATTATCTATTTAATTTTTACTTTTTAAAATATATTTGGCAAGTTATGATGTATTTTTCAAATTATTATTAGTTTAATTTGATAAAAAATTTGATTTACATCATTTTTTTAATTTAGAAAAAAAAAGAGATGAAATTTATTTTAGAATTTTGTTTTCAATTGATTTATAAAGAATATTAAAATCTTAATTACTAATTATATTAATTTTTATTAATATATTGGAATTAAGTTAGTTTTTATAATCATCAATGCATGTGCAAATATTTTAATTATAGAGATTTCATTGTTTCTTAGTTTTTAAAATACAATTTTATTTACTTATCAATTTTATTTTATGTACTGTACATACTGTATTGTCATTGGAAGAATATAATCAGTTCACGATATCCTGGATCGTGTATGTACTATAGTTGCGGAATTCAAAATTGAATGTTTTCAGATTTTTCATAATAACAGCCTCCGTTCAGTGAACATGAGTCTAGGATCCCACGACCATAATAAGTGTTACATTTAAGAATTTTCGACCAGATCACGTCATCACCCTTGCCTAAGCTACGGCCATTAAATTCCCTACCTCTACTTTCACCTAACTCGTCGTGAATGGCAGGGCAGCACAGGTTTACATATTCCTTCTGCACTCGATTCTTTGACTACTGCCCAAACTGCCCTGATTTGGGTAAGATCCCCTTTCTCTCTGTACCTAACCATAACTTTCTTGATGATTGTTTCTGCTCCGTGTATTTTTTCTGGCCTTCGTAATCTTCGTTGCCCGCTTGGTTGATGGAAATGAGATAACACGAAGTAATTAAACGAAATAATCAACCGGAATCTCAGAAGGGTGTTGATTCGGTTATGAGATTTGCATCCATCTTAATGTTTTGTCATCTTTTAAAGAGTCTGGAAATAAGATCATACAAGGCGTTCTTCAGAGACTTTTCTCATATGGCCAAACTTGGGGACATCTGGAGGTTATCATAAATTCTCTTAATCCTGGAATTGTCAGGTCGTATCTGGTGCTGAAGTGATCCCATGAGTAGAGTACATGTTTTAAAGTTCAGGAGGACGAGCAGGACGATAAACTGAAGTTTGGGGTACTGAAACATACATAAACTAGTCAGTGAAGAAAGGGAATGTACACAGTTCTGAGAGGAACTCTGCATTTCCACAGTATGGATTCCCTGTGTCCAATGCACTGCCCGAGCTGCCAATTGATTCTTCAGGCAAGAGTGCCTCACCTCCCCTGTCGACAACATATTTCTGACAGCGTGATTTGGGCTAGATCATGGATTTGGTGATCGTTCTTGGTTAAGTACAGGCAAGTACTCCACTACTTGTTGCACACTAACCTGCCAATCACGGCGCAAGATTGATCAGTGGCCATCATGCTGATTTGCAACTCATGATGTGGTTCACACTTTTGAAGTCAAGGGAGTAAAGAGATCAAGGAGCAGGGTATTACGTGACATAGCATAAAACTTGTGACTTCTGTCCCAGTTGACCTGGAATCAAAATTGTAATCAATGTAGGATCCAATGTGCCCACAATTAGACGATATACGGTTTGTCCTCAGAACTAGGCTACAGTCGGTTTCTCCCCAGCGTGTTGTCTGTTTTGGGTGGGAGCACGAATGAATGAAAGTTTTGAAACTTTCGGTAACAAGATCGACGCATACACAATTAGGATTTGAATAGTCGTCTTGGGCTAGAAGGATTTGCGTTTTCCATGCCCGTAGTAAAAGCCTTAATTCTGTATGCGATTTAGTACAAGACACATCAAAATAACAAACGGGTGAAATGTGGCTAGCCCCAATAGCATCATATATAATAACTAATATATCTTTAACTATCAAAGTCAAATGGTTTAAAAAAATATATTTTCATAATAATCATCACTTAACATGATTGTTATCATATGATTGTATCAGTTAGTGCTCTATGTAGAGCAATGGAAATATATTGTCTAAAATAGACTATACAATGATCTAAAAAGAATGATACCACTACTATCTATGTTGAGTAATGCAAACATGTTGACTAAAATAGCTATACTATAACCTAAAGATAATTATACCATTGTCATGAGAATAAGCTAAAGAGAATTATACCATCTAGTATGATAGGCTCTCGCGTATTCTCTCATGAACATGTCAAATCGGTGTCCATAGGTCCATATAATTCCAAAGCTAAAGTAATAAAGAGGTGACCTCTCTACAAACTTGTATACTTGAAGACCTTGGTTGCTTTCGCTCCACTCGCCGCCCATCGAGGAGGATGGGTGGATCTGTGAATTATATTATAACTTTATAATATAATGGTGATATGAGAATATTATTGGACTACATATATCATTTTATGAAAATCCATAAAATGATACATATAGTCATACAATTAAAGATGATGTCTACATTACACTAGGGGGTTGCTAAATATAAAGAGGTGGCAGCTAGATTTTAGACATTCAAATTAGGGTATTGGGCTATATTGCATGAGTAGTCCGTACAAACCATATAGGTTAGAAGTTAGATTCAACCACATGAAACTTCATATTTTGCTCGATTGCGAGGGTGTAAGATTTTGTGGCAGGCTGGGGAGCATATAACAGTTGCATGAACCCTCCATCCTTTGTATATGACGAGTGCCAATGAGGAGATTATTTGTAGGATGAAATACTACAAATAATTGATTAGATGTAACACTAAGGCAATGACTCCGGAATGACTTCCAAGATAAGAGATGTCTTCTCAAGACCTCTCCTTGATTTATATACTCTAGGACTAGAGGAGTCCGACATCCAAACTATGCCACATGGCTAACATGCGTAGGTTGCATGTTTTGTTATCTTATCCTACCCAATTCCTAACAGACGTCTACCACACAATCTGATCCACCAATGCATGGTAGCCACCTCGTCATTTACCCTTTTGCTTTTTGGATAGTGCACATCACTATCTTGTCTTTTTGTGATCTAGTGATCACTCTATGCTTTGGCTAAACTAACTATGACTAACCAAGATTGGTTACAAACCTCCCCCCATTTAAGTCGCAACGTCCTCGTTGCAAGAAGACTCAAAAGTCTCTACAAGTATCTTGGCATTTGTAAGATTTGCCAATGGTTCATAAGTAGCTTCCATTGGACTAGATATTCCACTTTGGGGTTCCGCTGACCTCTTGTCCGTTTCTTGAGGATTCTCTCAACCTCATATTCCTCTACACCATCAATCATGGCTGGTAAAGGAGGAGGTTGATGTGGGTTGCCAAAGGAAGGAGATCGTGGGGTATACTTCCTCAAGAGAGACACATGAAAAATGGGATGTATTTTCATGTGTGTTGGCAACTCTAACTTGTAGGCAACTTCTCCAATCCGTTGGACAATCAAGAAAGGTCCAATAAACCGTGGACTTAACTTTCGAACCCCTATTAATGACAAATTGGTAGTAGACAACCACATCTGATCGCCTTTTTGAAATTCCACATGTCGTCGATGAGCATCAGCATATTGTTTTTGCCGATTCTAGGCAATGGCTAATTTTTGCTTTGCTTGATGCACTCCTCGTTGGACTCGTGCCACAAACTCGTTCATTGCTTCCACTTGGGTTGATGGTTCATGCATGTGACCTACACTCACCAAGCTAGATGGTGTGATAGGGTGTTCTCCATACATCAAGAAAAATGGGCTGACTTTTGTGGATGCATTGATTGAGTTATTATAACTCAATAACTCAATATAACTCAATCAAGGGTAAAAGTGCATCTCAACCTTCTTGCTCTTCCAAAGTGAAAGCTCTAAGCATGTCCTCAATAGTTCTATTTGCTCTTTCAGTTTGCCCATCTGTTTGAGGATGATAAGCTATGGACATGGCTAATTTTGTTTTGAATGGCCCAAATAGGATTTTCCAAAACATGCTAGTAAATTGAGTGCCCCTATCAGTGATGATAACTGTAGCTAAACCATGTTGAGCAAAAACTCCATCCATATAAATTCGAGCAAGTTCAAAAGAACTTTTTGTTGGGCCTAATATGGATCATCTTGCTTAATTTATCCACAAAAACGACTATAGAATCATAACCCGTAGACGTCATTGTTAACTCACATACAATGTCCATACTGACGTGCTCCCATCTTCTAGTAGGTGTTGGTAGAGGCTGTAGTAGATCTGTTAGTTTCTGATTGCTAGCCTTGTTTTGTTGACAAGCCACACAACTTCGAACATAGCAGGTGATGTCCTCTCTTAGTTTTGGCCAAAAGTATATCCTTAGGACACCTTCAATGGTCTTCTCCACTCCTACATGGCCCGCAATAGCTAAATCATGTGCCTCCTCTAATACTATTGTACGGAGAGCAACATCTGAGGGTATCCAAATCTTTCCCTTATAGAACGCCAATCCCCGTTCTAAACATGCTCGACCTTGTTGAAGGGCTTGTGCAATCTCCTCATCCTCCTTGGTAGCGTGATGCAGGTTCTCCCACCATTCACAATGAATCTTCATCTCTGTGATGTGATTAATGCACGGCATTCGTGTCAATGCATCGACAAGCTGCTTCTTCCCCTCCACATACACGATCTTCATGTTGAAATGCTGTCGCCATTCAGCCCAACAAATCTGCCGCTTTGAGAGATCCTTTTGAGTTTCTAAATAAACCAAAGGCTTGTGGTCTGTCTCAACCACAAACTCCTTATCTCCGAGATAGTGCTTCCAATGTTTAGTTGCCAAGACAATGGCTAACTCTTCCCTCTCTGTGGTATAATAATTTTGCTCCGCCGGCAAAAGTTCTCGTGAGAAGAAAGCAATTGGATGCCATCCATCTTTCCATTCCTGTTGTAACACTCCTCCAACTGCCACACCTGATGCATCCGTAGCAAGTTTTGTTTGTCTACCTGGTTCATACCATTTAAGGATTGGTGCATGTAAGAGCGCATCCTTCAAAGCCTGAAATGCAATCTCTTGAGATGTACCCCATTGCCATTTCTGCCCTTGGCCTAAGAGACTTGTTAAGGCTTGAGCAATACGAGCAAAAGCCTCCACAAACCTTCTATAGAAGCCGGTTAAACCCAATAAACTATGTAGTTGAGTCTGATTCTCTGGGGCAATCCAATTTTGAATGGCTTCCACTTTGTCACTCATGACTTGGATGCCATCAGCACTAACTCTATGGCCTAGGTAATCTACTTCGCTTTTGCCAAACTCACATTTTGACATCTTAAGATACGCCTTATTTTCTCTCAACACTTGAGTACTTTTCTCGTAGATGTTTCGATGATCTTGTAAGGACTTGCTATATATCAAGATATCATCTAAAAATACAATCACCGATTTATCTAGATATTTACTAAAAAATATCATTCATCAGTCCCATGAATGTGGCAGGGGCATTGGTTAATCCAAATGGGCATAACTAGATACTCAAAATGACCATATCTAGTTCTAAAAGCTGTCTTTTGTATGTCTTCATCCGCCACTCTGATCTGATTGTATCCGCTTCTAAGATCCAAGTTTGGTGAAATACTTAGCTCCATGAAGTTGATCAAACAAGTCATCCATTTGCGGTAATGGATACTTGTTTTTCACCGTTTGTTGATTTAGAGCACGATAGTCCATGCACATCCGCATGGAGCCATCCTTCTTCTTCACAAACAATACTGGAGCTCCATATGGTGACACACTAGGTTGGATAAACCCCTTCTCCAACAACTCTTCCAATTGTGTCTTGCATTCCTCCATGTCGTGTGGTGCAAGTCGATAGGGACTTTTACAAGGAGGAGAACTTCCTGGTAAGATCTCTATCTTGTGATCCACTCTCCTTCTTGGTGGTACACGGAGGCAAATCATTCGGAAAAACATCTTGAAACTCGTTCAAGATACAAGTTAACTCCTCATGTATAAAAGATTGCTCTTTTTGAGCGCTTACATCTTCTTATTAGGCCCAAAAACATACATCTTTGTGACTGATAGCTGTTCTTCCTATCACGTAGAGAGGTAAGTTTTTGTGTCCTGATCTAAGTCTATCTCCAAAGATCCTCCAACTGATGATTTTTACTATCTTCCTCCGCCAATCTACCTCAGGATTATATTTTTCCATCCAAGACATACCAAAAATATCATCATGGCGAGCTAATCGAATTACTCTCCACTCCAACGATTTCTTGTATTGCCCAATCTTCAACTCCACTTTCCTAGGAATGCTCTCAATGCTCTTTGTTTGCCCGTTTGGCAACTCTATCTTTTCACTCTCATCTTTCTCTAAAGCTAATCCCAACTTTATAGCAATAGATCAAGATAGGAAATTTTCGGTAGCTCATGGGTCAATCAATACTCTCACTTTTACTCCTTCTATCTCGCCATCCGTCACAATCAAACATGTTTCCTTCTTTCTCAAACCATTTACCTCATGTTTGTGCTTCCTTCCCTCGCCCTTCCTCCTTTTCATCGAACCAAGAAGGCCGCAAGGCAAGGTTCGGTACTGCCGTCGTTCCCGGATTTCCATCGGTCACTTCGTCTCCACCTTCAAGATTGTTGAGAGCTCGTCGATAGGGGGGTCTAGCTCCTCTTGCTAGAACTCGGGTACGGCAATTTATGGCAATGTGACCAAATCTTTCACAATTATAGCATTGCCTCATTTCTTGTCTTCCCTCCACTCCGTCTCCTCCTCTTGAATTTCCTTCTCGATGAGGATTTGAGTTGCGATGATCTCCTCCTTGTTATCTTATCCTTACATTTCCTATCTTATCCTACCCAATTCCTAATAGACGTCTGTTAGGAAATGGGTAGGATAAGATAACAAAACATGCAACCTACGCATGTTAGCCATGTGGCATAGTTTGGATGTCGGACTCCTCTAGTCCTAGAGTATATAAATCAAGGAGAGGTCTTGAGAAGACATCTCTCATCTTGGAAGTCATTCCGGAGTCATTGCCTTCAGTGTTACACTCCCTATGACTTGCTTTCGGTAAGCAATAGTGATGGATTGGAACCCATGTGTTGAAAGCCACCACTACTTATAAGTTCAAATCCATAGCGCCCAAACTAAATCAGGCATTATCGTTACGCCCCAAATCGCGCCGTAGGAAACAACGGGAAGAATAATCGGGTCTGGAGAGTTTATCACTTGTTGCAGAAAGTTATCTCCAAAATGATACACTAACCACGCCCGAAAGTGATCACGATGAAGACACTTGATGTTGATCACAAATAGATTGGGCATCAGTACATATGGAGGATCATGTTGTCCTCTATCCATATCCTACTTCGGCTCCACTTTGATCACATAAGCTCCTTAGTGAGCAAAGTGATGTGTCTAGATCTCTCCCATACCCTTTCCATCCTGACTGCACTTTATATCTGATAAGGTCCAAGATAATATCTCTTGGAGCCTTTTTAACATCTTGATCATACAAAGTTGATCCAACAGTGGACTCTTAATAGCCTTACAGTGCGCCGTCGGTTATCCTAACCTAAAGTATAGCAGTCATGACAACATCTCTGAAGATGACACATGTCATCATCTTCTCATAGTAACCGCGTCACAACACGACACAATCAGCAAGACAAAACAAAATGGCCAATGTAGATGATGTCTCATGTAGTAAGGTAGCATCTTTCACTCTACATCTCAACTCCATGTCCAATTTGACACTAGATATATGTATGATGGATACTACATAACATACATTTTTCTTCACAAACGGACACCATTTGAAACTTCTTTGGGATTTTCAAAATCTTCAACTCTAATTTCAGATCCCTAAACATCAAAATTTTGCAATTCTTATAGTCTGTCGCTTCTATTTTTGATCCAAAAATTTCGAAACAACAAATCTTGGACTTTGAGCCTTTCTGTCAAAAATCTTTTTCGGCCAATCTCGATTTATAGCCCAAGATAACTATGAGCATCGACCTACTTTGTCAATTTTTAGTAGTGCTTATGTCCTAGAAAACTCTCGATTCAGATTTACACACTAAAATAGAAAATACATAAATTCGAAATCGATCACATCAACTTGGAATCAACTCTACTTCTAGATCACCACCACAACCTTCACTCCATCTACGTCCATGACACTCAACATGAAACAGATCGAAACTACCATCGATCCAAACTCACCAAAACATCTTCAGCGCTCCAAGAACTCAAAATCTCACCACAAAATCCCATTTGAGTTTTCGAAGTAATCTTTTCTAGTGTCAAAATATCCACAAAGACACTCCGCACATAACCATAGCATAAAAAAGAGATTACATTTGAGCCAAACCCACTTTGTGCTTCAAAGACTATAGGTTTCCGCACTAGCTACTATCCACCATAGCCATACTCTCACAAGCTCAACTTCAAAAACTGCACTCCAAGGAGCCCTAACTCAAACTCTACCCCTTGAACCCTAGGACTCCTAATGGCATTGTCGGCTCTAGCGGTAGTTCTAGTTCGAATGGCGCTAATTGCACAATCGGCTCTAACTTATGTATCTGCCACTACATACGCGCACCTACCGAAGTAGAGATGCCTCTACATAAGTCGTGACAACAATCTTGGTAGGTGATGTTTCTTCATATAGTCATGTAGTATGTAGACCGTTTGAATTAGATAATTTGGATATTTTAGGTACATGAGGACATATTTCCAAATGTGATATTGGGGCCTAGCCCTATCTTACCCCTTTGGACTCATCCATGTAGGACTTGATGGGGTCTTTCTATACTTTTTGCTATATAACTTGGTGTTGTGATTTTAGTTTTCTTTATTCCTAAGAGTAAATTTTTTTTTTTTTTAAAAGTTCATCTTCCTTGCTATGTGCTAGCTATTCTGGAAAGTGTTTGAACTTTGGACTCTGAAATATGTACATTGAGATTTTTAAAAGAATACAATCTCAAAATGGACATCAAGTCAACAGTCTGAGTGCAACTCTCACAAAGGAGTTAGCCGTACCACCATTATGTCATACGTGTGAAGCTTGGTCGACAGTCTACTTTTCACGACATACAATATCTTCTATAAAATTATCCAAAAAAATGTAAAAGTATACATGAGTTTGGGTTGTTAATGCCCTTCCCGTATTCTATATGCTTGATTCTATGTCGTTGCCTTTTTCTTCTTCTTCCTATGGTTCACAAAGCAGAGACACAGACAACTATGGAGCAATGTCCAGTAGCAATGGCTCAGCTTCTGAGCTGCACGGACCTCAACCAATGCACATGAGACAGGTAGGGTGAAAACCAGTTAGGCAATAATACATTCACGGTCGGGCCCTGTGGATAGTGGTGGTTGTTAACTTGCAGTAGCAATCCTCCAGCTTTTCAGATTAGACCAGCTTTTCGAAGGAGGTAGATGCATATATCTCAGACCTTGCTCCACTTTGACGTGCAACTCTATACAACAGTTGAGGACGTGTTGACCTCTACGGTGATGTACAATACAACAAAGTACAGTAGTTCTCTCAAAGAGGGCTCATCAACTTTCACAGTTTTCGATGAACAATCTTAATCGATTCTTCAGAAACAAACAAATGTTAAGAACATGCACTAACTGTGTCCACACGTACTGTAGCTTGGATAACTGGATACCTATTCGACGTTGTCAAGTTGTTACCGCGTTGCAGCTACCGAGAGTTTCCTCGGCCTGCATCACGTATCATCACCCCAAGTAATTTACGGTAAGTTCGCTTCGGTCTGTAGGTGCAGAGCTTCAGCGCTTGGTGCCACATGACTTTAGTGTATTCAGCGCAGCAACGACTAAGTAATTAAGACGCTTGCTCCATCATCACTCCATTAGCTCGCCTGGGCCCATCTATCTGCGCGCCGTCTTTCTTCCCTTACGCTTCGGCAGTACTTATTGTCATCCGCTCTCATTTCTCCCCATCAAACGGTCTACGGGTTGCCCTCTTTCTCTGTAGAAATAATCTCAGCGATTTCAGCCGCAGCTCTCTCAGCTCTCAGCCGTCGTGTGTCCTTGCGGAGATCTCCTCCTGGTGCTAGTAATGTCGACTATGATGTCTCGCAGCGGCCAGGGAAGCGGCAATGCTGTTCGTGTGATCGCCATGGTCTTGTGCGCCATGGTTCTGGTCGAGTGTGTCTCGGCGACTTCTGTAACAGTCGGAGGAAATTCTGGCTGGATTCTGAACGGCCGAAAGTATACTAACCTGAGGCTGAAGTCGAAAGACGTTGCTGGTAAGAGCGTCTCCTCTCTGCTTTTACCTCCGTTTAAACGACACGATTTTGAGCGTGTTGTTAGTGAGTAGATATGCTTTCTGTGCTTGATCTTTGGAGGATTGGGACAGAGGACCTTGCTCTCGTGAGGACTGATGGTGTTTAATTTGAAGGCGTGAACATTCCTGTGGGCTATCCTCGTCATGCACGCATTCTGAGTATGCCTTACGTACACTCTCTTGAGAAGGCCTTCGTTCTTACGCCCGCACTGTTTTCAATCACGCTTGCAGTGTTTAGGTACAGAGCTGGTGAGCACAATGTCGTCCAGGTCAGCAAGGCCGATTACGACAGCTGCAACTCCAGGAAGCCAATCAAGACTTACTCTACTGGTTACGACAAAGTCGCTTTCAAGGCAGGTACTTACTACTTCATCTGTGGCATCGGAAATCATTGCCAGAACAACATGAAGGTGACCATCAGCGTGACAAAGTGATGTTACCAGTGGCGTGCTTCTCGAAAGTACGAGTTTCTATCAGCAGATAGTCGTCAGAGACGTTTCTGAAACATGTAATGCCGGTAGTCGAGAAGTGCTGCGGATCACAACGAACACGCCCATGTTGACGACAGGCAGCTACTTTTCGGCAAGGCCGTGAACAGCGAATGCTTAGTATGGACTGTCTCTGAAGAGGTGGTGCCTTGGACACTTGTCGCACTGGTTCATGGAAAAACTTGTGTAAGCCAGCCTGCCTGCCTGTGTAACAACATAGCGATTGTGTAAAGCTTTATTCTCGTATGTTTCTGTGCCGAGTACCTCTGAGTATTGCCTTTTTTACTCCCTGTTGTCCAGTGATGCCCGTGTGGAGCTTTCATCACTTTACTCCGTTTCCATCATATGGGTGTTTTTCACAAATTGGCCGTAACGCGTGTTTAATGTTGATGCTCGTTATGTGTTAAAAGTATACAACTTCGATTTCGTGTTCCCCAAACTTCTCGTGCAACCTCTTCGAGGAAATCGTGCACGCGAGCTACAGATGGTGAGAATGTAGAATTTATGAACATTAGAGGATGAATATATTAAGAATATGCGGAATGGAGATAGAACTCACACGAAATGTGGTAGTTGTCACTCGCATACTGAAGAAGTGGAATGTAGAAAAATATATTGCAAGTTAAACTCTTTGAATACTTTGCTTCAAAGCACCGAAAATACAATTGAGAAAAATGAAAGAAAAGAAAAAGCAAGGAAGGAAGAAAAAAAGGGGAAGAAAAGGGAAAGGAGAGAAAAATATATAATCGAAGAGGAAAAGGAGAAAAAGAAGCAAAAATAATATATTAAAAATTTATAAATAAAAATGATTCCACCACAATAAACGACTGGGAGAAAATGAAATTAAATAAAAGCAAAGAAGAAAAATGTGGAAAAAAATAAAGAATAGAAAGCAAGGAAAGAAGATAAAATAGAAAAATAGCATACCATATCATCAAAAGGCGGGAAAGGTAAATCAACAAACGATACTCTTGAAAATGGAAAATTCCAAGATAAACTTGAAAATTCTGAGTACAAAATAAACATCCAACGTAAAGTAAAGTGAAACTTCTCATCGGTAAGAAAATTATATTGTCTACGAGAAATGAAACGAACGTATAAGGCAAGTAGAGTGAATATACGCGAAAGCCTAGAATTAGGAAAAACGACACGACCTTGGGTCCACTGATCTTGCGAGGGCGAATCACTAGCCTGAATTTGCCCAATCAATTAACTGCGAGGCAGCTGCGAAACATTGGCTACAGTGGAGATGAACCCTGCCGAAAATTTAAGACCAACTGCGCACATCAGATTGATACCAACTCTCAGCAAGATTGTCTCATCCCAGTCAATACCATCGTTCTCTACAACTCTCGTAGTATGTGATACACGACTTTGGTGTGGCTTTCATGCTGAAAGCCACACCACCTATTACAACGCATACAACTTGCCAGCAGCTAATCTGCGAAAGGAGTTGCAAACAGTATTCCTATCTAGAGAGTAAAACGATGTCGTAAACTCCTTCGCATGTAAACAAAATGTGGGACGTAAAAGTGTAGAAGATCCTCCACTGTTGACTTCGGTCTCATCTTTCGCTCATCAGTTTTTGATTCATTCCATTTCGGTGAAGTTGTTGGGCTTGACCAGAGATGCAATGGATTTATGTCCTCTCATCGACCAATCCACCTGATTCGTCTCCACAATCGATTCGGGGCTGACCAGAGTTCGCTTACTAAGTTGTGGAAGTGCTAGAGAGTTGGAGACGTGGAGTGACTTGTTGCAAGGCAGTGGTCCCACCCTACCTACGATTCATGAGGTTGTAATGGTTTGGTTCAGTGGAACCACTTCAGCGAGTTTTCGTCCAGTTAGAATACAGAGCACGGGCATGAACGACGGGCCCTCAACTTTCTTCATTCGTGCAACATGTTCGTTAGGCTGGTAAAGCAGGTCAACCTCATGTCGTCGGCATGTGCAGCACACACACTGCCTCCTCAATGTCCTCATGAAAGGTGAGATGGCGGTGAAGTAGGCCTCTTATCGTTGGATGCAGGGTCAAAATCGGGACGACAAAAAGAGCATCCACACTCTGGACATCATCATTGATATCCATGGATTTAAATGAAGGGCTTTTACTGCTCTGCTCCATCACCCCGCACTTTGCCAGCGTTTCGTGGAGCCAGGGCCAAAGTTTCTCTTGATATTATCTTCGTAGACAAAAAAGCACTTTGCAAGTGCTCAGCGAGGACTATGGCATGCACGCTGCTCGTCCTCTTCGACTGTGGGGTACAAGCACTGCTGCTAGTCTTCATAGGCTCTGGGGTACCCTACAACCGAAGAGGACGAACAACAGCTTGTAGTATGTATCATGAATAGTTTGCCGATAAGTTCTCCTATAAAGTACAACTCTTGCAAAACGTACTCAGCCAATAGACTAACATGTTTGGGAAGCTTGGAAGCGAAATGCTCGAAGGGAAGGCCTGCGGTGAAGGGTTTTTTTCACTTCAGGAAAAAGATGTAATGGATCACTCACACGAGGATCAAAGTTCTACAAATATACCATGTCTTACCTTTCCCTGGAGAAAACAATCACGTAGCAGGTTTAAATTTCAGAGTCAAATCCTTAAAATGCAAACTTATAGAACTCCCATGCCTTGTGCAATCCGAGGAGTATATCCACGTTACAACGCGAAATAGTATCATAGTTTGCACTCACTGTTGATGTCTTAATGTCAGCATATTTCAGCTTTTCCATCCTCTATACTGATCCATTGCCCTGAAATGCCTACTAGACGTGCTCCAACAAGGCAGAGGAGGGTATACAGCGTTGAATTTCGAGACTGTAGGCTTTTTCGTTCCCATTACATATTTTCTTCCCTATTGTAATTGTAGCTTTGAGTAGATAAAGAATCGAATGAGGAGAACTAGAAGAACACAAAAGTTCATGACTTACCATAGCCTGCTTTCTTTCTTCGTCCTCTGCATGTGCAAAGCGGAGGGATGGATTTATGAGAGTTGACTATACGTGAGAAGACAAATGTCTATTGATGGGGTCTTTTCATACTTTTTGCTATATTACTTGGTATTCCATTGATATCCTTTTTGTCTTTTAGTTTGTAAGAGAAGATGGTTAGAGTGGAGGGAGGAAAAATCCCGTAACAATAGTATCTAATTTTGAAAATGTTTGCAGAGCAAGCGTTGTCGTGTTGTGACACGGCTACTATGAGAAGATGATGACATGTGTCATCTTCTTGAGTATTGAGATGACGGCGATATTTTAGGTCGGATGGCCGACGGCTCATTGTGCTACCGTTAAGAGGCCACGGTTGGATTGTCATCCTAGGGCCAGGATGTAGATAAGGATCCAAGGGATATCATCTTGGACCTTATCGGATATAAAGCGTGGTTGGAGTCGAAAGGAAAGGGGGGAGGTCTAGAACGTTGCTGACTAAGGAGCTTATCCGATAGAAGTGGAGCCAACGTGGGACATGGATAGAGGGCGGTATGATCCTCCGGATATACCGATGCCCAATCCGTTTGTGATAAGCATCCGGTGTCTCACATCGTGATCACTTTAGGGCATGGTTAGTGTATCACTTTGGAGATAGCTTTATGGAAGTGGTGATAAACTCCCCAGATCCTTTCATTACGCCAATTGTTTCCACGGCGCGACTTGGGACTTAACGGTTATGTTTTGATTTGATATTAGCATTATGGACCTAAACTTGCCGATAGTACGCCTTTCAACACATGGGCCCCTCGTCCATCACTACCGTCTACCAAAGGCAAGTCATATGGAGTTGATTGTTAGGAATTTTGGCGAGGAGTATTATACTCAAGTTATAAACTCCCCGGTCCCTTTTGTTGTTCCGTTTATACTTAACCGGTTTCGAAAGTGGTTATTTTGACTCTTTATTAGCAACAACTCAGATTACCTATATGATGGCTAAGTAGTGTTTTTAGGCTAGTTGTTAAGCTCTAAGTTAGTTGTGGCTAATTTGGCCCACTAGAGGTCAAAATGGAACTCTTCATTCTCATTGGTTGGGAAATTTAGACCAATGAGAGCACTTGGGCAAGTTCTTTGGGGTTTTGAGGAGTTTCGGGAGCCTTCGAAGGGAGTTTTTCAGGATTGAAGGATAGGGTTGGAGAGTTGACGAGGAGAGCTAGGATTTTGGCTCAAGAATGAAGGCGATTGAGCAAGTTGACACTCCGGTGTGGTGATTTGAAGTGGGAGAGTGAAATTTGGACCGATGGGAGAGTTTGAGTGAATTCTGAGCGTTCTATGAAGGCTTTGACAGATCGGATTCAATAGACACAGAGTTTACAACTCGAATTTGCGATTTGATCGAAATTTCAGCTCGATTGGTTGAGTTTTGAGTGCAAAGCAAGAGTTTGAAATTTATGTACACAGTCTGAATTGCAGGATTGCACAGACTGTTACAGATTTAGTTCGACGATCATAACTCATGCTATCGATAAGATTGGTCAATAAAACTTGACAGAGTTGAAGCTTTGATGATAAGTCGTTTTCTTGCGAAATTTGAGTGCAATTGGATTAAAGGATTGGAGTTTATAGTGGTTTTAGTGTGCAAGGGTCTGCATATCACCTTGTGACACAGGGTATAGTTCGACATTTGTAACGAGAGATCTAGAATTGAAGAGCATGTAAAACTTTCCCGAGAGTTATGAATGGTTGCAAAGTACTTTTCTGCGAAGTTTGGCTAAGAGTTAACGGTTCAATCGTTGGTTACAACGATCCTCTTCCGCTGGAGTTTACCGGTGCAACGAGTTGGGCATGGAGAGATGAGGAGATGAAAGAGAGGGTGATTGTCAGTTCACACGAGGACGAGGAGAGTTCTTCTACAGCCAGACGCTCAGGCGTTCTCAGAGTAAAGCTTTGTCCATGCGACATAGGTGGTGAACTCGACGTGAAATCTCTGAGGTGGAGGAGCTTTCATTAGTTCTCTTGTTGCAAGTTTACAATTTCATGAGTTTCGGTTTATAGTTTAGTGTTTCAAGTTTAGAAGGTGTAGATTGCAAGATCAGATTGTCAATCAGCCTTGAGAGATAGGGTGCAAGTTCAAGTTGTTTGGGCTTGAGATACTAAATTAGTTAGAAATTGGATTTATAAGGACTCTATAGTGTTGGCATAACGCAGAACATTGAAATTTATGATATGTCAAATGCCAATGCCAAGAGTCAGTCGTGGGTGGGTTGGGAATTTAAGTATGGAGGGTTCTTTGTTTGCTTCACGTGTTCGGATCCCTCCATACTTGGCTTCTTGTGTGTGCGCCATGTCTGGCTTTGTGTGGGCGCCCGATTCCATAGGAAGGTTCGGACTTGATCACCGGTTACCACTCTAGTGCGTGTTGTGTATTTCTCTTGTGAGAAGTTGGAGGTGATGACCAACTCTCCCAAGAGTGCTTGCGGTGATGACAGTTAGGTTGCCCTATCCATTAGATATAAACCATGGGGCTCTAGGTTTAGATCGGTTTTAGATAGAAACGGGAAGTTGGGTACTTGGGGGAATCGGAGAGGGTCAACGATCAAGGCGGCTTTTCATCGACAATAAGTTGAGTGGGTCGTTCAAGATCATAAGGACGGTTACAATGAGTGGGAGGGGTCGAGCGCAGCAAACGAAATACCTAAGGTGCAACTTGATCCGGCAACAACGGAGATGTTTCAAGCGTTCACACTCTTCCTTCAACAACAACAATTACAAGACCGAAGGGAGAGTTTAGCCACAAGGGCGTTGCAAGCTATAGTAGGGAAGATGGATCAGTTTGATGGGAGGGATGTCTCAAAGTACTTGAGATATTACGTCGAGGAAATGGAGCCGAACCGTGTCCCAGAGAAGGAGATGATCGAGGTGTTCCGTCTTGCTGCGGTGCCAGAGATTAGAGATCATGTGAGATCCCTATAGGAGCAATTTGGTGAGGATTGGGAGACGTATTCTCGTGCCTTGAGAGATGAGTACTTCTTAGAAGACTCTGATAGAGTCACTAAGAAGTCCTTCATGGAGTGGGTCGAAAGGCCCAATAAGAAGTCTCATGCAACTAAGCTTCTTAGGGAGTTTGAGAGACAATTCTCACAATTGTCTCGATTGGAGAAGATCACCTTGGAGTCACATAAAAGCGAGTTGTTTCTCCGAGCTGGCGATGTTGAGTTGCAAGAGAAGCTGGAGTTGCTTCTTGAAGACAAAAATGAGGAAGAAGGACTAACAAGTAGTTGGAAGGATGTGGAGGAGGTTAGGTTGGTCTCTTGGCGAAGAGAGAAAGAAGGAGAGAGAAGATTGTGATTTAGGAGGCCTCTTCAAACGGCTACTTACATTGCCCCAACACTCGTTACTTAGGCGGATTGTTCCAACCGCCAATGTCCAAGCTCGGTTGTGAACTCAAGGAAAGAGGAATCGGACCATTGATGAGATCGTGCGTGGGATGAAGGAGCTCAAGATCAAATTTGCAATGCTAGAGGAGAAGGATAGGGAGGGGAGAAGAAGACCCCCACCAAGCAAGCGTATGTGCAACGGTGCATATGGTGTGATAGCACCGATCATGCACGAAGAGATTTGGGACTTTGCACAAACATTGCAAAGTGGAGAATTTTTTTTGGAAAGAAGGGAAGGTAGCCCTCAAGGACACCGGAGCAATCATCCAAACCAATTTTGGTAAAGGAGGAATGAGAAAGATTGTGGATGATTACCATAGTGCACATGCGGTGGCATCGTTGAAGCTTTTAGCTATGGTGTTAAGGTTAGAGGAGAAGAAGAGGGGTTTGAGGGACAACTACCACCAATGGTCTATGGTCAAGTGCTCTCGCTACAATGGAAAAGGGGAAAGTAGCTAGAGAAACTCTTTTGAGAACAAAGAAAGAGATTCGTGCTAACACTGGATGGGATGATCCAAGAGAAAGCATGTCGGGGTTCATGCTTATATTGCCAAGACTCAATATGAAGCATCGGTGGAAGAAAAGCGACGGGAGGGAAGAGGAAGTTTTTGGTGAAGGACTCTTTGAAGAGGTTGGCTAGAGAGCGTATCGGACCTGATACACCTCTTCCACCTGATCATGTTATGGAAGAGTTTGGTCCTTCAAGGTCCAAGGAAAGGGCCAAAGGGGGTGAGAAGGAGAAGGGGAAATCACCAACAGCAAGCTACAATCGATATTGAAGTGGCGATCGATCGAAGGAGTCTTGGAGGAAAGGATTTTTGAGTGCCAAGGTAGAGTTTACCTTGAGGGAGATACTTGGTATAGCCAAGAGGGAGTTTCATGATGTTATCATCGATACCATCAAGAGGAAACGGCAGATTTCCAATGAAACCGCTCTACTTCATGCACTAGGTACAAAGGTATCAAAGGATGAAGAGGATGCATTGGTGGAGTGTTGTGGGGTGAAATCTCAGAAAGTCCGTTTTGAGGAGGCCAAGGGGAAGGTGCAAGGGTGTCTAGTCACTACACCCGCCGCATTGGGCAAGAAATGACTAATCAAACGCTTGTAAAGCTTGGGGATCTGAAAGAACCGGTGTTGGCGTTGATTGATCATGGATCAGAAATCAATATAATGTCAAGAGAGCTCTACAAGAAGGGGAAATGGCCCATAGACACCGAAAGTATGGTTGGATGATCAGGGCAGCGAACAACACTCGAGGGGACTTGTGCGGAGCATGCCCCGATGTTCGGTGAAGGTTGGGGATGTAGTAGCTGAACAGAATTTCTTTGTCCAAGACTCTACATCATACCCATTGATTCTTGGGCAACCCTATATCATAGCACTCAGGATGGAGACAAGAGTGCTTGATGATGGATCAGCATATGCACGAATTCGCAGCCCAAGATGGAAAGCGGTTGGTGCAGTTTTTAACGGTACCCAAAGCCAAATCATGAGAGGAATAAAGCGCAATTGAGAGAGGGAGCTTTCCCAAAATCTGAAGACTTCGAGGATTTTGGAGAGGTACCCTGTAGAGAGAGGATATAGTGGTACGGAGAAGAAGGTACTCTCACCTACACGAGAGAAAGGTACCTATTGTATAGGGTTGGTGGGATTTTCGCGAGATGGATATGCTACATACAAGGAGGTTTCGATTTGAAGAAATGGGAGAAGAAGGAATTCTTGCAGACATGAAGAGAAACTTGCGGATATGAAGCTTCTTGAGGAAGATGAGTGTATATCGGGAGTTTATGAGGAGTTTGGGTTGGGAGATCCATTGAAGGAGATGATGGAGATCGGATTTGGCGATGAGGATAAGATAGTGGAGGTTCACTCTAGAGAGCTCTATTCCACTATCGAGGCATTCCAAGCACTGAAGTTCAGTGGAGACCAGGTATAAAACAGTTGATAAGAAGGTGAAACCAATCGTTGTTCCTTTACCCAATGATTCAAGGAAAAAGGCAACAAGCGAGTAGAGAAAGTAGCTTGAGGGATCCTAGTAAAATGGGACACAAGTTTATCGAAACCACTTTGAAGGAGTTGAAGGTTGGATCAGATGGTTTCCTTCTTGCAAATGAGGAGAGATGTTTCAAAGAGATGCTTTCCATGCATGGAAAAGCATTCGCTTTTTGAAGCAAAGGAGATAGGGTGTGTGGATCCTAATGTGGTAGCTCCCATGATCATTTTCACTGTGCCTCATGCACCTTGGGACTTGAGGCCGATTCCCGTACCTAGGGCCCATCTTCCAAAACTCATTGAGTTGTTGAAGGAAAAGATGAAGATGAGGATTTTGGAGCCGTCATTTGCACCATATTCAAGCCGGTGGTTTCTGATCTTAAAAAGAATGGATCACCACGATTCATTCAAGACATGCAAACCGGTGAATCAAGTGACTATCGAAATATGGGGAGTGGGACCAATTGTGGACGAAGTTTATGGAAGCTTTTGCCGGGAGAGCTATCTACTCTATGGGAGATCTTTACTCTGGATATGATCAATTTCAACTATCGGAAGGAAGCAGGGATGTTACTACAATGAGAACACCCTTAGGGTTGGTAAGGATGTACGTTGCCACAAGGAGCCACAAATTCAGTGGCACATATGATGAATGGGATGAATAAAGTGTTAAGGGACTTTATTCCGAGAAGACTATGCCTTTTCTAGATGATGTGCCCATCAAGGGATGTATAGAAGAGGAGAAGGATGAAACCAAGGATCAAAGGGTCTGTCGGAAGTTCGTGAAGGATCACATTGAAGATTGTGAGAGTATATTATCTCGATTGGAAGAGGTTCATCTTACATTGTCGGGGTGAAGTCTACATTTGGGGGTGCGGGAGGTTGTCATTGTTGGTCATTTGTGTGGATGGTATGGCGAAAACCAGATCCCAAAGAAGGTGGATGCTATCCAAAGAATGCGCGAGATCTGCACTTCCTTGACAGAGGTGAGGCGGTTTTTAGGTGCTGTTGTGTTCTATCACATATGGATTCCTCACTTTGCTCATATAACGGATTCGTTATATGAGTTGTTAAGGAAAAATCAGAAGTTTGTATGGGAGGATAGGCATGTAGAGGCCATAAGGAAGTTGAAGAGGTGTATGTCATCGCCTCCGGTTTTGCAAAGGATAGAATATCATGGTAACAAGCCAGTGATATTGACGGTGGATACCAGTCCTATTGCCATAGGATGGGTCGTGGGACAAGATGATGAAGATGAAGACAGTAGATATGCGGTGAGATTTGTAGCCAAGGTCTTGAGTGAAAGACAACGAAGTTATCCTCAGGTCAAGAAGGAGTTGTGGGGTGTTGTTACTGACTATGAAGTCCGAGAGAAACTACCTGATTGGAGCACATGTGATTGTTGAGACGGATTGTTTACCATTGTGGGGATGATCACCAATTGCAATACACCGATATTGCAATGTTGAGGTGGATAGCTTACATCAAGACACTTAATCCGGAGTTCAAGCATGTGGCGGGGAAGGATAACAAGGTGGCGAGATATGTTGTCAAGAGCTAGATATGAGGGAGAAGAAGAGATGATTGATGATAACGATGATGTAGGAACGACGTTTTTATTACGGGGCTCATCAAAGAGGAGTAACACAAGGTTTGGAGTTGTTTTTCGAGGATTTGTATGAGGATGAGTGGTTAGATATTGGAAAATATCTAAGTACACTTTGCACGACATGCAGTGGTTGGAGTGATCACGAGTTCAAACATGTAAGGAGGAAAGCCTACAACTACATGTTGCAGGATGGATACCTATGGAAGAGACCAAAGCGGAAGGGTGATATGCCACAACGTGTGATTTGTGGACAAGAGGCTCAACGAGAATTGATGCGAGAGTTTCATGAAAGCTTATGGGCAGGCCATAGGGGTATATACGCCACTTTCATGAAATTGAAGAGAGATATTGGTGGAAGAACATCTACAAAGATGTAGTGGGATTTGTGGAGACTTGTGAGAGCGTGTCGGATGTATTCGGAATCCGACACCGTGATGGTTTGCATCCTACATATCCACTTGCTATCCATTACAAGTGGGTTGTGGATTTAGTGGTCATGCCAATGGGAGTAGAGGCGGATGAGGTACTTGGTGTTAGCGAGGAGGATCTATCCAATCAAGTGGAGGGGGAGAGCGCTACGGTCGAAAGCAATGAAGGGGGTTTGCAGATTTCTTTTTGGAGGACGTCGTGTGTCGTTATGGATGTGTTGGGAAGATGACCGCTAATCGAGGGGAGTTGAATGCTCAAGAGGCACGTGACTTCTTTGAGAGATGTGGAGTCAAGTTGTCTCTCACCACTGCTTATAATCCAGAAGGGAATGCAAAGAGTGAGCGGGGTCATCCACCCATTGTCAAAGCAATTGTGAAGTCATGTAGGGGGAGAAATTTGGACAATGGCCTCGTTTGTTACCATTTGCATTATGGGCTGATCATTACAACCCATAGCTCGTGACCCGGCCACATGCAGGCCAGAGTTGATGCAAAGCCAAAAGCCAATTATGCCAATAGAGGAAAACATTCCCACATGGAGTGTGTTGCCTTGGGAGGATAATATGAGTAGAGAAGATCTTTTGGCGATACGCATTCGACAATTGGAGAGGAGACCAGAAGATGTGCAATTGGCAATGGAGAGACTCAAAGAGCACGCCTTAGAAATAAGGACAGATTTGACAAACGTCATAGGTCGAGACCAAAGGAGATCAAAGAAGGTGATTGGGTGTTGGTGTATGACAATAGTCTCGATAACCAACATAGCCTTTGAGGAAGTTTTCGAAGAGATGGTTTGGGCCATATGTGGTAGTCAATGTCCATGACAATGCCACTTATTATTTTGAGAGAGTTGGATGGCACAAAGATGAAGGTGCCTATTGCGGTGCAAACGAATCAAGATCTTCAAAAGCCGGAATAAGGAGATCAACATTGGCCAACTTGAGGAGGAGTTTGACCTTTTTGGTGAAGATGAGTCATATGGGGAGGATCTATTGGGATCGAGAAGATCAGTTGACATAATCGATGCCACGCACATTTTGGTTAACTTCTTGGTGCATACCGGAGGATGCACCGCGAGTTTAGGGGTGTATGTCGTGTTGTGACACGGCTACTATGAGAAGATGATGACATGTGTCATCTTCGGAGCCATTGAGATGACGGCGATATTTTTTAGGTCGGGATGGCCGACGGCTCATTGTAAGGTCACCGTTAAGAGGCCACGGTTGGATTGTCATCCTAGGGCCGGGATGTAGATAAGGATCCAAGGGATATCATCTTGGACCTTATCGGATATAAAGCGTGGTTGGAGTCGAAAGGAAAGGGGGAGGTCTAGAACGTTGTTGACTAAGGAGCTTATCCGATAGAAGTGGAGCCAACGTGGGACATGGATAGAGGGCGGTATGATCCTCCAGATATACCGATGCCCAATCCGTTTGTGATAAGCATCCGGTGTCTACATCGTGATCACTTTAGGGCATGGTTAGTGTATCACTTTGGAGATAGCTTTATGGAAGTGGTGATAAACTCCCGCATCCTTTCATTCTCGCCAATTGTTTCCTACGGGCGCGACTTGGGACTTAACAGTCTATGTTTTGATTTGATATTAGCATTATGGACCTAAACTTGCCGATAGTGGCGCCTTTCAACACATGGGTCCCTGTCCATCACTACTGTCTACCAAAGGCAAGTCATATGGAGTTGATTGTTAGGAATTTTGGCGAGGAGTATTATACTCAAGTTATAAACTCCCCGGTCCCTTTTGTTGTTCCGTTTATACTTAACGGTTTCGAAAGTGGTTATTTTGACTCTTTATTAGCAACAACTCATTATTACCTATATGATGGCTAAGTAGTGTTTTTAGGCTAGTTGTTAAGCTCTAAGTTAGTTGTGGCTAATTTGGCCCACTAGAGGTCAAAATGGAACTCTTCATTCTCATTGGTTGGGAAATTTAGACCAATGAGAGCACTTGGGCAAGTTCTTTGGGGTTTTGAGGAGTTTCAGGGGAGCCTTCGAAGGAGTTTTTCAGGATTGAAGGATAGGGTTGGAGAGTTGACGAGGAGAGCTAGGATTTTGGCTCAAGAATGAAGGCGATTGAGCAAGTTGACACTCCGGTGTGGTGATTTGAAGTGGGAGAGTGAAATTTGGACCGATGGGAGAGTTTGAGTGAATTCTGAGCGTTCTATGAAGGCTTTGACAGATCGGATTCAATAGACACAGAGTTTACAACTCGAATTTGCGATTTGATCGAAATTTCAGCTCGATTGGTTGAGTTTTGAGTGCAAAGCAGTAGTTTGAAATTTATGTACACAGTCTGAATTGCAGGATTGCACAGACTGTTACAGATTTAGTTCGACGATCATAACTCATGCTATCGATAAGATTGGTCAATAAAACTTGACAGAGTTGAAGCTTGGATGATAAGTCGTTTTCTTGCGAAATTTGAGTGCAATTGGATTAAAGGATTGGAGTTTATAGTGGTTTTAGTGTGCAAGGGTCTGCATATCACCTTGTGACACAGGGTATAGTTCGACATTTGTAACGAGAGATCTAGAATTGAAGAGCATGTAAAACTTTCCCGAGAGTTATGAATGGTTGCAAAGTACTTTTCTGCGAAGTTTGGCTAAGAGTTAACGGTTCAATCGTTGGTTACAACGATCCTCTTCCGCTGGAGTTTACCGGGTGCAACGAGTTGGGCATGGAGAGATGAGGAGATGAAAGAGAGGGTGATTGTCAGTTCACACGAGGACGAGGAGAGTTCTTCTACAGCCAGACGCTCAGGCGTTCTCAGAGTAAAGCTTTGTCCATGCGACAGCGTGAGGCATGCGCACTCTCTGGTGTCTGTCAGTGGAGTCCCAATTTCAACTGTAGCATTCAAGGATTTTTGTGTCCGTCTTTTGTATGTGTTGTACATTATTCTCTCAGAGAATTCACCTATTTATTCCTCTAGCTTTGGAGTTATATGGAGCTATAGAGTGACACCCCATGTCCCATGTCGCATCATATTGTAGACATGTATCTATTGATTTAAAGAGATCACTAGTGGGTATAATCCATAGTAGAAAAATTCGTTAGGTGATGATTCTTATGATACTAAAATAGTAAATACCCATTTGACCTAGATAGTTAGGAGTACATTTTTACTATTGTGATGCTATTGGGGCCTGGCCCCATCTTACCGTTTGGATTCATCCATGTACAACTCGATGGAGTATTCCTTCCTTTTTGCTATATTACTCGGTGTCCCATTCTTTCCGTGTTCATTTGAAGTTCAACCATGCCATGTGACTGTCTGTACAGTTGAAACTAGAGTTGTTGCAGGTCAGAGGCACGGCTCGGTACAAGAAAGGACATTCAAGGCTCATGTCGGTTTGCTTGCTCCGTAACCTTTTTCAAAAGTCAAGACGTCCGGCTCCCATGAGAAGACCACAATCTCGTCAAACTGGAAAACGGCTAAAGAATCGTGGAGTTCATGCTCTCCCACCTTCCACCTGAACCTCAATGCCCTCTCCTACAGAACCATTTCTTTCCGGTGAAGTTCTGAATACATTTAACTCCAGATGCCGTAAGGGATCCATGAACTGATGATCCCAATCATTTGTCAAATGGTACAAAGATTTAAGTTTGTGTATGTTTACACTACCCATTTACTATGTATATGATTGCTTGCGCGACCGTTTAGTGGTTACGTGAAACTCTCGCCAACATTAGCCATGCACTTCAAGCAAACGGGGATGATATGCCTAAAAGCTCTATGTATTCTCTTGTTGCATGTGCTTCTATATTGAACGATAACCACGTGCATCATACTCTAGTTTTTTCTCGCTTCACGGATTTACTTCCTGCTGGATATCAGCCAAGCCAGGGTGTAGACACAACACAAACCTCCGTTGATCGCCGCGGAGATCTTGATTTGGCTCCGTGGCGGGCACACTCCTTGAAAGTATCGCTTGAAAGAGATACGTACAGTCATGTAAAAGCCAGAAAACTTTCTAGTTCGGTCGTTTCTAGTCTGGGACATTCACGGTTACGGTATCTTGAAGAAGACCAGAGAGGACCATCAAGATGAGTGTTTTCCACGTTTCCACCAAAATGGACAGTACTGTATCTATTATTCATCTGGAATCGCACCCGTAAGAACTGAGAGCACACGACGATTTGGAAGTGTAACAGTCACAGTCAGCTCTCTTCAGAAGTTTAGGCTTGGCAAAGGCTACGAACTTATGGCAGCGCAAATTTATAAGACGAATATGTTCATCATAGTTTCCATCTGGTGGTATGCTAAAAGCAGAAATTACTAAGGGGTACACTGCGTGAGCTTATCTGTGTGATTATACATTTTAGTGGAATTTTTTATTTTCTAAAAATTTTTGCTTTCGTTCAGTGAGTTTATGTCTTTTTTTTCTATTTTTGAATATAGTGGAGGGACTTCGGACCTCCGCGCCTACCTTTGATTAAAGGCGCCATCTGAATTCTCAGATGGTTTTTAATTCTTTTAAAAAAAAAAACACAAAAACATATTTGATAATTATTAAACAGAATACTCTGCGATGCGAATAAAGCGGGAGAGAAGAAAGAAGCAAGCTTCTCCGGATTTCACTCTTTTTTTGCGAAGTGGTTAGTGCGGACTAACCCAAAATGGACGCTTGTATAAAGGTGTAGCTCCAAAATTGATTTTTGTTTTTTTTCGATTCGTTTCTTTGGTGCTTATTCTTTAGTAGGTTAGCGGTTAGAGCAAATGCTAGTACATGTGGCTCCATGAGAAAATTACAAAGATGTTAAGTCACCTCCATTCAATCTCGTGATCAAGTGAGTTTAAAATGATAAGATACGTTGATGATAGAGTCGGATCTTCCATAGTTCTGAAACTCCGAAGGTCAAAACGTATGATGTCTTGGTCAGTCTTCATACTCCTCACTGTTCATGTCTGTGTGTAGTTAAGCGAGCCTCAATATATTTGATGGTAAGTCTACTCTGCTTCTAGTTTCGTCCATCCGAAATGGGACAGGCAACGGAATTGCGATCCTTCACTTTGACCTAAAGTTGAGTACGGTTGTCAAGACCAAGGACAGCTTCTGATGAGACTTCAGAAACATTACAAACTTCATTGAAAAGTTCTCCCTGGAAGTCGATATTGCTTCTGCAATGGTTGGCTTTCGGCTGATGTGTTCTTCCTTTCTCTCATGAAGCTGCCACATCTGCTAAACGAGGACCCTGGATTCGTTCGTCATCTAAAACCACATGAATTCCTGCCATACTTTATCGAGTCCATGAAAGTTGATGTGGCAATGCAAAAGTAACAACACAATTATTTCGAATGTCTCTGTCAGTCCAGTTTGCATTGTCATAATGCATTCATCTCAGTCTCACCAAATCTGTGCTGATTGAACCTGGTATATCTGTCAAATGTCGGCTCCGAAGGATCTAACAAGAAGCGTCTATGGCCTGAAAGACATTGACTGTGAATAAAACCTGCAGGCATCTTGAGGACACTTCTAATGCTGTCGTTTCTTTTACGATATCTGCTCCCTCTTTTAAATGTTTCACCTTCTAGGAATGAATTTACCACTCTGCAATATTAAAATGACATTTGCCATTCCCTGGGAGAAAGTGAGTCAATGCCAAAATTCTTTCCACTTTTTGTTTTATATAATTACTGGTAAATAATGGTTAGGGTTGGAAAAGTGGTTACAGCCACAGTGTAGAATAGCTTATAATAGTGAATTATAGCTCAGAAATAGTTGTGCAACAAAATATTATTGCTATATGTAATACAGCAACAACATAAATATATCATAGATTCAGTTTATGAACAAAGATTTGAGCAGCAACAGTGGCAATTAAGAAAATTTCATCTATTCACCAAAATAATTCACATTTTTTTAATCAAATAAAATATTTTAATAGTTAATAATAAAGCTCAATTTTTTTTATCGAATTTTTTGTAATATACAAAATATTTGAATTAGATTCTGTGCTAACAACTAGACATGCACCAAATTCAATTTTAAATATCTAAATTCATTTTTTTTAAATTATGATAAATACTCATATGGCATGTGTATTCTAATCATGAAAGCCTAATACAAGATTAATTATGAAGAAATAATATTCAATATATCATATAAATTAAAACTAATGAAATTCTTTAAAAAAAACTAAGAATATAAATAATTTTATAAAATCTATATTTTATAAAAAAACGATTAAGTAAAAAATCTATAAATTTGTTTGAAATTAATTTCAACCAATTGATAACGATAAAGATGTTACGAAATAAATTTTTCCATCAAATCTAATAAAAAATATATAGTATTGAAAATAAATTATAAATTTATTATAGAAATTTATCTAAAATATTATAAATATCATAATATTTATCAAATTAATAGACTTGATAATAATTTAAAATTATATCTAAACTTTAAAAATATAGATTACATCAATATGATGTAGGATGAAAATGATGAATTTAAAATTTATTATTATTAAAATAAATTTTCATAAAAAAAATCTACATGTTTGAATTTTGATCAATAAATATATAATAATGATTTTTAAATATATAAACAGCAAATTTTTATTATTTCTTTTGAATGAATTACGTTGATGAAATTATGAACTACATCAATTAGAAAGTTTTTTTCCATTATAATTTCAATTCGTAAAACTCATATGTGAATTTAATTATATTCAAATACTATAAAAATATGTAAAAATATTCATATGGATGAATATTTGTATAATTTCAAAATTGATTTTCATTTAGTTATAAAAAATGAATTAAGATAAACAAAGCCTCACATATTATTCACATAATCTACATTGTATGAAATGAATCAAATATCAAAATTAACCCAAAAAATTAATTTGAAGATTATTCTCATAAATAATTTTCTCTCTTTTGTTAATTTTTTTTTAAATACTAAATGATTTTTTTCATTCAAAATATATATAAATCATATTTTTTATGTATGAGAGTAAATATGAGCCCAAAAAATTTCTAATGATTATATTAATCGTAAAAAATGATTAATTTAAAATAATATGGGAATAAAATTAAATCCGTATTTTGAAAAAAAAATTTAAAGTAAAAAAAAAAATATTTTTTTATTTTAAGAATCTATAAATTTTATCAAATTTTATTACATGGATAAAAATATTTTTATAAATATTTTTATCATTATTATGGATGATTTTTAAAAATTAAAATTATAAAACAACAACTTAATGTCGTAGTAATGGAGTTATTTCTACATGAATTTGATGGTTAGCTCCGGATGAAATTGAAGATTATTTACAAAATGAAGGTTATACCTTGCACACTTTCAATACAACTGAAATGTACTATTTCAAACAAACAAAGTTCATTAAAACTATTTTATCTCTGGTTTTTAAATGTTTATAGCTTCAAATTTATCTTCTTCATAATGTTTTATTTAGAAATATATAGAAAATTTGAAATTCTGTAACTTATAGTTAGATTATATGTTTAATTTTTGTATTAAAATAATACATATGAATCTATAATATTAATTAATTTAAATATATTTTTTATGATTTATAAATGAAAATAATAACATTTTTTAATTACATTTATTTTTTTTGATTTTTTTTTTCAAATTAAGCCATAGAAATAATTATAAATTATTAAAAAATACAATTTTTATATTTATAATTATTTATATATTTTTAAATATAAATAAGGAAATATAACATATATGATAATTAAAAAAATAATTAATATATAATAATAATTAATATAAATATATTAATTTAAAAATTTAATATATTAAAAAATACTATTTTAAAAATTATTTTTAAATGATAAAAAATATTATGATATATTAAATTTCAATTTTAAATTTTGAAATACTTTTTAAAATTTTGAAATTTTTTAAAATATTATTAAAAAAATTTAATAATAATATATTTGTTAATATATTTTAGATATAAATAAATTAAATTAAAATACATGAAAAAAATTTAATAGTTAAATCATAAAAAATTGGTTATTTCATACCTTCAATTCCTTTGTAATTTTTTTCACCCATTTTAAAAATCTTATGTTTGAAGTTAGACATCTCTCGCTTCAAAATTTGAATTTATCACAAATTGCTTAACATTGAGACTTTATGTCACACTCTTTTGTTATGTATGATTGACTTGAATGTCACAAAGTCATAACAAAATTTTTTGTGAAAAATTTTGTAATGTTAGAAAGAGATAAAATAGAAAAAGGAGAGAAAATTTGAAAAAAATTTTGATTGATGGGAGATGTTCAAAATTGATTTTACATTTAATATTGTCTTAAAATAAGCATGGAGCTTCAAGCACTTTTAGACACATTTTTTAAAACAAAATATGTAGTATTCTTTAAGCAAAGTAATTTCTTCTTGCTCTAAGCATTAGCTTTCATGTTTGATTTGTTAAAATCCACCCTTAAGTAAATAATCCATTAGATAAAACCCAAAGAACTGCATGTCAATGAAAAGAATAACTAACATGAGATTAGTCCATGTCTATGATAAAATTTGTTCCTCACGTTTTCTACAACTTGTTTGTGCAAAAAACTTATTTGCACAAATTTCAAGAAAGATGACTAGTGCACAACATATGAGGCATGGAGTAAACTTTTCAGATTATAGAGAATGAGTGGTGACCCGTTTGAGGTAAGGTGAGAGCAATGAGATAATGATGTTGCACTCTCCCATTCATCATAATCTAGTTCAATCATTTGATCACGGATGATGAGCATATTTTTCATATCACATACATAGTCAACCAATATAACAGTCTCCAATTTTAACTCTTTAGTCCCATAGATGAACTTCATTATTATTTAAATTTTAGCCTCTTTATCATACCTTGTGATGGTAATGTTCTTGATAAGTTGTTTAATTATTTTTGGACTTTACTTCCAAACACTAAGGTCATAAAACATTATCATCTTGTAGTGCAAATAGTAAAAGAAAATGATGCATGTGTCATTTTGAAAGTCATTTCTTATGAAAATGATATTTAAAATCAACGTGATTAACAGTTCATTGTAAGGTTGTTTAAAGCTCATTGTTGGATTGATTATATAGTGTGAAAATACTGATAAGTCTCCAAAAGATATTATCTTGAACCTTATCTCAAGATTGCAAAAGGAAAGAAGAATATCTAAGACATCCATTTGTTGATTAATTTGACTGGAGTGGAGCTAATGTATGACATAGAGTGAGTTCACAATCATTTTTTATATATATCAAGCCCCAATTTATTTGTGATCAATATCCCATATCTTTATCACAATCACTTTTAGTTATAGTTAGTATATTATTTGAGAGATATTTTATGTTGCAAATGATGAATTTTTCAAACCCTTTTATTATTTCAATTGTCTCCTACATTCCTATTGGGACTTCTAAGATTAACTTTCTACATCTAATCTTTTAGTAAATTTTATACATAATATGATTTTAATAAGTCTAATCATTAATTTTGACTTAGTCATGATTATGATTAGCTAGTTATGGTGAAATTTGAGGAATATATAAAACTAATATCGGATTGGTTTGATTTGGTAAAAATATTTAAATCTAGGGGTGAGATTGTGTTATTACATCAAAGTCAATATCATACTAGTTTGCTTTTAAAAAGTTTTAGATTGATCAATGATATGTTGTCATATTATCACTTTTTTTGGAAGGAGTTGTGACCTCGATTTTGATTCAATTTGATAAAAAAAATTACATGATAGTCAATTTTAGTATCTATATTAAAATCATAAGTAATATAAATAGAGAGCTTGAGAAAAATCTTTATAATCTTAGTTTTGGAGTGTCTTGAATATTAATAAAAAAATCTTGATCTTTTAAGTGATATTTATAATTTTAATGAGATTTTTTAAATGACAGTTGTCAAGAAAGTAAGGTATAAAATTTTGATATTGAAAGTTTGTGTAAAGAGTTCATCAGTGATATAATCATCTAGATTCAAAATATAATTTTAGATGTATGATGAGCTTCTAGAAAGTCATGGAAAGTAAACTTGACTAAATTGAAGAGCAAGAACAAACCAAGAACATATTAGAAAATATTGTATGATTTGTATATCCAGTAGTATTATATGATAACTTTAAAATTATTTTGTATATTACTTTAGTGTTATTCAAGGAAAGTCAAGAAGTGCTATAATGTATTTTATGAGCAATAATTTTATTTCTTGTAGTATTTTAAGGAAATTTAATGGTATTAGATTAATAATTATAATATATTTTACACTTAAAATTAAACTGCGATCAGATTTATATCAAAAGTAACTATGGTTAGATTGTGATAGAGTCTTGTTAGATTTTGAAAATTAGCTATTGGAAAAAATATACAAATCTCACCATTATGTGCATGAGTGATATCAGATTTTGAAAATTTTCACTAATATTCATTATAAATTAAGCTACTCGTGCATTTAAATTTCATAAAATATCATTTTTTGAAAAAAATTTATGACATTTTATGCATAGAAAGTATGAAAATTGTAAAATTTACTTAACTTTTAAATATTTTTAACAATTTTTTTGATCATTTAGAGTGAATTTTTGCATGGATGTTTTGTAAGTTTTTAAACTTGTAATAAAATAAAATATCAAAATATTTATTGGATTAGATTATCAAATATATCTCAAGATTTGACATGATTGTTTCGGTAGACTATACCACAAGAAGGTTGAGAGTGGAGTATAAAGGGTAGACCCAAAAAAAAATTTCAAGAAAAAAATATGAGAATTTTTTTTTATCGTGAAAAGGAGAGACACAAGATTGTAAGTCGTTCTTTGAATAGAAGAGATAAGAAGTTGAGATAGAAAGATTAAACTTGGATGAATTAAACCTCCATTGAAATTTGTTTTGTTTGTATTATATAAATTTTCAAAGTAAACAAAAATTTGAAAATGATGAAACTTCATGTGTTTTATGAGAGTGATCTTCATTTGAAGCATGCATCCATATCTAAGATCCACTTATGAAGATTCGTTAGGATTTTATTATGGCCTAAGTGTACATTTTGCTAAGTTTAGTGGCTTGTGTCTCATCTTGAGCCATGTTATTTTGAACTTCAAATATTTTCTCTTAGTCTTTATACATCTTGTCTATATGATATATCATTATTTTTTTTCTTGTTTAATTTTTGTATCAAAAAGTTGGGCAATAGGGTACATATTTTCAATTAATGTTGCTTCCATGTGATGTTCATGTCTATGACAACTCATGCTCTTTGTACCTATAACATCTCTTGTTTTTTATAGCTCCAAATATTTTTTTGGTATTAGTTGGCTATGTTGATCAATTACAGTTTTTTTGTTAGTAAAATCTATAATGTGTTTTCAACATTAATAAGGATGTGGCCTCTTTGTTTAACTTTTCAATTTAATTTAGCCAATTTGTATAGGATGTTATGGCATGATTTATCTCCTTTTGATTTTAATCTATCTTATTAATTTGGGGCATAGATTTTATGCTATATCGATTTTAGTATCATATTGATGATATTGGCATGTCATTACAATACCTCCCATATGCAATCAAACTAAATTTAAGTCTTTACGAATTAAATGAACTCAAATTAATTTTGACACCTTTTTGTCAAACTACATATATTTTCATAGGAATTTTTTTTGATGATCACAACTCAATAGAAATTTATAAAATCTAGGCAACTTCACTCAGGAAGATCGATTTTATATCACTTTATTGTCCTGAATGGAGTTGCAATCCATCATAGTCTAAGCTCCGTTGCTATGGCCATTTCATATACATGGTATCTTCTTGGATTATGTTAAATTATTTCTATATTATATTTTGATAAAATAAGATCATATTTAACATATATTGATTATTTTCCTTGCATTTCAATTCTTTTGATGCTGTGTATTTTTAATATATACAGTATGTGTTTTTTTCATAGAAAATATGTGGTTGGATTAATGAACATTGATTTGTAAGATTATTGAGGTGGCATTGTCATCTAATTCCGAGACTTTCATGTCTCTCATATATGACTAGACCGGACAGGATAAGCCAAATTCTTTGTAACACTAAATATCTACTCAAAGATGACATGAGGTAATAAAGTTGATTATAAACTCTTTACAAACACCATCTAATTTTATGATGATCATGTTGAAAAGCTTAAATGCGAATTTTGAAGAGAAATTATCAAATTGATCGTAATGTTTATTCTTTTGTGTTAAAGCAACGAACATTCCACTAAAAGTTTTCAGCTTTCTATTGGAAATGTTATATTCGAGATAGATTGAAGGTGTCAAGGGACACACGCATAAATATAACTGAGAGAATCCAATGAAACAAATGAAACTGGATTTATCACTATCGATACAATACTACACTACAGAAAACATGTAAATTTCAAGGAAGAGCTGTTTCAGTATACCTTACAAAGCATACCTTCAAAGCCTTTATGAGATGGACGGATTTGGCAAAAACAAATGCAGGAGCAAAAATATCACCTGAATATTTCAAACCAAGATAATATATCCAATCAACTAGAAATGAAATGTACAACTTAGGTGCTACAATGCTCTAAATTTGACCATTGTAGAGTTCTGGGGGAAAGATAAGTTTGAATCAGGTGGAACGTTGCACTCCACCCAGCCAAGGACAAGAACAGTAGCTACCGGAGAGAAGGCATGCCCTAATTTTGGTAGTTCGGTAGGATTTTACGATCTCTCGTGAAGACTGGAAATTTATTAGGTCACAGGAAAAATAGTTTCTCAGAATCATGGGCATCCCAAGCCCAGGCGTCAAATGCTGTAATCCAAATTTACTGATCAGACACGAAGCATTAATCCCGCCACGAATCAGGATGTATAAACCTTGGTGAAAATTGCCTCCAATTGCAGTCTGCTATCCAGTACGATACGGTGGCATATTATCTGTAAATGGAATGGGAGGGGAAACAGAAAGGGCTGGCAGGCAGGCTACAGGGTGATGTAGAGTGATCACTGTTAGATTTATGGCGGGACGGCAAATTCTGTGGTTTAGTTGCCGAGCAAACGGCGAAGAGGCTAAATTTTAGGTTCCGAAATTTCTCAAGTAGTTAGCGTGTGCGGCCATAGCTGTGGTGTGTTCAACAAAAGGTTCGGTTAGGTGTGGTGTTTTCAGGTGTTCTGAATCCCTAGAGGTTGGAATTTTCTGAAGCGGTTTGACATTTCTCCAGCTGAATTCTGTGAGGCTGTGACGCATCAACAGCAACGGTAGAGATGGGGGTATGGGTTTTAGGTTCGTGCTTTCAGCACTGTAGGTGATTCCTGAAAGTTTCAAGCTCAAACTGAAGGGTCGAGTAGTTGGCCTTTGTGTTGAGGAAGAGGAGTGCAGAAGTACTAGTAGGGCCTTAACGTTTTCGAGACGTGGAAAGGCAATCAAGCCTCTAACCGTGAAGTCGAGGAGATTGGGTCTGTGTCTCTGTTTAACACTTTTTTTTGTGGGAGGGTTAGCTTGACTCAACTGGGAAAGGAAAAGCACTAGACTGTTGGAGCATGAAACGAAGGGCGTTTGCTGCGAAGGGATCGTTTAGGAATTAATAGTATAGTGGAGACCTAGCAGATAATACATGGCACTTGGTGCCATGGCTCAGGAGAACGATGACCCCGATGTCACACAGTCACTACCGGAGGCTGTCCGTCTGCGATCTGATTATTTGAGGGGACAAGCCGAGTAAGTGCATTGGTTTCTTGTGTGGCCCCTATTGTATAGTACAGAGTTTAGATTATGTTTTTGTGAATAACTTCAGCAAAGATCGTGTCCAGCATTCTCAGTAGATTGGTTGTTTTCAGCTTACACGTTTAAGTGCTCAGTGAGCTATCAAGCTATGAGCCTTACTTCCAGGCCCAGGGAGAGATATAGAAACACATGGTATTGGTCACCTGATTGCACTGGACCATACTGCATGTGTGTGTTATAAGCTCAAAATATGCAAAAATATGTGTGTACACTGTATCATTCAGTCTTTTGTTCCCTGGAGCACTTGTCGACCATATCATGCTTGTGTGCACCTGATTATGCTGATGCAATGTTATAATGAACTCAGAGGAGGGAAGATAGCTGCATTCACTTCTTCTAGTCTCAATGTAGAAATTTGTGACCCAACTTAATCAGAGATCATAATTTTGTTTTAAGAGAGAACACCATTATTTTTCTACGTTGATGATCACATTAATGTAATAATATGAACAAAACTTCTGAAGTTCAACCAACAAATGTCTTTCAGGACAGCAAGAGTTTCTACTGTCCACTGCTTCTCAAATAACAAGAGTGCTACATTGGGGTAGTCACCAGCATTCTTCATGCTCAGTTGGTTGTGGTGGTAATCAGAGGAGACGATCGTCCAGCTGTCTCTTAAAGAATGAAATTCGGGAATCTGGCATATGTAATATTTTTCTGGAGCAATGTGCTAACGTTACAGGAATCCTCATTTGATGCTCATGTCCGAATCCTTGTTTGGTTTCACAGTCATTTGACTTTACCAGCCGTACGGCGTCTCCTAGAACGGGATCTCGGACTAAGGGCTTCCCAGTTGGATGTACACAAAGCTCTTATTAAAAGGCTTGTGGATAAGGTAATTTCTTCACCATGGGTCTTGTTATTGTTTCTGCCCGCACCTGCAGATTTAGAGGTTTAAAAATCTGGTTTACTTGTGTATTAGATTTTTTTGTATCTTAGTAGGTTTCATCCCGTGTAGACTTTGACAGCTGGTTGTTAAACACTTGATTGTGAAGCGATCAGCTCTTACCATCAGTAGTTTTGCCAGCTGTAACTACCTGACCTACCCAAACAGTACCTGAAAAGTGTTACTTTTGATGTAAATCTTAAGTCAATTACCTCATTGAAGCCCGACGATGCTCAACTTGTCCTGGGCAAATCCATCTCCGTGTGACTGTTTATCTGTGCTAGGATAAATTAAATGAAGGCCTTCTTGGTAATTCTGCTTTTCCCTTTTTTTTAAGGTCAACTTAGGTACACTTAATGTCAAAAACTTTCAGCTTTAGAAATATGACAAGAAGGTCTTCTTGTCAATCTACTTTCAGGCACGCATTTGGCTGCAGTTCTACAAGAAACTGTCATTTGTTTAACAGGTTCTAAACGAGGGCGAAGACGCGAACGTTGTCATGGATAAGCCAAGGAAGAGGAGAAAAAACACCGCACGAGTAGTGGATGATGAGGGCGAGCCAGAAAGTGTCAAACCTGATGTCGAAAGCACTGAAAAGAAGAGAAAAATCTCGGAAGGTGTGATTGATGTGGAGGAAAAAGCAGCCTCAAACGATGACGAAGCCGCCAAGAAGTTAGATGAGTCTCAAGCACCAAAGAAGGAAGGTGAAGAGGGTGAAAGTCAAGAGAATGAAGCTAAGTCAGAAGCTGTGGAGGAGAAACAAAAGGACTCCTCTCCATCTGAGCCGAATGTAGATGAGAATTCTATAAAGCAAGCTCTCATGAAACGAGCGGCCGAACTAAAATCGCGAGCAGAGTATGCAACTTACATGTACATGTTTTTTTCATGTATACGGATAGTTGGATGGATCTTCAGGTCCAAGTTTCTTAGCAATGGTGTCTTAATGTACATGTGGTTCATGTCATAGTCACAGCCTTTTTTTAGTTCATCTATCAGAATGGTTTATCTGGCGGATGCGATGTATACCCAGATGCAAAGATTCATGTTTGGTTTCCTGTGCAGATCATTCACGATTACACACGTGAGGCGCCTATTAGAAGATGATCTTGGTTTGGAGCAAAATAAACTTGATGTCTACAAACCGGTTATACGAAATCTTGTTGATGAGGTAGTTACTTTTAAAGTTTTGATTTATCTACATCCAACTTAAATGAGATAGTAAAGGAGGTCTTAGTTGAAATCTGGAAGCTCCGAAGCACCTTACTTATCGGGAGAAATCCTACTTAAGGGAGTCTCTCCTCACTCCCAGATAATCCTCCGTCCTCCGCGTCCATTTTCATTTCACTTGACTCGATCTTTCGAGTCTGTTACTACAAGCACCGCTCCAGCGGGGCTGTGGCAGGCAAATATTGACGAGCACATGTTGGCTTTTTTATCTTTATTTGCTTCCTCATCATCTGTGAAAAATCTCAGGCCAGAGAGTTTGATACTTTTGGATGTCCGAAATGCAGCTCGTCTAACCCGGCTATTTGCTGCAAGTTTGCTTGGGCTGTTTTAGTTCCTAGACTTTCTTTCCTTGGCGGCGATAAAAGTACGAGCTTACGATTGATTTGGTGACCCTTCTATCGTGTCTTTGAGTTGTATGTTTTTTTATCCTCAACGTTTGAACAATTTCTGCTAGACAAGTTTCCAAGTCTTTTCTGGCTTAGGAGGACTTCTGCACCTGTTTGGACAAAACGATTTTATTCACTTGTTTTTCATAACATCTCCCGAAACTCATGTAAACGTCTATGTTCATGTTTCAGCTCCTAGAAAGCACAACTGCTGAGAGTATGAAAGCCGCTGATGAGAAGGATGATGTCGTTCAAGAAGGAAAACCCAGGAAAGGTGTTAAGGGCAAAAGCAAGAGAAAGACGCCGAGTGTAGACTCTAATGAGCATGGTGATAAGGGCGATGCAGATTCATCAGGCAGTGATTCTGAAGAAGCCAAGCAACGAAAGGTTTGTTAACTTCCATGTTGGTTCTGGCAGCTCAAAGAATCATGTAACCTAGATTCATACTTACTGAAGTTGCAGTGAAGAGGATTCTGCAGCTCAGATACCCTTCTTCACTGAGATGTCTTAAATGCAGTACAACCGTGCAACCCGGGTCAGTGACGTAACAGTAGATGAGTGTGAGATATACACGGTTCTGAAAAGAATGATGGTCGTGGAAGGTGTTTCTCTCTGTTACAGCCGTTGAACATTCATGGTTTTGGATGGAAGCCTTGCTGAAAATTTCGTATTTGACGTTTCATCATGTAGGTATCGAAGAAAAAGACTTCTACAGTGAAGAAGAAGACTGTCGAGGTGAAAAAGGCTACCGAATCTAAAAAGCCTTTTGGCCCCAACGTTGAGAGATTGAGGGCGATCTTCAAAACTATTGATCTAGGGTACGGTCATCATATTTAAACTCTACGTGAACTACCGTTTCAGTCTTTTCAAATGGAAATATTTTGCACCATGGTTTTCATTTTATGAGAACGAGTCACAATACAACCTCGCTCTGCGGGTGGCATAGTTTTCACACTCGGATTCTCTCACCCTTGATTCAAACCTCTCTAGAATGCCCTCTCTCTTTGGTTGAGTGTTCGAAGGACACTCTTTGCCGGAATGGAAAAAATGCTGATCGAACCTCGTATATGTGAGAAGTTCTACTTCAAGATCTCAAGACCAAGTTATTATCAAAATTTTACTCCACTCTTCGCCTCCCTCTTCATCTCAAGTTACTGCACTTTCATCTCAGCCGGTAACTACCAGCACCGCCCAGGCAGGGTGAGGCTTCTGTGGTCTGCAGACTGTGAAAGGCAAATACTAATTAGTACAGTTCAGAGTTTTTTCTTAGAGTTTCCTGATATCTTTCCAAGTAAAGAGGGAGAGCAAAGAGTCTCTCCCCTCCTCGGAGTTTGGAAGTTCATTCTGTTCTTGCTTACCAAGAACAGACTGTGGCACTGGACGTTCCCTGTCGGAGTGCTATCTTTGAGTCGGGTCTGTGTGGTCCTCTTTTGTCCTTATGGTGGTAACAATCTCAATAAGTTGCCTCTTCTCTGCTCTGGCCTGTTCCTTGGTCCTTTTTTCTCTTTAGAGACGGGAAATGTGTTGATGTTTTTCCTAGACTTGAATCTTAGGACCGCCCGCATGCAGATTGTCGTGACACAAAGGCTAGTGTGTAGTTTAGGGCTACACTTTACAACCTTAGGTATTCTAAACGAACTTTCAATGATTGCAGTATCCCTCCTGCTGCTTATGCGAAAGCGAAACAGGCTCCTGAGGATGAGCGAGATGATGTGCTGTGTAAGGAATTGGAGATTCTTCTAGGGAAAGTGGGTTGCCCGCCCAATCCATCTCAGCAAGGTACGTGTTTAATGAATCATGAAGTTCTCCATCATTACATATAATTCTTCTTCTGCTGACAGACGTGTTCAATGACTTATGAAGGGTTCATAGCCTTTCATGATTTTTTTCTTCTGATACCTTTCTTCTTTGGCGGAGCTACCCTTTTCATCGTTATATCCTTTCCTTTTCTGGGAGCTACTTGTTCAGTGAAGGATGAAGTTCTCAAGTTCGTACAAAAACCTCCTTTCTTCTGCTGAGATACCCCTTTCATCCTGACATATTTTCCTTTTTCTTTGAGATAATTGTTCAATGAAGTATGAAGGTCTCACGGCCTTACTCAACCTTACTTTTTCTTCTGGGATACGTTTCGAATGATGTATGAAGGGCTCCTTTTTTGACTATTTAATGTTTTCCCCTGCTTAGATAAATTTGCATGTGGACCTGTGGATTAGAAGTTAGCATTTAAAATCCTGGAGATTTGATGAGCACAAATTTACATCAAGAAGTACGGACAGCGTGGGACTAGGTATATAGTTGTACGGTCATCATTTTGTATAATACTCGTGGAGAAACTCTTTAACTTATCTCTACACCGGACTGCAGATATCAGGAAAGTCAAGGCACAGTTAAGGAAGAAGAAGGACCTGGATGGTATTGACAATACCAACATTGTGTCGGAACCAAGACGTAACAGGGCTTCCGCAAACAGCTGGTTTACTCCAAAGCCTAATAGATACCTACAGGATGAGAAGAAAAGTGAGAAGAAAAGCGTCAAAACCCCTGAGGCTGAAGGCAAGAATCAAAATAGTTGTTGCACTTTTGTCTCTGTAGCTTTGTTTTCCAAAGTGTGAAGTTATGTATTAGTTCTTGCTAGCGATGTTTTGGCTGAAAACGTATTGTCTGCCTTTTTTCTGAAAGGTATGTTTTATGTGTTCTGACGTTCAACTGTTCTTCTTAATGTTCGATCAGAATCAGATGACGAGGGGAAACCAAAAGTCACTGGACGAATGGACGATTAGTTGGCCTCTTTTCTCATCGTATTACCAAGTTTATATTTGTCCTGGACCTGTAATCGTGTCTTGGAGAGTGAGAATGTGCAAGTACTCCTCCATTATTATCGTGGCCTGTGGCCTTGAGGGCTTACCATACTGGAAGGAAGCAGAAAGTGTGTACTTCAGGGGTATTTGCACTGCCCCAGAAGCCTGTTACACACAGGATGTAGACGGTAAGAGTTTTGACCAGGGTGGTGTACGGTGGTTAGTCTTGTAGGGCGAACATTCCTTTTTCTTGTGGATTGCGGCAACAGATTTCTCGACAGACACGAAACTTGGATGTCACGTCTGTCGATTCACCAATGCATCCAAAACTACTGGAGATTGAAAAATTTGCCACTTATCGATATCAAGAGGAAAGGTATTAACTCCCCACCTTATGTAAATTTGGGGAGGGCGGGAGGCTATACGTCCTTCAGTAAGACGCTTTTCGACCGAGCCATGCTACTCCAATTCTATGAAAGACAGTCACTCATATGTTAAGTACTGTCCTCCCATTCGTTATATGAAGTTCTTCCATGTCGCAAGAAGGAACATGGCTGTCACTTTTCGAAGTCCTTATGGACAATTCGAATTGCACCATTTCGCGTTAGCATGTGGCTGCTAACAACTCTTTCCCATTTTACCAAGAAACGTCATTGGCCCTGTAGTCTCCACTTCACAACTTCAGGGCAAGTGATGGTACAGCACGTTAGGAAGTTGTAGGAAATGTGGTTTGCTGCTGAGGAGCGAACTACAGCTTGAAGACTTCATGATTCGGTGGTGTAATCCAGGCGAAAAATGGAGAGAATCACACGGAGGTGTAATGTTGTCCATGTCATCGTGAGGGTAAGGTGGGGCACTCTGAAAGGAGTTCGCCTCCGTTACAGACTCTCAGCATTTAGTCAGCATCATTTTCAATCGACAAACGCCCACACTAGACCACATTATATGAGCATAAAAAATATTCTTTTTATTTAGCATCTCATTCGTGGTCAGGAATGAGTTGGAAATACCGGTGAATCACACCTATTCCAAGAGTTAATATACCAAAAAAAAGAACATAAGCAAGTCAAACCACCACCAAACTTCTTGAAAGTATCACCAAGCCACCTGGCCCGATGTTATGGACATGACTCGTACACGAGTTTTGATTTTATCCAACCACGTCAAGATTCATCGCTCCAAATGTGTTAACAATCATGAAATCATATTGTTGCAAAATAAGAGTCAGAGTGTGCAAATTTCTGCAAAAATTTGTTTGAATTTTTCAAACAATTCTACGAAGTGGTAAAAAATTAGAGTGAGAGATTTAAAATAAATAATACACAAAATGTGTCATAATCAAAAAACTTTCATTACAAGAAAGCTCATTTTGACTAAAGACTTTTATAGACTACAAAAAACTCTTCCCATTCCCTCCCTTGTTGGATAAACATTGTTAAGAGACTCAACATAGCTTGATTAGTAGAAACATAAAGCACACAAACTTTCATTGATCTCTTCAAACCACGGCAAAAGTCAATATCTCTTTGATCTCAACAAAAGCTCATGATCATCTTTATAACGTCATTCATAATCAATCTTTGTGAATTATGTTAGGGTGTTTTGGTTATGGTGTTAAATCCTTGCAAATATCAAGAATAGAGATCTACAAGTCCAAAAAAACCTCTCAACTTTCTCACAACTAAGGTAATCCCTAAAGAACATGCAAAATTATCTCCACTATGCTCAATTCACAAACCTAATAAGGAAATGATAAAACCTAGGTTCTCCACATAATCTTAAAACAATTTACATTTTTTGAGATGCAATTTGAGACCATGAATTATTGATTTCTCAAATATCTCATGCCAATATCTTTCATGCTCTATCACTCTAGTATTATATATTAGAATATCATTGATGTAGACTAAATACAATCAAGTCCAAGTAAAGTCTTCTCGGTCATTCTTTGGCATCATTCATCATCATCATTCTTCAACTGAAAAGGTAAAAATCACAATTACTACAAACATTATTTCCGTGAGAATCAACTGCCAAGAAGTTTGTATTGTTTTTTTTTATCTTTCATTTGCAATTGATGATATACTGCACATAACTCTAATATAATGCCCAACGTCATCAAAGTAGACATATCATTATCATTAGATTTTGTTTCTTCACTAATCAATCACTCGTTATCACACATACGTTTATTTGTATAATAGTCATGTATATCATTCTTGACTAATATTATCACAATTGCATCACACTCTCCATCTAATATTTCCACAAATCTAGTCTTCAAAAAATCATGAAATCTATATTGGATCAAGTTTCTCTCTATATCATTGTATCAATAAGGTTGAAAGAAGACAAGTGTTGTCAAGTCAAAATCCTTCATATTCAAAGTAGTTGCTAAACCTCTTCAAAACCTCCACATCATACATCTTTCTACACCTGTCACCTTATAACCAATCTCAATATTGCATATCTCCTTCCCCAACACTCAAGTTAGAAGATGTAACCAAATGTAACAATCTCTTAAATATAAAACTTCTTTTTCTCTCTCACAGTAGGTTCCATTAGCTCAATGTGAATAACTCCATCCGTGCTAGCTGTAGACTCTTAAGCTATATTATGAAGTTTTCTAATAATAAACATCTCTTGCTCCACGAAAAAATCTCCAACCATAGTATTTGTTGACTCCATCTCCTTTTCTCTATGGTCCCAATAAATCCAAGGATGAAGTCTTGAACACTTTTCATACATTGTTTTGACTCTACCGTCTTGGTAGCCAAAAAGCTAAACCATTGCTTAGTAGTATTCCTTATGGATCACATACGTCTCTACTTAGCTAATCCAAGATCCACAATCCATATCAAGCACTTCAAATCCATGACTTGATTCAACAATTGAATGTTGTGATGAATATGACAATGTAGGTACTATGTTACCAATCCATGGCTTGCTTTCTCTCATTAACGTGAGGTTTCATCAATCATTGTAAGCGCGTCTATCATATAAATTAAAGTCTATGTGCATGAAAAGCTGAATAACTCAACAATGTGGGTAATATAGCTCTTGACTGTTCCACAAAGTTCAAAATTATCATGGATGACTTGTCATCATAGATCATAACATGAGAGTGTCTGTCTGCATCCAAGATATTGTCCATTATGAGATGTGAGGATCTTTGCATTCCATCATATTTTCACAATAAAACTTCCATACAAAAAAGGTTTCATCACCACAAACATGAACAAATGCACAAAATCCTACTTTCATTGCATCCAACAATATCACTAATCTAATTCATGATCACATTTGATGTACATTTGATATCAATTGTGTGCAAGTTTCAACTAACAACAAAATATTTTTTAGAACATAAAATAGCAAATAGGTATGATGTGATCATAACTCATGTAACAAAACATAGCAGAATGTGAACTTTTGACCATGACCAATGCATCTATGTCATAATATGGTCATCTAACAATAATTTAATGAATGTTATTATGTTGATGAAGATCTTGTGCCCTTAGCAACGTATAAATTCAAAAAGAAGGCTAGTTGATAATATTGAATGGTTCAAAAGTGGTAAAAGATGTAAACAACATTGCATCAATTGTGTCTCGTGGTGTAATGAAACACCTCTTGAAATCATTTTTTTACACATAAAATAATATTGTACTTATGTGTTCAACGGCAAAACAACAATCAAACGAACATCTACTCTCATGTGGACATTATCTAACAGTAGGTATAGTATTTAAAAGGTGAGAACATAAAGGAAATGGAAATTTTCTCCTTTGTCTCCTCTATCTTGAAGCAAAAGACTCATTTCAATCCAATTGTATAGGTTGATGAGCCAAATGCTATACTTCTATACGTGAACATCATAGTGTTTCATCTATGTTGAGATGATACTAATCCATAAAGAATTTGAACAATAACAACATACTCTTAGCATGTACTATCATTTGCATCTCATGTTTTCCTTCAAATTATCAAAAGTACAAGTAAAATAAGCATTTTATGATGCAACAAATGTCAAAGCTCCACTATTTAAAGAGCTAGAATAAAAAATGAACCGCCTTGGTAATCAATTCACTTGTTCCTCACAAGATTGCCAATATGGCATATAAAAGCTTCTTTCTTTTCAATAATCAATGGTAAATCCCTTAGATATAACACCATTGCACCTACCAATATGTCATATGACTATGCAAGTGTGTTATCTACAAGTGTAACAACAACACACTTGCGTTATGTCTATACCATGATAGATATGTCTATGACATGATTAGATTGAACTTGCATGGTCAACTCCATCCGAATGTATGATGATGATGCATCACATGAACCTACAAAAATGTTTCAATTCTAAATGAACATCTCTTCATTTTGATCTTTGAGAGTATGAGATTAGATCTTGAATATGATCAAGCACTACTTCATGTCCTTTTCCTAACACACGTTAAATTCAAAATATGGACACATAGAGGATTGAAATTTTACCAACAACTCTAACTCTTGGGTTCCTTCAACCTCATGGAGAAATCATATACCAACATCCAATCATGTTTTTTGTCCTCAACCTTTTACTTTAGTCAAATCTATCGTAGTTAGGATTTTCCACACATAAATCCATATGAGCATTAGAGCACCATTGAGGCCATAGAAATTAAGTATAGTCATGAATTACAAAATCTTCATGTTGCCTTCCGTTTGCAATATTTAGATGCAATTTTTGGACTGCATCGAAGATCTAGGAGTGAATATGTGCACCATAAGGCGATGCAATCCAAAAGCCAAGCTTCAAAGATTGGAAATGATCATGGTTTAGTCCTTGCGACTTTTGTCACTCTCTATTCTTGCATGCTACATACTACATGACGATTAGAGGCTCGAGGGTACGGAGATTACGGGGAGGAGAGAGAATAGAATAGGGTAGTATAATTTCTTGCATATTATGTGGTTACACTTTGCCGAACATGAAAAGTGAATAATCATTTCTCTTCATATTTCAATTTGGGTTCCATTGGTACCCAAATTGAAGACTATGGAGAATAATATAGTGAGGTATGAATGATTTTATTTTTTCAGGGTTTTGGAGATCGAAATAAAAAGTTATGAGTGTTTTTATGTTTTAGGGTTTTCATAGTTAGTATTTTCCCATGTGAGGTGGGGTGTGATACACCATGTTCGGTGTGTCATCGTCTTTTTATCTTGCAAGGGGTAGAGTCCCACATGGGAAAGATGCACAAAAATTATGATTGGATCACTTGGGATGCGCATGTGATGATCACATCGACATCGATATTTGTCACTTTGGGGAACACGCAAACTACGTTGATTCCTTTGTTGATCATTCCGTGCATACCGATCGGGTCGTGGGAGTGGTTAGCTTCCCATGCAGGTTTGATTCTAGGGTTTTTTGAGACTAGGTTTCCATGTCCATGTTTATACCATAGGCTCCCTTGTGCACTCCATGACGAGGCTAGACGTGCTTTTAACTGATCGCTCCATCGGTTGGCATGTGATCCCATGGACGAGTTAGCGTGGTTTTTGTTTCTATTACTTTCATGATGATGTCTACGTTATACTAGAGGAGGACGTGCTAGACATAGGGAGATGACTGCTAGATTTCGGAGATTCCAAACAGGAGATTGGGCTACATTGCAGGAGGAGTCTATTCGGGCCACATAGGTTAGGAGTTGGATTCAGTCATATGATACTTCTGATTCAGCGCGATTGCAACGGGGAGTATAGCAAGGCATCGCATGCCCTTCATCCTTTGTCAATGGCTAGTCCTATTGAGGAGACAATTTCCTCTTTATGCCTACTACATCCACCCATGGGCAAGGAGATACTATAAGAGGTCTTGGAGTATCAAACAGAGGAGCCATTATGTCTTAATAGATCATTATTTGCCCATTCTCTATGCACAGACCCACACATTCCTTAGGGAGCTTGTCAGGGATGGTATATGAGCATTTTTTAGATTGCTTTCAAGCGGATGATCTCTCTAGTGATTTCACAAAGTTGATCCATGTGGATGCATCAGTTGCGAGAGGGGTGATTCCGTTGTGAGTTAGTCAGATACTCGGTGCTAGTCGGCTTCTCGCGATGTAGAAGGAAAATGGAGGCATCAGACGGATTGCTTTTGGGGAGGTTTTATTGCGGTTAGTCAGTCGTACTATTATCTTGCAACATCGTTTACACTTTCAGGAGCATCTTTGTCCATATTAGTTTGGAGTTGCCACACCAAGAGGCTATGAGGCGGTATCGTTGGGTATTAGAGCACTTCTAGATATCCATTCAGATTGGGTTGTCTTGCAAGTGGACGTTGATAACACTTTCAACAATGTCTCACGTGCATCCATTTTTAGAGATCTTAGAGAGGCTTGTGGACCTCTATCGAGCCTCATTCCTTTTAGTATAGTCTTTCTACAGTTCACATTCTTTTCTCTTTTATCAACATGGTTTTTCCGAGGAGGGAGTCACCATTCTACAGTTCGTTGCTGGCACTTGACAGAGAGATCCTTTGGGAGGACCCTATTTACCATGGCTCATTATAGAGCTCTTTTGTCTACTGCTTTGGCCGTGCCAAGAGGTGTGTTCCCCTCCTTAGCAGATGATACACATATTGTGAGCCATGTAGAACACATTAGACAAGCCTTTGTTACTTGATTACCGAGCTTCATCTTGTAGGCTTGATAGTCAAAGTGTACAGCTTGGTCTTCTTTGGGCATTCCTCCTCATCTCCAGCTTTCAGAGGGATGTATGACATCAACAGACGGTTTATGTATTCTAGGAGTGCCAGTAGGGTCTGAGGATTTTGTCTCTCGCTACCTAGAAGTTGCTCTTGCCAAGGATGTTTTGCATGTAGATGACCTTTCTCTACCAGGGGATCTGCATGTGGCGTTTGATATACTGTCATCTAGTATTGCTCGTCGATCCACCTATCTTTTTTTGCACGGTTCCTCCTTCACATACATTCATATCACATTTGATAGCCTTTGATAAGAGGATCATGGACGTCTTTGGTGACATCTGTGGACCACGGATACTCGAGTGTGTGACAGGAGATTTGGCACGGAGACAAACATCTTTGCCAATTTTGTGTGGAGGAGTAGGCTTATTATCGATGAAGAAGACGTCACCTACAACATTCTTGGCTAGTTGGTCACTCGTTGCACCTTTGATATCTTCTCGATTTGTGATCGCAAATAGTCATATCCTTGAGATATATGCAAGGGATGTGTATACAAGATCATTTTCCTTACAACTATGATTTCGATATATAAGAGATGCTTTACCACTAAAGGTACGAAATGAGTTCATGTCTTTTTCCTCTTTGGCCATCGATTGGACAAGAGATCTACAGTCTATCTTGATGGACTGACAGTTTCAAGTGGCTCTACATTCACTCTTAGTGGATCCGGCCATTCCTCGTACTATAAGAGCTCGTCTACGCTCTTTCTTTAACAAGGGTGCAGACTCGTGGATCTTGACTCGACCATGCATCATAGTATTTTGACTCTCACCAACTAGTTTCTCTAATCGATGAGGTTTCGTCTTGACTTGGTCCATCCATCTACATCTTCATTACTCACATGTGAGTGTGGTATCACTTTAGATGCAACACATGTTCATATGACTCGCTGTCCATTCGGAGAGCAAAGGATAGCTACCCATGATGCCATTAGGGATGTGGTGTTTGCTATGGCGTGAGAGGGTGGATACCAAGTACTAGCATACAAGACGGCATGGGTATCACTTCTTTAGCTTATTGTATAGCCTTTTTTAGGCAATGTGTTTTCATTGTTCTAAAGAGAACACTAGATGGTGCAATCCATAGGAGAGCAATCACGTTAGATGATGCTTCTTCGGATGCTCATGTTGTTTGTAGACCGTTTGACCTAGATAGTTTGGATATGTTAGGTGCTATAAGACATATTTCCGAGTGTGATGCTATTGGTGCCAAGGCCCATGTTACATATTTGGTTCCATCCTTGTACGATTTGATGGGGTCTTCTCATCTGTTTTGTTATTTTACTGTGTCTTAAGATTCATTTTGATCTTTTGCAAACCAAGACCAAGACACTACTGCATCCTTACCCAACATAAGCGGCTATGCAAAAAAATCTAAAAATACTTGTTGTCAATAAAACGTTCTTGAAGTCTTAATCACATAGAAAATATCACTTATATTATCTAATATTATCTCACTTAATGACACCAACATATGCTAGTTTGCCAAACTCACTAATAATTTCATGATAACAAACCTAATCCGAAGATCAACATTATTAATATTGTGAGTATTGGAAGCACTCAGCATATTATCTTTGTTTTTGTAAAGTGTGGCTCCTAGTTGTAATATATATAACAATCTCCCAACACTAAAGAAATCATTAGGTGAAAAAATATGAAAACATACAAGAGTCTAGGCCACCTCCAACATCTCCGTGGATGCTATTTCAAATGATAATGTAGATTGGTTGATCCTACTTGCTTCATCTCCCTTATACATCAATAGTAACATCCATCCTTATCTCTCATGTTGATCATTTAAGAGCCATGGATGAGATACTCAAAAACTCATACATTGTGAAAGATTGATAAAATTTGGCTTGTCGGTCAAATTTGATCTCGTATATTGGACTCCATTGAGGTTCTTCTAGTTTGAATAGTTTATATCACACACGAAATCATAGCAAATGCATATGGTTGTGGTGTTGCACACATAAAATGATCAATCATTTCATCATACAAAGTAGATACATCCACTCTCAAATCTAATCCTTGTTCGGTAATAGTAATGTGGGCTATCTTCTGTTGCTCTAGTCAAGATGTCATATTCATCTCATGCCTAGCCTCATTAGTTCTCACTTAATCAAGGATAGTCTCAAATCACTATCCCTATCAACTTGAACTTTTTATCCTATTTCAACATGACAACTCTTGCTAATCAAAATTTTGGATGGAGATCAAAATCAATCATACGATCATGAAAGTGACAATGATCCAATAGCCTGCACTTTTTGAAATTAGAAAAATCCTTCTTGTAATAATAAGAACCATTATATGTTTAATAGACTATCCTAAGTACTAACTATTGATTAAAAAATGATAGAAAAGTTCTTGATCCAACAGCTACACCACATGATCCAAATGATCAAGACTAACACATGTTTACTATAACCACTCCAGTTTTGTGTAGAAATGCAAAACATATAGTCATCATCAAGCTCCTTCCCCAAATCGACTTCTTTCAAAGAAATTTAGTTTAATGCGCATCACTTTTGGCGGCCCCATGAGGGAAAGTAAAGCTATAGCTAGCACAAAGAGAATGATAAAGTAGCGAGCACAACCCCCTAAATTACGAGAAGGAGTTGATGACAATAAAAACTCCTTGTTAAACCACTCCCTCCTCTTGCATGTGGAACTCAATATGATTGACAAGAAAAATGATCAACATATGTGATATCTCATGTAATAAAATATCATCTCACACTTTACATCTCAAATCCTTGTCCAGTATTCTATACTAACATTGGATAGTTTGTGACTTTTTCATCTCATGGATAACATGTACCACACGTTGCATCAAAATATATATCCTTAGGAATCTCTTGTTAGTTTTATGGCCAAAATCTTGCAAGTCTTCTTGCTTGTTACTCCTCATCCCTTCATAGTTTCTCCTCAACCAAGGAAAAAATTCCAATCTATGGTCAAATGTTGGAACATATGATGCCCCTTTTTCAACTCAAACAACTCTAATTGTATAATATGTGACAAGAAGAAAGGTGAATTTCAAATTCACCTTTCTTCTTGTTAGAAATGCAACTCTCTTTCTTGATCTTCTTACGATATTCAAATGGTTCGACATTCATCTCCCATTTACAGGTTGCCTTCTGAGTTTGTCTTGTCCCGAGCTTGATCCTCACAAGTCTCAACAGTCGGTTCTCAGCCCCTGCTTTTGCAGTGAATTTTATTTTGATCTCACAAAATGTACACCTCCAACAGACTGTTGTACAATACTGTATGTTGCATTTCTTTTTTATTTGACATGAGCTCCTAGACGGTTGGGTTTTTAACTATTGGGCAAGCATAAAGGAAGTGGCTGGCAAATGGAATCCCTTGGAAACCTCAGGGTCGAACAAGAAGTTAAACAAGCCCTGAAAGAAGTATACGGGGTAGACATTTTGAGAAGGTGGAGGAACTCAGTAAGTTCCTGGACAACTTAGACTCTGGTGGAGGTAAGATAACACGGGACATCAAAGATAAGGTAAGAGTGCAGCTATAGTCTCGGTCAACCTCTATATAAGATGCCCAATATGTCAGTTGAAACATGTACGAGACCTATAATTACATCCCGCGGAAGTTTATCAGACTAAAGTCTCCATCGGGTGGTATCTTGGTATCATCCATAGATATATGCAAATCTCAACTGAAAATTTTATAGTGTTCCACACGATCATAACAAGGGTTTCGAGCCAATCCTCTCTTGCTTTACGAGAGGAGTGAGTCAACCGTGCTTATGATTTTATCTTTTCACCCCTTCACGCAATACCCGCGCACAGTCCACTCGTACAGCAAGACTGAGAAGTAGAGGCTGGTAATTGGGTTCGAACCCCGGCGTTTCATGTGAATTGTTCTCCCACTGAATTCCGAATACTTCTACTCCATTCAAGCAGCATTTTAGTGACTCAAGGGATGCATGCTCGCTTGCTATCAGTACGGTAGGGAATGTACTGACTGTAAATAACAAAAATGCTAAATTAAAATAATTTCAAAAGATCTTGTAGGGGAATCTGGAAACCTACACCTGATTTTGCTAGCGATAATGTATTTGGACAAACTGTAACAAAATGTGATATTTCAATGCAATCTTGAACAAGCCAAACAATGAACAATTTTTTTATTTTTTATTTTTTGGTTTTGTTTCCTCTTATCTTATCTTTTGTTTTATCAAAGAATGGACTTAAAAGTGAGTGATTTGTTTGATATTTAACCAAACCATACATTAACCCAAGTGCAATAAATTGTAAATATTTAGGTCTATGCGGCAAGTCGGGTAACTCGTATTGGTACTTTTTTCAAGTTGAACTTCATATATGATGAGTTCAGTACAAATTCACACATTCACACTTATTTCCAATCAATCTACTTGTACGTATGTATTCATGAGCACATATTACATTCCTTTTAGATATTAGAAAATATCTAAAAGGTCTCAATATGCATATGGTTGTATGAATATGAAACACAACAAATCTAATAGGAAAAAACTTTTGATGAAACATCATACCATATATTCAAAAAAAATTTATTTCGTTTATCCAAACAATTTCACGAGTATGTTTGTGATGAAAAGGAGATTTAGTTGATCAACCTTCAACTACGTAAGTTTAGAAATTCTCAAATTCGGCAATTTCTCTTCAAAAAGATCGAAATTAAGACTATGGATGATTCATTTTTGAGGCTGAGTGCAAATATTCATGTAAACCATACTTCATAAACACTATGTGCACAATCTGGTACCATATTCTAAGGATATGTTTCTTGTGGAATGACAAGATGTCTTTTTTAGGCAACACTGCGGAAAGGAGAGTGAGAGAAATTTGTAGTTGTATAAGGCAATCACACCATGAGTCAAACTCTTAGATTAAATCATCGAGCTCAATGATACCACTATATTTGAATATCGTTAAGATCCTTGGTGACCATAAATATATTTCATGTTCCACAACAATAATGGCGTGCAAAGTTTAAAATATAAAATATAATGAAGTTTAGCTCCGTTTGGATCAAACTTCAAATCTGGATCTTTGGTAAACCTCAATGATTAAAGTTGGTACCATATATCACTTCAAGTGCAACTAATGCTTACTTCAAAAATCTCTTTCAGAACCTCTAGAGAACTTTATTGTGGCAACAATTCACCAACACAATCAAATTTGATTTATAACTTAATTTTTAAAAAGTTGAGATGAAAATATGTATATCAATCATAAAAAACATAAGGAAAAATTTTTCAGTTCAAAATCATCAATCAAAAAGGTCACACCAACCCTTTTCACACCAAACATATACTAAGCATGACAATAAAAAAATACTAAAATATAATGTTAAATGTTTAATATCCGGATCAATATTTGACACTAATAATCAAAATAGATAAAGCATTATATTTTTTATTCAGCAAAGTCCAACAAGTCTGCGAACGCATTTGTTTAGCTAAATTTAGCCCTTGATAACGCAAAGGTTTTAGTCACGCATACAATGTATAAATGATGAAGACTATCCATAATAGAGTAACATCGTGGGTTCAATAATTTTTTTTCTTTACTACACCTCTAAAATAATAAAGAAAAAACTATTCTAAAACTGCATAATATAGATGGTGTCACTCTTTGCTTTTTTAGATCGGTGGTCCTTGAAGTACAATCCACCAAATGACTTCAAATTCATTGGATACATAAGGATGAAAACATACCGTAAAAACGTTCCAAGCTGTGGGCTTGAAATAAACTTCACACCGAGAGGGACGTTATTATTCACTCCATGCTAATAGCTCGCCACATCATTTCTTCATAAATACTACTAACGTTGAGATGTGCATATATCAGATTCAACGAACAAATGAAATATTTACGGATGAAAATGAAATTCTGACCTTGATCACTACCTTCTAATACTTGTGAGATTCGTAGCAGAGATGTAACATTAACAAATCTGTGCAGATTTGCAAGCACTTTTGCAAAATTGCTGAAATTAGTTTCATGCAGAAGAATGAACGACACTCATGAGGGCGTTCAGATTGAATGTGTTTATTGACCTGTCTTCCGAGTCGTTGTTAACAAGCTGCAGCCCATGTTACACAGAGTCACTGGGCCTAGCATAGGCTGAAGTGGCTCAAGTCCAAGGAAAGAGGAATGATTCATTAGGGGAAAAATCGCCAAAGAATTGAAGAGAACAGAGACTTATCCAAAACGAAATCGCTAAAGAAAGAAGTAGATCAGAAACAAGGCATGCAGAAAGGCAGACATGGTCAGGTTCCTGCTGCTGACTTTGCTAATGACAAGATTGGTTGATTAATTAGTCATTTTAGTGAAGTGGACTGCACTGCTCTGCCCTGGAGTAAGTCGGTGGTTTGTTACTCTGCTTTATGGACGAAGATTGAGTTTTCAGGAATCTGCTTTTCTGGCCACTTCTCTCTTTTCCCAACGTTGACAGCAATTCCCTCATCTGATTTATAATGTTCGCATAACCTGCTCTCGAGTAATGTACGAATGTGAGTCGGAAGCTCTGTGCAGTTCAATCCATTTCCGAAATTGTGCTGGAAATTAGACGGCGCTCGAAATAGGACCTCTTCGACAGCCATCATCTGCTTCCGGTCATAAACCTTGACCTGTCACAGAAGATCTTACAGAGGGAAGAGAATTGGAAAGCAAGCGATCATATTGAAGAAGGTGTCTGTGTATGAGAAACAATCTTGACAAGGGGACAACACCTTAGGGACCTGATCGCGAGAAGAGAGGACCAAGGAAAGGGGAACCGCAGGTGCAATGGGTCCAGTGGTACGGGTTCTGTGCCCACTGAGTCTGCGAGAAGGCGATCGTTTGCTGTGGTTGGTGGGCTCTCCGAGTCTGCCTCTGACAATTCTCTCTGCCCTCCGTTGTGTGAAATTTGTGAGCGATACCGGCGAACTAGATTTGTCGGGGGAAGCAGGTTGGTTCTCTCTCAGGTTGACATTGTTCTATTCTTTAGCCGAATGTAGAATTGTTCTGTAGTTTACGCCAACTGCTCAGATGTTTTTGTTTGCGACCTTTTAAGGCCAGTCTTCCGAAAATAATGCTTCTGATAAAAACATTTTCTAGCAAGCATCTCAGCCCCCATGCGATTGATTGTTAAATGTGTCAGATGAATTACAGTATATCGTACCGAGAGGTCTGGAGATCTTGGGGGCAATTGTCGTCGATGATGGAGGTCCTGAAGGTGTACAGAAAGCTGGAGAGTTTGCTGTCAAGATGAGAAGTATGTTGGGACAATCTGCCGCTTCAGCAAAATCGGTTTACGTTATTTCTGGTATTACAGTTGATGCTAGTGGAAATGTGGAGTACCACTTGTATCAACCGGGAGAGCCTCCCAAGATAGAGTTACTGGAGATCAATCAAGATTCCAATGATTTTGATGCCGTTGTATGGAGAAACCTGAGTCTGCTGTATTGCCAGATGGAATTCAATGTACCCTTGTACTTAGCCGCAACACCGAATGCATCAGGTTTGTCTGACTTATTCTTGCAGCAATTCTTTTGTCTAAGTTTGAGCGGTCGTGTTCTAAGGCAGAAATGTGGATTGATTGCATATTCATATTGAATGACTAAATACCTTTCAGAGCTCTTTATGTGCATTCTTTTTATCTTTAACCTGCGCGTATACTTGCTTTGAGCCTATACTGTATTTTTTCATACATATTCTGTTTCCTCTGTCTTCTGAGCTTAAAACATGTTTCATCGTTCCTCCGCACATCATTACGTTTGGTGCAGATTACAAAGCACAACTTGTAGATGCAGTGGAGCACATAATGGGAGATTTAAAAAGCTCAAGGGTAGTGTTATTGGCCAAAGGTTCGACTGCTAAGGCTCTAAAACAAGGCGTGGTGCTGATTCAACCTTTTAATCAGTTGAAAGTTCAGCGGGAGACAGCCCAGGAACACAGTGGTGATTCGAGAAAAGAAGGCGTACAACAAAGCTCCCTATGTTCTGACTTGAGTCAACCTCCATCATTTTTCACAACTTCGTCCGGCGTTCAGGTAAGCCTTCACAACAACGTTCTAGGACAAAATGAAGTATTTAGCAGTCTAGGAATTCTATTCAACCCTTTTCGTCCCACGGATTCTCAACTGGATTGTAGCTGAAACCGTGATGCATAACAAAAACACCAAGGTACCGTGCGTTTGATGCTGTGTACTGCAGTAAATGATTCATTCTTGCAAAGAGTAGGATTAAGGCAGTTACTGAGAAAATAATACTTCATGAGATACGGAGCTGTAGAAAGTTAGAGAAGTTTAGTAGTCGGATAAATCTTGTTTCCTTTCTATGGTCATTTATGAAATCTGTTCAAATGGGACTAACGAATGAGCTTTCTTGCTTATACTATTGACTTGAGAGTTTGATCGGTACTCTTCTAACGTTACTGTTAAGGATTATCATGTTGAGTCTAGTGATACGTCCTCAAGGAAGGACGATCCGTAGTGGCTGAATGGTTAAAGTTTGAATAGTTCGTTCTGTGCAGCTACCAGAGCCAGTAGAGCTGACGATAATGCTACAACAGTCGAGCAGTGCTAATGGAAAAGTCACAGCCCCAGTTGTTCAGTTTGTACCAGGTGTGTTCAAGAACTTTCAGACACTGGCATGTAGCTAAATGTGCACTTCTGTTTAATATCATGCATGAACAATGTTTTTGGAATCTTACTTCGTGTCTACAGTGCTCGACATAATTCTTGTAAATTGTGTTCAGTCGTTTAAGACCAGTAGGATATTTATTCATGCTTATGGCTTCCAAGTTTTCAGACTTTGAAGAAAACATACGTGTTCTGTATAGCAACTGTAGTGAGCCTCATTAGGCTGATGTGCATTGTCGTGAGCTGCAGCAGCGGAGAATGCAACCACTGTCCAAATTTTGAAGTTAAGCATGGCTGTTGTGTGCATGGGAGGCAGTCAAATGCCGCTAGTGGATGCTGCAACAGATTTAGTCTTGCCAGCACTTCGTGACCAACTTGCGGCCATGAAAAGAGTTGCAATGAAGAACACGGCACACAAAGCAGAGGTAAGACTTAACACTTTCCGCAGGTTGTGCCTAACATTGCATTCTATGCTCAACAAGGACTTCAGGCTAACCTATATCGTAGTGACATCTTTTTAGCCAACTTTCTTTCTGCTGTGTCCCTTGACTAATCAGGGTTTTTTAGTTCGAAAGCTGCCAAGATTGTATTTAGCAAATTTTCAGATTATTGTATTGAATTGGGTTCCTGCTTCATTGACAGTTGTCTGAAACGTCAAAGATGGATAGTCTAAGGTATAATAATGATAACTAAGATTGAACCATTCATACATTAAAAATTAATTAAAAACTATATGTCTTGTCGAATTTGGTTTTATCTGATTTGTACGAAATCGTCACACGTCTTCGAAAATACTCTTTCTGCTGATCTCGCTCGGTAATGGCTGTATAGAGTAGTGATTGCATAGCTCGTGGGGTATCTGTTGAATACAATTTGGACTTTTTTCCTGGGTATTTTGGTGTAGGTGTGCTCTTATCAATTTTGTCCTCCAGGATGGCTGCATCCAGTCACAGCCATATATGACCTTAGTCATGGTGAAACGGAAATGGCATTGGGTAAGTGATGCTAAAGATCGGGGAGCTTCACTAGACGTTTTTTGTGCTGGAAATGTGATTTCAAGAACAAAGGAAGAAGAAAACCTCCAGGTTCTGGGAATGTACTTCTCTTTGGACTGGAAACTCAGATTCCACGTTTATTTTACCATATTTTATAGTTGTATTAATATGATATTGTTGGATCTGTTTTTTTACCATTTTGTTGGATACGGAGTTTTACATGTATAGTTCGCTGTTTGTAGAAAACATGTGCCATGACGAAGTCAGTTTTTTTGTGGTCAACAGTTGAAGAAAGAAAGAATCTACATCGCAGACTAGGACTGGCATTGGATCGCCCTTTGCTTCGAACCGCAAATGCTGTTTGCTTGAAAAACATTGAGGCAGTTGCCTCCCGCACGTCAGGTATTTTTTGCATTCTAGCTCCGTCAAGCTAGTTCAAGGTCTTTATTTAATATATGTTCCTTCCACAATACCAAAATGCTCTCAGTACAGTTTAATCATTTACTGATATGATCAAATAAAGACATGTAGTAAAACAAATGCGCTGTATGGATCAACAGGTACAAAGCGACTAACTGATGTTCACGTTGGCTTGATCAATTCGGGTGGTAAGGATTCCTGCGGTTTAAAATCTGAAATTGCTAATTGCATGCCTCGTTCTTTCGTCCTTACGGTTTCTCCAGTTCCAAATTGTAGTCTTTCCTGAAGTAGATTCAATGGATCACTTTGGTCTCTCTGCCTTGTAGTCACTATTTATTACGATATTTTTGTAAATACTTCCTAAAATTTAAGCTGTTACTCATTGGAAAGTTTACACTTGCAGTAGGGTGCTGCCGTTTAAAGACTTTAGTGAATTGTTCCTTGTTGTTACAAACGAAATTGTTTGCCTTGTTCGGTGTAAATGAACAGTATCTGGAGGGCGCCAGAGTTTGGTTCAAGGGTCTTATGAGTACTACCACTATCTTCAAGACCGAATAGATGATAACGTACGTTCCCTCCTTTTCTTTTCAAGTATCCATCAGAGAATGACAAACAGTCTAAAATACTAGTGAATGTGATAATCACATCCACAAGCAAGATTGCCGAAGGTTTTGGTATAGATCAACCTAGACGGACTGCAGCATATTACATATCTCTTGACATTTTCATGGTCTTGAGCTGCAGGGGTGGGGATGCGCATATCGTTCCCTTCAAACAATAGTCTCTTGGTTCAGACTTCAGCACTACACTACGCTTCCGGTGCCATCTCATGAGTAATTCTCTACCTTCACCCAACCTTCTACATGAAAGACGCATTTATTTTCGGCAGGAAGAAGTTTACCGAATACTGACCATATTTGTACCTGGTATGAAAACATGTTCTGTTCTTTCTTATGGGTTAGTGTACAAAGCACGATAGAAAACTAATCGCAGGATAGAGTCTATTGTCTATTAGTCATTAGGGTTTTTTACGGCAGCCAATATTCCAATCTTCTGTACTTGAAGGCGGTGATCAAGCTAAGTGAACTATATTCTATAGTCTGTCTCTTCGTTTGTGATGCATCTACTCTTTTTGATACGCATGAAAATTATTAAGCATATTAGGTGTAAAGCAGTCATCTGAGCTCAGATTGGAAGATCTCATCAGTTATAACAACACATATGTTTCTGTAGTTTCAGTTTTGCTTCACATGACCTACACAATTAAATCTTCACTTTCGTACGCTATATGATGTTTGCTCTATTGCAGTAGGTACACAACGCAGCGTAGTGAAGTGGCTGTGTTGGTCTTTATACAGAAGTTATTAGATGAGTGCTGTCACATGGGGTACAATGTTTCGTCGCCTCTCCTGATTGTTGGCGTTGTTTAGCCTCTCACTTGTCTTGACAATGCTGTAGAGAGATACAACAAACGCTTGTGGACATCGAAGACAAAGAGCCGTCGTTTGTTGGTTCAAAGGAGTGGATCGGTGCGATTGAGATCAGTTTTGTGCTGGATAAGCTTTTGGGAGTAAGTGGTTCATCCCTTTTCTATCGTGGTTCGTTTCCGTGTGGTGACTCCTAGCTTGTTGATACAACAAACACTTATCAGACTTTAACTGTAATTTCATCGCCAAGCTCTTTGTCCATAAGATCTAGTCAGTGAAACGATGACTCACTACTTGAGGACTGTTACAGGTGTCTTGTAAAATTTTGAACGTCTCAAGTGGAGCTGAGATGCCAAGCTACTGTCGTCAACTAGCTTTACATTTTGAAACGCAGGGCACTCCTGTTATGATTGGTTGGTTTATTTCTCAGATTTGTCTCTTATATTGTTTGTGCTCTTTTGCTTTCACATCATTCTGGATTTTTATCATTCTCTCCTCTATCATCACTATAAATGAAGAACCGGTAACTCAAGCCGTCTATGAAAGCACAATTTCGAAAATGATTGAGCTGGACGTTTCGTATAGATATAAGGAGTTTGTAGAGCTTAGAAGTCTTGGAGAAAAGGGCAACTACGTAAATTAAACTCGCGGAACCATGGGGTTAGATATTATTAGACAGATATTATACTCGCCGAATCTGTAGTAAAGTGTTAGCCACCGTAGTGAATAGATATCTTTACTCCCAAATGAGACTCTTTCCTCACTTTTGTTGTTGATACGAGATGTAACTTAATCTGCAGGTAAGCTTATAACCACTTGTGTCTGTTTGCGATCAGGGGGTGGTGTTTTGGCTTACACTTTGCTGGGCGTGGATTACAATGAGCTAACCGGGGACAGCTCCTTTCTGATTTTGGACCCTCATTACACGAAAGGCGAGGATCTTAAAGCTATAAGAAGTGGAGGATGGGTTGGATGGAAAAAGGCAGTTTCTCAAACGGGCCAACCCTTTTTTCTCCAAAATAAGTTCTACAATCTTCTTTTGCCACAAAGACCCAACACAGTGTAGTACCTTCACTGCAAGATGCCCGAATGGAAAACTCTAACGAGGTCCACTTTAGCTGCATCTCTTCAATAAAGGTGAACTCCACGATGGATTTGTATCAGCTAGAAGCTGGCTGCGTCGAACGTTTGCATTGAAGTCTTCCATGACGCAAGTTTCCTTACATTTGACTAGGAATCAGCTCCACTTCGGTCCAGAGCAGTTCAACTAGTTGAGCCATGTAGTCCATTTCAACGACTTCTCGCAGGATTCGAATCTGGACTCCCGATGGCTTTCTTGAACCTGGAGGTTACTACAAAGAGCGGAGCGGCTTCATCATCACATCATACGAAAAGGATACACAATGGTGGCCGAGGAACAGAACGAGACAAACTGACAGGGTTTATTTCTTGAAGATTACAGTTTTGCTATAGAAATAAATTTGAAATTGGACGGCATTGCAGATTCTGCATCTTGAGTTTTAGGCATCGTACTTGGGTCTTAGTTTTCTTCGTGACCAACGATTCATTCTGCTTTTTGAGAAGCATTCTTGGTCACGTGTAGGAGCCGTAGCCAGGAGGTTTGTCAGGTTGTGTATGACGACAGTTCATGAAGTTTGTCGGTAAGTTCATCATCTTCTCAGCCTAGATGCTGGACGTCTATTCTGCTTCTGTGAAGAGAGCACCCTTCAAACTGGTGAATGCTATACAAGTTCAGTCTCGTAGACGAGCAGCTCATCTGTCTTCGCTACTCTCTCAAGAAGCGCGCTTTCTCATACTCACGGTGGAAGGAGAGACAGGAGTTACTTTCTTTGCGAGAGTCCGCAACATTTGCCTTCATCTCGAGCACTCTTCCAATACTGAGAGACCTGCTGTAAGTCACATAAGTCTTTTAAGGATGAATTCTTCTATGATGGGGAGAAATTTCTACTTTCCACTTGCACTGACTTCTGCAGGTTCGATGAACTGACAGCGTATTGTCACCATCCTTATTCACAACATCTAGAGATAGGTATTATCGGCTACATGTATAGGTGGGTTGATTTTCTAGGTGGAACACAAATTTTAAGTGCATCAATTTGTATAAAGCGTTAACGAAGAAAACAATAAAAGAAGTAAATACATAACTAAAAGTTTTTGTGAATATTGCTATAACTATATGAACAAATATAAGACAGAAATATCAACAATATATAGTCTATTCATATGGTAACATATACTTTGAAAATCTGTGTGTAAATGTGATCCATATGGATCATGTGTCTCTACCATAGACACATGTGGATTCTCTTGTATTTGTTATATTTTGTTTGAAATCAATCTAATTGTCAGATAAATTCTAATCAATGTCATGGAGTTCAAAACGTATCACTTTCCATTTTGGACCAATTTGAATTTATTTAGATTGTTATCAATACCATCACATCTCAATAATCTCAATATTCACATGTGTTGACAAAATGCAATCTATGATTGAATTGTATTATTAATTGAATAACAATATATAAAATTTTCATGTTAATTTTAAATTGGACATACAAATCAAAACTTTAAACCATAGTGTATAATGATTCTTCAGCCACAAAATAAATGTAAAAAACAATTTTTTTAAAAAATATTATTTATTTTCTACAGTTCATGATAATCTAATTTATATTTTATTTTTATTAAAATATTGTCAAATTTGATTTTGAGATTAGTTCACAACAAACATAGATATATATATATTTCATCCTTATTCAATGATATAGTATGAAATTTATTTGACATGATATTGCATTCCATTTGATCAATGTGAGCGTAATTTCAATTTATGGATATACAAAAATATTTAGTTTTTTTAAAAAATTAAAAATGAATAATAATTTACTCAAATTTATTTTAGACATATTCAAATTACTAGTAAATTATAATGACACACCCTATACCCACTAGTATATTTCTATTCACAACATATGAATGCATGGTGTATTGTATATATATAGATTTTAAATAACATTTTTTTTATTTCTCAACAAACTATTTTATAATTTTCTTTGATTTTATAATTTTTCGTAAGTTTCATTTAAATTTTTGTTTCTAAATCGTTAGAAATATTTACAGTTTGATTTAGTTTTCAACGGATAATAAAAACGGTTTTAAGAAATGTCAATTCTTAATTCAGAAAAGGAATTACAATTCCAATGCCAACGATGTGTCAAATCAAAGAAAAAGATTACAAAATTATAAAGAGCTTTATTGCTCACAAGCTAGATATTTCTGCTTGGCACAAATATTATCAACTTTTGACTCCAATTTTGTTCACAAGCCATGACTCCTGATCATTCTTCACTCATCTTCAATATTTAGTTTACTAACACTCTCTATTTATGAGGTAATGATATTCTGTACGATGAGTTGTATATGTATGTAGCTATAACATATGCACTTTGGTTTATGAGCCTTGTAACAAACTCTTATGTTAAAGGTTTTATGAAAAAAATTCCAAATTATTTTAAAATTACCGATTTTAAATCAAATTGTCAATCATCATTCTAAAGAAAAAACTAGGTGTAAAAAATACACCAGTTTAGATTTTAAAAGACTACGCTATATCAAGAGATATTAGTTTGCTTGGTAGCGTACATAGAGCCGTTTCATAAAACTCGGTGGACCTCGCAGGAAACGTTTAGAGAATGACATGGTCCATTGTGAGAAAATGGTGCTCGAAAGTCTCGGCTAAACTGACTTTATATAAACCTAGGGCCATAACAGACTGCCGTTTGGCTTCAGTCTCCTGGCGTAGGCCATGGATGTGAGAAGCTCCGTTTGTGAGTTTCGCGCTCCAAAGTATAGTCCGAGTCCTGTTACCAAGAACCTCTTTTGGGGGAAGGTTTTTCGTCTTGGTCTAGTGGCGACGAAATCTAATTGGTGTTGTCAATTTTGCTCCTGATCAGAACCAAGCCCCTAATCCAAACAGAATGTTCTTCATGACTCTCCAAAGAAGTTTTGAGACTTTACACAACGACGGTCCCGTCCAATGTCTTAATTAAAAATAAAAATAAAAAACACGCCAAAAAAACAATAATAACAGGGTCTCAAGCAACTACGATTGTACCTACAATGATTGGTCATACAATCACTCGACGGCACCGCTTGGGCCTTGGAGCCATTGCCTAGTACAACACGGTTTCACTAACCCCTCATGTTTCTGACATGATTTGGCACTTCCATGTTTGTAAGGCGGCCCATACCAGCTCGAACCACATACTATGTCTGAGTCATAGGCGGCAGCTACTAGTGTGCAATGGAAAAAAACATGCTCTAAAGATGGGTGCTGTCTTTTAGCTTACAAAATAAAAATTTAGTCTACACCAGAAAACTTCCAACTAATTGGAAAAAATCATATGAATATTTTTTTTAATATTTGTTATAATATTGAATCATATGAATAAAACTTAATATGAGAGTATGCTTGCCCCACTTCATGCATACTTTTGGGAATATTTATCATAGTTTCGGGATATCAATATTTTGTAGGCTGACCATTTGGCCAGAAAAGAGGGAAACGTACATAAACGATCCACCTAAACAGCTTCGAAATCATCCAATATGTACAGATTACACCAAGGCTGGATATACATTGGTAACTCGCTGATAGCTTAGCGATTTAAGTGCATTCAGATGTTAAAGTTACAAAAATTTTACCTCTTAAAAATATTAGATCAATGTGCAGTTTAGTACAAAGTCTTCAACTGCATGCGGAATTTCCACACATTATTCATGTGGAAAGAGTCTAACTATAACACACACACACAAACACACTTTGTAACATACGTAATACATTTCTCACTGCCATCTTCCCCGAGCTCTGAGTGCGGACAGCGGGCAGAGTGGCCTATGATTGCGCTACCAATGCAAAGGTACGGTTCAATCCCCAATAAACCAATAACCAACAAATAAAATAGGAAAAATGTCAGCAGCTTCAAAGCACCAAACACACACAGTACACCCCAAATGATAAGCCAAAGTCCCAAATTCACCTCTTCGTAGCAAGTACAAGATTAAACTATCGGAGGATGCGTATATTTCCTCGTTGTGTGTGTTATATACATGAGGGTATGTCGGAAAACGTACTGAGGCAACTCTCAGGAAGGGAGGCTGCTGCCAAAAGAGCTTAGTCCAAAATAAGAGTGAGGGAAAGAAGAAAAGAAGAGAAAATAAAAGTGCTTGTGGTAAGGGAAAAACAAGAAACAACAACGACTGGCTAGCAAGTTGAAACTGATAAGCCTAAATTACGGGAGGATAATCCAACTATATTCCAAGAGAACTCTTTCTAAAGTCCTGTCCAGTCGGATTCTGTCACAAGCCCATGTACGCAAGCCTGATGCTCATATTGACAGTGTAGGAACCTTAATTTAGTGGTGCGAAGGTCTGCCACTCCCGAGTATTTATAGCCCTTAGCACACGGTGTCGTGTTGTGACACGGCTACTATGAGAAGATGATGACATGTGTCATCTTCAAAGCTATTGAGACAACAGTGATATTTTGACGATATTTTAGGTCAAGATGGCCGGCGTCTCATTGTAAGGCTGTTAAGAGGCCACGGTTGGATTGTCATCCTAGGGCCATGATGTAGATAAGGATCCAAGGGATATCATCTTGGACCTTATCGGATATAAAGCATGGTTGGAGTCGAAAGGAAAGGGGGAGGTCTAGAACGTTGCTGACTAAGGAGCTTATCCGATAGAAGTGGAGCCAACGTGAGACATGGATAGAGGGCGGTATGATCCTCCAGATATACTGATGCCCAATCCGTTTGTGATAAGCATCCGGTGTCTACATCGTGATCACTTTAGGGCGTGGTTAGTGTATCACTTTGGAGATAGCTTTATGGAAGTTATGATAAACTCCCCCTGCATCCTTTCATTTCGCCAATTGTTTCCTACGGCGCGACTTGGGACTTAAATAGCCTACGTTTTGATTTGATATTAGCATTATGGACTGAACTTGCCGTTAGTGGCACCTTTCAACACATGGGTCCCTCGTCCATCACTACCGTCTACCAAAGGCAAGTCATAGGGAGTTGATTGTTAGAATTTTGGCGAGGAGTATTATACTCAAGTTATAAACTCCCGGTCCTTTTTGTTGTTCCGTTTATACTTTAATGGGGTTTCGAAGTTGTTATTTTGACTTTGTATTAGTGACAACTTATATTACCTTTATGGTGGCTAAGTAGTGTGTTTGGCTAGTTGTAAAGCTCTATGTTAGTTGTGGCTAATTTGGCCCACTAGTGGTCAAAATGACACTCTTCATTCTCATTGGTTGGAAAATTTAGACCAATGAGAGCACTTGGACGAGTTCTTCGGGGTTTTGAAGTGTTTCGAGAGCCTTCAAAGGGAGTTTTCAAGATTGAAGGATATGGTTGGAGAGCTGACAAGGAGAGCTAGGATTTTGGCTCAAGAATGAAGGCGATTGAGCAAGTTGACACTCAGGTGTGGTGATTTGAAGTGGGAGAGTGACATTTGGACCGATTGGAGAGTTTGAGTGAATTTTGAGTGTTCTATGAAGGCTTTGACAGATCGGATTCGATAGACACAGAGTTTACAACTCGAATTTGCGATTTGATTGAAATTTCAGCTCGATCAGTTGAGTTTTGAGTGCAAAGCAATAGTTTGAAATTTGTGTACACAGTCTAAATTGCAGGATTGCACATACTGTTACAGATTTAGTTCGACAATCATAACTCATGCTATCTTTTGGTCAATAAAACTTGACAAAGTTGAAGCTTGGATGATAAGTCATTTTTTTGTGAAATTTGAGTGCAATTGGATCAAAGGATTGGAGTTTATAGTGGTTTTAGTACGCAAGGGTCTGCATATTTCCTTGTGATATAGGGTATAGTTCGACATTTGTTACGAGAGATCTAGGACCAAAAAGCATGTGAAACTTTCCCGAGAGTTATGAATGATTGCAAAGTACTTTTCTGCGAAGTTTGGCTAAGAGTTAACGGTTCAATAGTTGGTTACAATGATCCTCTTCCGATGGAGTTTACCGGGTGTAACGAGTTGGGCATGGAGAGATGAGGAGATGAAAGAGATGGTGATTGTCAGTTCACACGAGGACGAGGAGAGTTCTTCTACAGCCAGACGCTCAGGCGTTCTCAAAGTAAAGCTATGTCCATGCGACATAGGCAAATGAGTCACTTGATAGGGTTTTCACATACAAAGAGATCATCTTCACATACATAGATCATTTTCACCTACACAGAGAGAGAGAGTGTTTACATATACAAAGAGGGGATTACACAAGAAAGGAGAGGACGGCAGTGGGTTGGTTCATAGATTGGAGAAGCCCTTGGATCAGATGAGGAGAGACAGGGTGGCGGTGGAAGGGTGTGACAACCCAATGGAAGGATCACGTCCACTGGAAATTGCGGGTATTCTGAGCCTTCTGAAAGCAGTCTAAGCTGAGATTTGCTTTGGGGAGGTGTTTTCTTGGTAGCAGAGGCGGTGTGTTTGTCTGTGTTGTGATAGGTATTTGGAGAGGAGTAAGTGTGTGAGATTTGGTATTAGAGCGGGTCTGGTTTAGAGAACTCTAGGAACAGGTTTTTGGCAAGTGAGGTCTTTGGAGTCATGCTCTCGTTCCAATGGCTAATGTATCAGACTTTCAAGCTAAGGAACACACACGCAAGCGCAAAACCTTAGATGAGTTTGACGCTGGTCACTCAGCTCAAGACACCGAGTTGACCTCCTTGCATGCACAATTGAGGATTATGCTAGAGAAGGTGGAAGCGATGGAAACAGAGCAACGATCCTTGAAGTCATACTCGATTGAGAGGGTAGGTAATAGGCGTCTAATTGACATCCCGCCTACTAAAGAACATATTGTTGTTGATTCCATGGCTCTACCGGTGAAGAAACGGTAGAAGATTATTTTGGATCAATTGGAGAAGTTCTTTGGGAAGAGAGACCTAGCTGCCTTTGAGATGTGGGTGATTGAAATAGAGAATTATTTTGCCATTATGGATATGGAAGAAGAAGCCAAGGTCTACTTTGCAGTGACCATGCTTATTGGCGATGCACAGGTATGGTACGCCACTATTGAACGAGAAAGGCTAGCTAAGGGTTGGAGCCCTATGCTAGATTGAAATGCATTCAAAGAGCGACTGAAGCATAGCCTAGTACCTAGCAATGACCGAGAGATCAAGTTGGGAGAATTGGCTCGGTTGCATCAAACAGGATCAGTGAAGAAATATATTACCAAGTTCCGACGTCTTTTGATGGAAGTGGGAGGCCTTGACCCTTGAGTGGAGCGGTTTTAGTTAAGGAAGGACTTTCACCATGGTTATGCATGGAAATTGAGAAGCTGCAGAACCAGGACGACTTGGATTTTATGTATGAGCGAGTTGAGAGCCTTGAGGCTGCACGTCTACGAGTGTATGATGAACAGAAAGGTGGAAAGTCAACTTGGGGAAGCAGGGAGCAGTTGACTTGAAGTACTATGATCCATCGGAGAGAAGATTGGAAGAATAATCAACATATTTAGGGGTCTGCAAGCAAGGGAAGTAACTTGGTGAAGACTACCAGAGGTGGCTAGGTTGTGGTGAACTCAAGCTTTTCAAGAGATGGACGGAACCAACCTGTATGTTACAACTATGGTGGAGTAGGGCACCTCAAGCGTAACTGCACTATCAAGAGCAAGACTGCGCAAATACGAAAGATATCCCAAGGAGCTCACGAGGAAGCTGTTTGCACGTTGGATGGGACCACTTAGAATTCAAGCTAGAATAGGAAAGACTGCATATAAACTAGAGCTCTCGAATAGCATGTGAAGCTATCATCTTGTTTTCCATGTATCCAATCTCAAGTGTTATGTGGTCAATGACGATCCAACTAGGATAGCTAAGTGGGCACATGCTACTCGTGCTTTATCAGACCTAGATGAATTTCATATAGAAAAAATCCTAGATGAAAGGTTAGTTAGAACAACAGAAGGTACCTATCAAAAAGAATATCTGGTGAAGTGAAAACATCAGGGGTATGTGTCTGTTACTTGGGAGCCTTTGCCTTCCTTGCCACTAAAAAACAATCTGACTGCTTTGAGACATTGACGGCAAACTTTGGTCAGAAAAGCATAAAGGAAGAATTTGAGTGATTGAAATACAATTGATTACTTTGTTATGTTATCAAAGTTTCAATAATCATGCTTGTAATTATTGTTAAAGCGATGCCCCTGCTGTGAAGGACGCTCCAATGGAGGCTATGCTCAGTCTGAGAAGGAAAGGGACACCTGACAATAGACTAGAGCTTACTACTATTCAATCAAATCTTTGGATCATTGCACCGATTTTAGTAGGCTTAGAAAGTACTAGTTCTTATTGGTTACTCTTTGATGAGATCTATGGATCATTGCATCGATGTTAGTAGGCCCAAGAGGCATTGGTTGTGGCCATATGTCACAATTATATTAACTTAAGACAAACTATGATTATTACTGATAGGCGCTTGTGGTTTTGATGCCAAGAAATAGCGCAGAAATATACTTTGTTTAGTTTGTTGTTTGAAATAAAGTTTGGTTGTTCTTTATATGTCATTTGTGTTTATCATGTTCTTGGCAATGATAATACAAAACCGCTCTTGATTTGTAATCACGAGGACGTGATCTTTTGCGGATGGGGAGGATGTCACAAGCCCACCAACGCAAGCCTGCGACCCAAGTTGCACCGCTCATATTGGCAGTGTAGGAGCCTTAATTTAGTGGTGCGAAGGTCTGCCCCTCCCACATATTTAAAGCCCTCGGCACATTGCACATGAGTCACTTGACACGGTTTTCACATAGAGAGAGATCATCTTCACATACAGAGATCGTTTTCACCTATAGAGAGAGAGCGTTTACACATACAAAGAGGGGATTATACACAGTCGGTCGGTTCATAGATTGGAGACGCCCTTGGATCAGGTGAGGGGAGGCAAGGTGGTGGTGGAAGGGTGTGACAATCCAACGGAAAAATCACGTCCATTGGCAGTTGCGGGTATTCTGAGCTTGCGGAAAGCAATCTAACCCGAGATTTGCTGTGGGGAGGTGTTTTCTTGGGAGTGAGATTTTCTTGGTGGCAGAGGCGATGCTTTTGTCTGTGTTGTGACAGGTATTTGGAGAGGAGTAAGCGTTTGACAGATACCCATGAGTTGTATACGGAAATATTCTGGAGAATCGAGCGAGTCATGGAAGACACGACATGCGAGTTGGTGCCACATGCTCCATATGTGCTCTTTTGAGCTCTCCTGTGCAGTTTTCTACCCAGGAATCGGGGGTCGAGAGCCCGAGGCGTACCTCAATGGGAAGCACGGTAGTCATGGACGACACGATATTTCGTTGCAAGACGCGAACGTTGCACAAAAGCAGCCGTTCATACAGGCCCAGAGGCTAGGCTCTTATCCAAGCCTAAGAGCACAATGTGCTAAATTTGTCTTCCATTTGAAGGAGGCTCGTAGTCGCCACCGAACCAATCAATCAGGTGAGCCTAGACGTCATCATTCTTTGTGTCAGACAGCTGCTGCTGTTCGTGAGGTGGTGAACTAACATATGACATAAATCTCATACATATCTGATATCAACAAAGCAAACTTCTTCTGCAGCTGCCGAGAGAATCAAGCAGGAGTGTCCTTCACTGGTTCCTACCCCTGCCCCTGCCCCTGCCCCAACAACAATCTACGCACGCACCTTTGGACAAAAGATGACGCCGGAACATTCTCCGGGGGTGAAAACAAGGCCTCGCCATTGTCTCCTAAAGGGGGTAGAAAAGAACCATTTGCATTTGGTTCAGAAAACATCCCACGAGACAAGGGGAGGAGGAGTTCGTTTCTTGGGAGGATAGTCATTATCAGCGTCAAGTTCGTATGCATTATCCGTACTTAGCAGGAGCATAGGGACGACCGATTCCGCCTTTCGCGGTCATGATCAATAATCAGCTAAAAAGTTGTTCTGCCTTGACTTGCCTTGCTTCAGATAGACAGCCACGACGAGGAGGCATAGAAGCAACATCATCATGGAGAGATGAACCTTTTCTCGTTTCCTTCCGGGGACAGCGTTGGAAAATATCGGTGCAAACGCTAATGTACATTACATCGTTTTACGCATGGCTTTGCATGACACGACATCTGTTGTGCCCTCTTTGGTGATAAGAAACAAGGCAGTACGTATCCGCAGCAATACCACTAAATAATTGTCATGATGTGTTCTGACCTCTAGTTCTAGCTTTGCACTCAAGTCAGTGACGTGAACCTAGTTTGCATCAGTCAATCATCTTTCTCGGTCTTAGTATAAGATCAGATCAACTTGAGATGCCAGCCTATCTAGAACGTTGCTAATCATGTTAATCACAGAGCCAAGATTCTGGAGCTCACGGATTGAGTATTATGAGCCATTGGTATAACTTTCGGCCGACACTTTTGTGCTACTTCTGGCACAGATTGTTGAGGTTTTTACCTGTTCCAAACTGATGCTCACAATCCCATACACTGGCCTGTCAATGTTTCCATCGTTCGATCTAATCTTTCTACCTTTGTTCCTGCATCTATCTGGTAAGGGTAAAGCGAGTGTTTGTTTCTTGTTCCAAATCTCACTCGAATGGTACAGCTGAGCGAATTGAATTATCTACGGGCCTAATATTCCATTGGCCTACTGAACAACTCGGGTTTCCAAAGCTGACAGAATGCAACCAAAAGCTGGCTGGCTGGTGGGCCTCATTGAATGGAATAGGAACCAAGTCATGTCTTCAGACTTTTGATTTCTCTGGAGGCTTGCGGGTTGAAGGTTATCTGTGTTATTTCCTTGGCGTTTGTCTTCCCACGAGAATGTACTTTCATATTGGAACTGACAGAAAGTTCAGTCTTCGAGGCTTTGGTTTTCGGGAGTTATCTTCGTCCAGAGTTCTGCTGCTAAATTCTCTGGTTTTTGTCCATCCCAGAGTTGTACGTCCTTTGTCGGCACCTTCATGTAGCTGACAGAAAGTTCAACTCAATTCTACACGAGTTTTATGATGTTTGTTAGCTAGAGAATCATTTCAGTTCAATTCAGTCTTATCCCAACCTTAAGGTGTACTTTTGCTGGTGGGTGATGACAATCTACACCGAGCTGCACGACGAAATCAGTCAGAGGACTGCCTGCATCCGAGTCTTTTAGAGGACCTGTACTTTAGGTGAAAACTGAACTGCCTTGGGTGGGGCCGGAAATGAGATAAGGACAACTTAACACTAGAATTTGAAAAAACACGACAAGCTTTCGAGTACATGGTACAGAGAATCTACCCGGAGCAGCAACCCAGCCACCAAGCCATGAGTTCCTAGACCAGTGACAATATGCACCTAGGACCAGAAGCGTGCAGAAGGGAGGGAGAGATAGCTGGTCACGAAATTTGCTGTACACTGTTCTAGGTGAGCCTATGAGCATTTATGGTTCCAAGGGCTAGCTACATTGGTAAGAATGCGGCAGATAGGTGTCAATCGATGGATATCAGTAGGCAGGGGGCAGGTCGGCAGCAAGAAAGAGAGCTAGGCACCCAACGTCGGTACTTTCGTCTGATTAAAGTGTACCGGCGTGTATATGCTTTGAAAGTGCGAATGTTGTGTGAGATTTCATGCAAGTGCTTTGCTTTCTCCCGTCATAGCGAGTTGTCAGACAAATCTATGTGTATATAGTGCTAGAAAGGACCGAAGGTCCAATCGTAATGTGTGTACCATGTCCGAGGAGGTTCTTGCATCGACATGTACATGTTCTACCTCATGGTCCTCCTTGTGAGGTAGAGAACATTCAGCTGTGTTCACATACATGCATGCCTTGAGACAAGAGGAGCTCACTTCCAACTCCTGCTTGTGCCTGGAAGAGACTGCAACAAGCCAGCCTAAAAGTTCATGTATGAGAACATGTCAGAAGAGAGCAATAATTGCACAGGGACTGATGATGACGATTGATAAGTGGGTGGAGTGAGACGAAAAACGGACAGCCATACTCTGGGATATCAAAGTGACGTTGACGACAGTATTCATGTAGAAATTGTCCTGTATTTTATTAATGTAATAGCTCCTTATCACAAATACCTAAGAAACCTCCTAGAAGAAACCCTTTCAAGGGTCTAACCTGTCGAAATGGACCAGCAGACGCACTTTGATGCCAGGCATCATCACAATACTAGAGTGTCCAGAAGCCTTGACATGCTATGAAGATGGCAAAAAATCTCGTTCCAAGCAGGGCTGACTTACAGCAAACATCACGAAAGGGTCGAACTTCCACTTGGGCGATCTGAAAATGTCTGAAGTGCAAACCTCCTCCTTTTCCCGATGTAAGTGGCCAGCAGGTGTTACAAATTTGTAATTTGTTAGTAACAGTATCAATCTCTCAGATTTGGTATCTACCATCGAGTGGAATCTTCAGCTCAAGATCAGCATCCATACTAGAGCCATACAGTACAGACAAGACAATGTCATGCTTTTAGGCCAGCATCTGGCTAGCCACCGAAGGGAACTCTTCTTCAGCTGACCATGTGAACTTTGACCTCATATGGGCTGAAATCAGCGGTATTTGGATCTCAAATGCAAATATTGAGATGAAGATTGACGACACCAATAACTCTTCATTTCTACTCACTCAGTCCGAATCTATGAGGGTGGCGTAATCAGTTAGTCTGTCAATGCAGATGTCCTCCCAGACTCCGGTGTCTGCATCACGAGTCATTGCATGGTTATCAAATCGTTAGAACAATCCCTCATTTGACTGAGGCCATGTCAGACGACGGTTGATAGCATGCAACTGGTGCAGGAAGCAACCAGGACTACGCTCACAACAAAAAATACACGACTGACTATTGGGCATTCATGTACTTCAATGCAGCTGAACGAGATCTAACTCAAACCTGGAGGAGGAAGAATCTCTTTCACGTCTGGTTTAGCATTCTTTTCATCATTGGCACCCTTCTTCTTTTTACCCTTCTTTTTGTCAGCACCATCCTTCTTTCCCGCCCCTTTGATCGCAGCCTCTTTCTTTTCGTTTTTCTTAGACTCTCCTTTCTTTACTCCATCTTTCTTTCCACCTCCCTTTTTCGAGTCTTCTTTCTCGCTTTTGGCATCTGTCCTACCCTTTGCATCCTTCTGCAAACCTTGCTTCTTGGGGTCATCCTTAGCTCCTTTCTTAGCGGCTTCTAGCTTAGCGGCCTCTTTATCAGACGCCTCTTTCTTGGCAATCTCTTCAGGAGTAGGAGGCGGTGGTTTGTATGGTGTACGCAATAGGGTTGACATAGCACGCTCAAGCAGGACTGGTTCAGGGGTTGGAAGGGGAAGAAGCTGTCCGTCTTCTCCAAGTTTGACTTCCTCTTCCTCACCCTCCAAAGGCTTTTTGGGCGTGCGAGGCTCCGATATTTCATACAGCTTCGGGTCTGGTGGGGGCCGCAGTCCAGTGGAAATACGATGCACCCTGGGATCTGCATCGTCCCAAAATTGGCAGCGGCTCTTCACAAGCCTAGATAACCGCGGTACATGGAGTGTATACACTTGACAGGAAACCGGAACCGTGGGTTGCTCTAGACATAGCATCCTGGGCAAGGATTTCTTTGACAATCTGGGTGCAAAGATTCTGATAACAAAAGTTTCCTGTTCTACATTGGTATCAGCATGGGCATGCTCTGGACCATCAAACAGGCATTTGACGTCACTTGAAGACCATCCTCAGTATAGTCATCACGCGAATGGTAAAGAGTGAGGATGAACTGAACAGGGAGAAATCGTTTAAGGGCCTACTTTCAACGAGAAAGAGATTTTCTCTACAGGAAATCAATTATCTACACATTTGTAAGAATCTGATAAAGGTGCACAAATGTGAAGTCACATTTCTCGGAGAAGAGCAGGCTTTGATTATAGAACCGTATCTCATATTGAGTGGAGATGACCACAAAGCTGGGACCTATACGACCTAGATGTGGATATCAAAATGTAAGTGCCTGTGCTGAAGGGAAATGACTTATATCATCTACGTATAAATCATCTGTCTGTCTTGGGCAAGGCATAATTTAGCACTACTCTAACTGTGAAGTATTTCCTAAAAGCCGAAGTGAAACTTGTGTTTAATCCTATCTTCTTGATCCAGTCTACTCTGACAAGAACAACAAGAAGGCTGAATTTGAAACACACTTTGGGTACGTATCAGGAAAGGAGCACTCATTTCACCATAGTGTATCTGAGAGGGAACGATGGTGAAATGACTAAATGCAAGTTGATGTGTAGTATAAAAGTATGGTTATTTCATGCTGAAGTACTGACGGCATACGAAAATTACTCTCAACAATCCCCGAGTATTACATTCACCTTAACCATGCTGCGACCGACTTCAAAACAAATATATCCATGAGAGAGAGAGAGAGAGAGAGAGAGTGAGTATTGCCTGATGTTTTCAAACACAACGCCACTATCGCATCGTTCTCCACCTGAGAAAAAGAAAAACAAGGTTGAACGTCTTTGATGAGGTCATCGGCGAATTACAATCCTCAAACGATTCACAACGAAAACTTAAAACACGCTAGAGTAGAGTAAAACTGCACGATATATGCTGATCCACGCTGGAAGAGTGATCAAGAAACATAGCATATTCTACAAGAAGATCACATTCCATATTCGATTCTGACCCGTCACTCGAAATGCAGGTATAACCATAGTACATTTTAGCTGATAACTCAAACCCTCACCTCAAGGATAGACAGATTTCTGTCGAAATTTCAAACCTCACTTACATCCATACACCCTGTTGTACGTGAACGCAAACGAAATTCCTAAGAACTGCTACCTTCCCGAACTTTACTACGGAATGGACAAAGCAAAACTTTCCGGGTCACTTGAGATAATTTAATCATCACCCTAGACTTCGACCGGATCGACCAATAACGCAGGGTAAAGAAAAGAAGTAATTTGTGCCATCCGTTTAGTCCTAGATATCCCCGAGACATGAGTATATTACAGAAAGACGCAGGTTCGTAGCGTCAGATCAAAAAGCGGTAGTACGGGAAGTTGACCTAGTTGCAGCAGAGTTCCACCACTGCTTCAGACTTTCCTTCATCAGCAAGTCTATTCCTTTACGCACTTAGCGTAAGGTGGAAGGAATGATGGGACAGTGATAAGTGGCAAGAACCAACTTTGACAATGACATCAGAAAAGGAGCAACGGAAGAATCATCACCGAGCTCCTAAGTGCAGATGATAATGAAATCTAAAGTTTTGAAACCCATGAAAATTGACGAAACGTGCCCGTCATACCCTAAACCCTCACATGTAGCGCATGAAATTAACATGAACAACAAAGCCAATTCTGATCTCATGTACGATTGACCAACTGTAAGTTCGTGCGTACTGGTCAAACTCATAACGTTCGCGCCAAGATCAAAGTATTCTGTACCTTTTGATCGGCAAGCGTCCTGGAGTCCTCCAAGACAAGCTGAGACGATAGCAGAATCAGTCGCTGGCAATCGACAGGGTTGTCACTAAGTGCTTGTAGCTTCTGTTTGATCTCCAGTACAGTCTCGGACGGATCGCAGTGGAGGAAGTACGTGGTCTTTTTCCGCTTCACTCTTATAAACATCGCCTGCAGCACCATATTCCCCAAACAACACCCTTAGAACAACTCCGGAGCAGAGCGTCTTTGCTGGCTGGCTTCCTTGCTAGTTAGATTTGTTGTATGGAACACAGGCAGGCGGCGATGATGCTGCTGGCTTTCAATCCACACAGCCAGCCTCCGAACGCGAAGTGGCGTTGATTACAATGCTGGAGGTGCCAAGTGAATTACGTAGACAATTGGGCTTTTCCACAGCATATGCAGATTTCAAGCAGGTGAGCACAACCACCGACCGGGATTCTCAGCGAACCAAGACAATACTTGACTTTGCTAGCTGATAAAAGAGAAACCCAAAACGCAGTCCCAGTCCGACTCCTGGCCAACATGGACCCAATGCGGTAGGAGGATGATGTCAGCCAAAAGAATAAATGCCCCGCTGAGCTTACCCATAACCCTACAAACTATACAAAGATTCTCGTTACACATAAAAACTCGCCACAATTTATGCCCGGATCAATTAGCAATTCCTGAGTATTTGAATGTTGAATGAATGGTCGATCCTCTTCACGGCTTGAGATTACAAGATCACCGTGAGTAGCCCAGCCTTCACCCATCCCGCAATTGCTACAGCCTCACCTTCGACCTCCCTCCCTCTCTCTATCTCTCTCCCTCTTTCTCGCTCTTCAGCGAGCGGAACTACGGACCCATCGAGGTCAGGCACATTCATCCGTGGCCTACAACGCCTCCGGATGCCGCACATTCCCACTTGGATCCGATACAATTCTACTCGCGCTCAAATGGAAAGAAAAGCTCAATTTCAAACATACTGCGGCTCACGCTGGAACGATTTCTGTCCAGAATCGCCCACGATTTTCCGCAGAAACTCACCATGATGAGAGGAAACTGAGATTGCAGAGTAAAAGCGGCGTTTGAGGCAGAAATTCAAATTTGGGGAACATGGAGCGGAGAGAATATCGGATGGGAAATTAATGGATGGATGGATGATGAATGAACGAATAAAATGATGCGTAAAAAAACATTCGTGGAGCAAAGAGCGCCTCTACGTTAGTTACGTCGGGATGGGTGAGGGAAGGGAAAAGCATGGGAGGGCCTCGAGGAGGGGATGGGATGGGATGGAAGGGCAATCGGCCAGCAAACGAGACGAAATGATGGGCGTTCCGGACCATAATTGAAGAAACTTGACCGACCGAAAGCAATCAAGCATGCATGCAAGCAGGCAAAGCGAGGCATGCAGCACGGGAAGCAGCAAGCCATGAAGAATCGAATGGAGGGTCGGTCAGGAGAAATATAAATAGCCCATCACTGACCATGTTGAATCAAATTGCTCGAGCGAATGTGCTGCTGCAGCAGTAGCTTCTGAAATGATGTTAACGTTTTTCAAAACCAACCACCAAATAAACTCACTCCACTCCACTCCCTCCTCCCACCCTTCCGTTCCCTTCCCCTCGTCTCCTCTCTCTCTCTCTCTCTCTCAGACTCAATCGTCCCAAGTCGCCCTCTCCAGCCCCACACTCATGCACAACAGCACAATATGCTTACTCTTCTCTCGTCCCAACGTTCCCCCTTCCCCCTCTCCTCCTCTCTGGAGAAAATCTGTGCACCAGCACAGGCCAGGCGCAATGGACCAGAAAGCACCTGAGGCCAAAAGCCTGTCCCCAGCACTCAAACACCACAAAACTCGACAACAAGCTGCTGCGAATTTCGACAGACGAAGACACACTCGGTCAGTGTCTCTCTCACTCTCACTCACTCCCTCACAAGACGGATTTCCCTTACAACTCGCTCAATCAGTCAATCAGTCCTCCCTCCCATCCATCCAATAGCTTCGGATGATCACTGTACACATCAACTCCTCCAACATTTGTGGAAAGCCATGAGGAGGTGGCAGCAGTGCAAAGGCAAGCCAAGCAGGAAAAAGAGCAACACACTCACTCACTCACTCTCAAATGACTCTCTCTCTCTCTCTCACACACACACACACACACACACACTCAAGCAGAGGGAAGGAAGGACTGGAATGGAAGAATGAAGACTACCAGTCCCACACCCAAAAATATAAACTGTGTGCATGTCCTAGTCCTTCCTACCTTCTGGCTGAAGCACTCCCTGTCTCTCTCTCTCTCCCCCTAGCACAGACACAAGCAACACACTGTATTACCCTCTCCCCTCCCTTTTCTCTTCTCTCCTCTTCTCTTCAGTTTGGTCTCTCTCTATTCTCACACACGGGATTGATTATTGGAAACTATTAATTTGGTTAGTTAATTCCGGGGGATTAATCAAAGCCAAAACCAGCTCGGTCAGTCGTACTCTGTGGTCAATCTTGTGGGCCGTACAACGATCTCTCATCCTTGGCACTGTCCGGGAGTTTAATTAGAGCGGTTAATTTTAGGTGATTAAGCAGGCTGAATTGGGGCTGTGGATCAGTTAATAGCCCTCTTTAGTCCCGTCCTCCGTACCCCCACCCAGTTCTGTGGATTGTACTATCTTTCTTTTTTCTTTTGCCTTCCTTGCGTCATCTGTCTTTCCCTTTTCCTTCCGGTTTCTGTCCTCCGTGTCGTCATGAGTCAGAAGCTCACAGACTTTGTCACGTCCTGAATAACTTGCATGACCTCGTTTGTAATCGTTGGCGACGTCGCAAAGGTTGACAGACAGCGAAGCGGTGGGCCAGGCCAGGTCAGCCAGGTGTCAGCCTAGCCATGTCATCGTTCAGACACTCACTTCATATTCAGTCACCTGTACAGTAATGGTCGCGACCTGCATTTCCCGACGTCTTCAATCGTCGCTGCGCACCCCCAGCCTCCCGGGCCCACTTGGGCCCTGGGAACTGACTCTGCTTGCCTCGGGTCGGATCGGGTCGGGTCGGGTCAGGTCAGGTCAGGTCTGTTGACCCTGTTCCGGTCTGGTCCGGCCCATGTCGCTGCTTAACGATGTCCCCGAGGGGAAGTGAAGGCATAGGCCGGACCTGATGTGATTTCGGCAACTTGGGTTGGGACTTCATGAGGTACAGTACTTGATTGTCTGCATGTCCTGACCTGAACTGAAGTCTGATGCTTAAGATCCAATCTGTCGCTTAAAGTCCAAGTCGTGCCATTAGTTGAGTTCAAGGCCGCGCAGGGCCAGGGGCAAGGGAAAGGCAGGTCAGTTCTGCCCTGCCCTGCCCTGCCCTGCCCTGCCCTGGCATGGCATGCTCTTTGTCTGGGCTGGCCTGCCCGGAGGGCCTCCTGTCCTTTTGAGGCCTTTCAAACTTCCTTAAAAGACCAGTGAGACCACATTTCCAAATTTGGCGTCGTTCCTCTGAGCCCCATTGATTGTGAGCACCGTCCACCTGCCGATTATGGGTGGGGAGAGCGGAGAGCAGGAGCCTAGCCTGGCACAATTAGTGCGCAAGGATATCTCTTTGTGTGAGAGCATTCTGTCCGTTAGGCAGGTGGAAGTATCGTCATCGACTTACTTACTTGGGGCTAAGTTGACTTTAGTTTTAATTATGATTAGACAATGGGTCGCCTCCAATGCCCTCCATTTATTGGGGTATCTGCTCTTCCTCGGAATCTCAGAGTTCATTTCTCGCGCGCTTCGCAAGATCTTTCAGATTTTCGCTACACTTCTTTCGCGATCGAGTAGCTTCGAGTTGTGGACTGTCTGCATGTTCGAGCTAGATTCCAAAAATATAAACTAACATTTTGGAGTGGCCAAACGGGGATGCCAAATATCTTCAAGAATTTTCGGTCTGGATGTGCCCCTCGTTTCCTCGTCTTTGTCCGTAACTGGAGATTGCACATGCGAAGTTTGGATGCATGTTTTGATGATAAATGCTCGCTTTCTATCGAAGACACCATCTTCGTTTGCGAAGGTCCTTCCGTTCTATAAAAGCAGCTGGGGAAACAGGAATGTAGCGTGACTGATAGATACATGGGCTGCATCTTCGCACATACGCATATAAAATTGAAAGTCCTCATAAAGTTCAGATATATTACTTCATATATAAATGAAAGTTCTGTCTGCCTTTTTCTGCGCGCATTAGCATTACGGGATACCTGTTGCTTTACACCTCACAGTAAAGTTTCAGAGTCTCCATCCCTTTTCATTTAAAAACAAATGAAAGTTCTGATCAACCCAAAACAACTAAAGAATTAAGAAATGATGCTGAACTTCAGCACCCTAAGGTAGTGTTTGGGGCTTGAGTGAGAAACCATCTTTTCGGGCTTGTTATATTCATCATGTGGCTCAAAAAGACAACTGAAGTTTGGTTGCTTACGGCTTGACAGTCTTTTATGGTAAATCATGACAAAGATCTTTACAAAATGGTAATAGAGAATAGCTCAACAACACGAAATTCCACACTGGATCCTAAGGTTTGCTGTAAAAAAACTAAATTAATGTATCTTTATAAATGTATGACTGTCAAATTGTCAAAATATCTCATTATCTTTTCTCTCTTATAAAATATAATGGGAGTGCCCATTGTCTTTAGGTTCAATTCTTACCAAAAGTAATTCAATGTATTGATTTCAATTTATGCTAAAATTATATTTTTAATATTAAATAAAAAAAATTATATGTTGAATTAATATTTTGAAATTTCTTAGATTAAACATTGATTTTATGGATCTACATGATTTTAAATCCGAAATTTATACATGAACATGTCATGTATTTGCATTTATTAACAATATGTATAATCATGATTGATGATATGACATATCATTAAATTATTAAAAAAATTAATTGATATTATATTTGAATACATATAATCACAAAATAATGTGCATCACATTTATGTCAATGCATTTACTTTGATTTACAAAGAACAAGATATCAATGAAAACTTGGTTGGAGTTAAATTAAAATATTTTTGTTATTTGAATCATCCATTATAAAATTATAAACATAATATATTTAAATATCAATAATATTTTAAAAATTATATATTAATCATTAAAAATTAAATATTTTTAACCAAAATCATATAATTATTTAAAATATGAATTATTTTATATTTTTCATATTTAAAAAATCAAATATCATTTGTAAGGTGATAATTTTTTATTTGCATATTGTATCAAGATATGCAAGATTTTACAAACTTGTGCGAAATTATAATTATAATTTTTGGTTTAGGTGACGTTTATAATTTTTCAATTATAAACGTCAGCTTTGAGCTATTTATTTAAATACATTCATATCTTGGATTTATATATGTGCAAAAAGACTAAGATGGATTAACCTATAGGACTTTTGATATGTTTGAAACTATAAATATCATTTTTCCCTTGTATTTATTTATGTGAAGTAATTATTGTCATATTTATACAAGTGTGTATTTTAACACGTCATTATTTTAAACATGAAAACTATTTTTGAAGTGTGAGAAATATTTTTCATGAGTGTAAAGAAGATTTGTGGAGTTTTTGTATCGACTACATACAATGTTGAATCTTATTAAGGGCATGTAAATAAATAATCCTATATTTGTAATAAATCATAAATCATAAATCTTTTTAAACATGGAAATACTTACTTGAATTCCGGTCTAATGGTAATAAAATCATCATTAAAAAACTGAAAAAATTCAATCTTCTCATTCAATTGGGATTTTGAGAAAGTTTGAGTTAATTTGATTAACATATGTCGTTGACATATTAAATTCTCACACTCTCTCTTATTTTTAATAAAAAATTTAATATTCATTAAATTTTGTATTAAAAATAATTTTATTATAAAAAATATATTGTATTCTTAAAATTTATATTTTGCATTATAAAAAATCTTAGACTTAGCAAAAAATTGAAATTTTCTTGACATTCTAATTGAAATCATAAATAATTAAGAAAATTTTCAAATTAAACGCATAATTCAAAAAATGAAAATAATAGAATTTTGATAAAGTGTTTGGAAAGTTTAAACACGTGTTTCTTTACTCTATTTTTCTCTATATTACTCTATATTAAGATGATATGTTTATGTTTAAATTATAACAATTATACATAATTTATAATTGTTATAATTTATAACATACATAATATTAACATTCATTTGATGCGAACTGATCTTCTTGCAATGAGTTTATACATCCAAATCAAGTATACTTTGACTTCTTGCAAAACTGATTTCCGTAAGACTTGTGAGGAGATATATGACAACCCAAAAAGGTGTAGAGCTCAAACCAAACCGTCAAACCAATTGCCATAGTAGCATGGCAAACTAAAACGAGAGAAAAATATTTACATTGGGGAATCTCAAAGCCACCGTCCTAAATCTTCGGAGGTCCTTGTAGGAGGCTGATTTCCTACAACTATACTCAGGTAAATAGTTCACATACTTTCAACAACATTAGACCAATTCTGAAAAAAAACGTACTTACTACTAAAGATGGTGGTAAACTTCTTCTTTATTTTATCAACATGGCTTTTCCGAGGAGGGAGTCACCGTTCTACAGTCCGCCGCTGGCACTCTAAAGGGAGATCCTTTGTGAGGACCTTTAATTGCCATGGCTCATTATAGAGCTCTTCTGTCTATTGCTTTGGCCGTGCCCGGTTGTGTGTTCCCCTCCTTAGCGGATGATACACACATTGTGGGCCCTGTAGACAGCATTAGGCATGCCTTTGATTACTTGACTACTGAGCTTCATCTTGTAGGCTTGAGAGTCAAGGTGTCAGTGCAGGGCTTGGTCCCCTTTGGACATTCCGCCTCATCTTCAGCTTCCAGAGGGATGTATGATATCGACAGATGGTTTACGTATTCTAGGAGTGCTAGTAGGGTCTGAGGATTTTGTTTCACGTAACCTTCACGTTGCATTGACCAAGGATGTTTTGCATATAGACGACCTTCTTCTACTAGGGGATCCGCAGATGGCGTTTCGTATACTATCATCTAGTATTGCTCGTCGACCCACCTATCTTCTTCGCACAGTTCCTCCTTCACCTACATTCATACTACGTTAGACTGACTTTGATATGAGGATCGTGGGCGTCTTTGGTGACATCATCGGACCATGGACATTTGAGTGTATGACTGGAGATTTGGCAAGGAGATAGACATCTTTGCCAATTTTGTATGGAGGGGTAGGCCTATTATCGATGGAGGAGACGGCACCTGAGGTATTCTTGGCGAGTTGGACGCTCGTTGCACCATTGTTATCTTCTCGATTTGTGATCGCATATAGATCTATTTTGGAGATATATACGAGGGACGTTGATACTGAATCATTTTCCTTACAGGTATTATTACGACATACGAGAGACGCTTTACCATGGGAGGTATGACATGAATTCCCATCTTTTTCCTCTTTGGCTACCGATTGGACTATGGGTCTACGGTCTATCTTGATGGACCGGCAGTTTCAGGAGGCTCTACATTCACTCTTAGTGGATCCGGCCATTCCTCGTACTACTAGAGAGCTCGTCCTACGCTCTTCTTCGGGCAAGTGCGAGGCTTGTGGATCTTGGCTCGACCATGCATCAGGGCTTTCCGACTCGCACTAGCTACTTTCTCCACATCGATGAGGTTCCGTCTTGGCTTGGTCCATCCATCTACATCTTCATTACTCACATGTGAGTGTGGTATCACTTTAGATGCAGCAGGTGTTCATATGACTCGTTGTCCATTCGGAAGGCAAAGTATAGTTACCCATGATGTCATTAGGGATGTGGTGTTTGCTATGGCGCGAGAGAGTGGATACCTCACATGGAGAGAGCATTGGTATGCCTTGCAGTCGACTAGGGTTAGGGCATACCTGTACTTGGTTCCGGAGGACCATGCCACTGTGGCTGATGTGGTGGTTACCGATCCTACTAGAGACACACTTTCAGAGGGGGTGATCACCCATCCTCCAAGATGGACTACGAGTGGAGCGGTGTCGTGTTGTGACGCGGCTAATATGAGAAGATGATGACATGTGTCATCTTCATAGTTGTTGTCATGACGGCGATACTTTAGGTTAGGGTAACAGATGACATTGTAAAAATTTTGTAAAGAGCTAGGGAGATCTAGACACATTACCTTGCCGACTAAGGAGCTTTATCGATTGAAGTGGAGTCGATGTAGGACGTGGATAGGGGACAACATGATCCTCAAGATGTACCATTGTCGAGTCCATTTGTGATCAACATCCGGTGTCTTCATCGTGATCGTTTTTGGGTATACTTAGCTGGTTTCAAGTTGTCATTTTAACTCTTATTAGTGACAACTCATATTGTGTATAGGATGTCTAAGTAGAGTGTTTAGGATAGTTGTAAAGCTCTAAGTTTCAGTGGAGCTAATTTGGCCACACTAGAGATCAAAATAGCATTCTCCATTCCCATTGGTCTAGGAGTTTTGACCAATGAGGGCACTAGGGCAACTTTTCGAGGTTTTTAGGGATTTTGGAGACCTTCTAGGGGGAGATTCAAAAATCAGAGGATAGCATTGGAAAGCTGACAGGAAGAGCCACAACGTGGGCTCAAGAATGGATGGATTTGAAGGATTTGTCACTCTAAAACGGTGATTGTGAGAGAAATTTTGACCTTTGAGTGTATTTGGAATGTTTGTGAGAATCTTACGAAGGTTTTGGGAGATCTGAGTCGACTAAGATACAGTTCACGACTCGGGCTTGTGTTTTGATTGAGGTTTTGACTCCATTGGACGAGTTTTGAGTTCGGAGTGATAGGTTGATGTTTGTGCAAGCAGTCAGAGTTGCAGGATTGCACTGACTATCACAAACTTAGTACATCAATCATATCTTTTGATATCAGAAATTTCTGTCAATAAAACTTTCTAGAGTTGAAGTTCGGATAATGAGTGACCTTCTCATGAAATTTGAAAGCAATTGGAGTTCAGGATTGAGATGTGTGATGGGTTTTGTACACATGGATCTACATATCACCTTGTGATACAGTGGGTAAATCAACAATTGTTTTGAGAGATCTAGAAGGCAAAAACATCTGAAACTTTTCTGACAGATTGAAAGGGTTGTGAAGCAATTTTCTGTAAAGTTTAAGCGAAAGTTATTGGTCGAATCATCGGATATCATGATCTTCTTTCGTTGAAGTTTTACCAGTTGTAATGTGGAGTGCTGAGGAGAAGAAGAAGAGATTGACAACTCACACAAGGTTCTAGAGGGTTCTTCTACAGCCAGGCGCTCGGGCGTTTTCAGAGCGAAGAATTGTCCTCTGCGACAGTGGCAGCAGCCAAGGTCTCCAAGTATAGAGGTATGCAGAGAGGTCACCTCTTTGTTCCTCTAGCTTTGGAGTTATATGGAGCTATGGACACCGACTTCGACATGTTCGTGAGGGAGTGCGCGAGAGCCTACCATACTAGGTGACATGGGGTATCACTTTCTTTAGTTCACTGTATAGCCTATTTTAGGCAACGTGTTTCCATTGCTCTAGCTAGTGCAATCCATAGGAAAGCAATCACGTTAGGTGATGATTCTTCGGATGCTGTGTTGTTTGTAGACCTTTTGATTTGGATAGTTGAGATATCTTAGGTGCTGTATGACTTATTTCCGAGTGTGATACTATTGGGGCTAGCCCCATGTTACCTGTTCCCAAATCTTACAAGGATTTGATGGGTCTTCCCCTCCCTTTTGTTATTATACTTTGTCTACTGTGTTTGTGATAAGCCAATGTTATATGTTCCGCTGTCCCTTCAGTTTCCCTTCTTACCCTTTACCAATCCATGCCTTAGTAGAAATCGTTCATCTTTCCAAAATGTTTAGACTTGTCTACATAATTAGATGATGACATGGTTGGTGTTCAGAAACTTCCATCTGTCTACGTTCCACTAAGGATCAGCATAAGAAAAAGTACTTTAGAATACATGGATGGAACATGGGAACAAATCATTGAACTAGGATAGTAATGAGCAAATCATTAATGTTTTTCTGAAAGATTGAGCATTCAGATGGTTAAATCTCGGGAAATGTTTGTCCGAAACAAGAAGAAAAAGTTCTGGTAAGCACACAAAAATCACCTCAATTTCACCAAGAGATTAATGATTCTATTCCATTTAATGATAACTGCACCTCAATTCAGGAAAACGAGGCAGTATATCGGTTCCATAGATTCCTGGAAGCAGATAAGTTTCAATAAACGAAGACATGCAGATTATTCCATTTCCACTCAAGTGATAAACGTTTGCCATTTGTGAACATCTTACTTGACCACAACATGACCTCTCCAACTGATTGACTGAGTCACTGGCACGATTACTGCCGATGTTCCTTGATTTGTTACTACAAGTTGCAAAACGAAGTTGCAAACTGGTGTTATTGAGTTTGAACCTCCTGACCAGATCCCTGCTCCCTCCCTCTGCCCCTCTGCTTTTCTCTGAAAGGAGAGAAGTGGTACGGTAGAACTGGAAGTCTTGAACCAGCGAGAATAAATTTTCAAAAAGATATGGAAATCACATAGAGCTCGCTTGCACAAACCCATGTGAACACAGCCACCAAATCACACAGACCCATGTGCTGTGATCTGCTATCCAACATGGTCATAAACAGCAACAATAAAATCATAAGCATATGAGCAGCAGGAGGAACGCATCGGTCAATGTGATGATGACTTGATTAGAGTCAAGTACACCACTGCCTAGCAGCTGCGACTGCTGCTGTTACCAAAGCTCAATCATGTCCACATCCGTTTGGGAACTCGACAGAACACACGAACCCTCAACTGTGGCCATGTTTAACATATCAATGCTCGCGTATGAAGTACTGGGCTTGTCAATGGATTCGTGTGAAAAGACAAGACACGCCTTCACTGAGGGCTACTGGAACTAAGAGTTAGGATCAAGAGCCAACCATTGTAAACGCGCAGTCGACCGAGGTCCCAAAGTGTGCTCACTTCAAATTTTTTTAATCCATTATATACATTCGATTAGTGTGCACGAGTGCCGTGTACACTAATCAAGTCCCCTTGCCCAAAATTTGACCTTGATTAGAAGTGACAAAGTATAATAACAAAAGGGATGGGAAGACCCCATCAAAGCGTACAAGGATGGAACTATTGGGGGTACAAGGATGGAACTATTGGGGCTAGGCCCCAATAGTATCATATTTGACCTTAAATACGAGTGTTCTTAACACTAATAACGGAAGTTACTGCATTTTCTTCCCTTCGTCGCAAACCTATGCACGCTGTCATGTCTTGAGCTTGTCAAGCAGGGGAGCGACTGTGTCATTCCAGGCACGAAATTTCATTTGTTGAAAACTACAGTTACAGTGACTAAAGGTAAAAGCAAAGCAAATCTTGTGCGCAGTTCATGCATAGAAGATCTACAGTGGTCCTGCTCGTCCTTTTCCGTTCTCGTTTTCAGCACATGTGGTCATACAATAACACCGCTGACGTGGATCGGGAAGGCGAGGCCGAAGGCCGCTTTAGACGATGACAAAATAGAACCGAAACCCGACAGTAACGGAAGTGATGGAATATATATCGTTGGATACCTGACAGAGAACACTTTCCACTTCCGACCACACAGCAACGAACTTCCTTAACTCGGTTAAGCAAGCTTCCACCCCTGGTTGGTGGCTCTTACGTGGCATCTACATCTTGCAATTAATGATTGCAAAGGCTAATAATGCATTCATTACATACATAAAAGAAATAACAAGTATTTCAAATTTCAGGACGTAGAGTTTTATGTAGGGAAGTATAGGGATGGTACTATTCAGTCATATTGAAGAATTTCAACAAACAAATATGTTTATTACAGTTTTGGTTTTTCAGATTCAAATGTGACTTCTCCGTTCTGGAGTGGGTCCAGCTTCGGATGGCTAGTGATTTTTGCAAGTTTAGGGTGAGGCTAATCGCTGGCTGCCGAGCCGAGTAGAACAGAACAAGAGCATATAATGAATTCAATTTGGGCTTTACAAAATTATTATTCGGATTAATAATCAAATGGGCCTCTCTCTAAAATACTAGCTCACCTACTTTTTTGATACGCGCTTCTCTTACACTTGAATTTATAGCATGGTCTATTGAAGAGAGTGGAAAAGATTCTGTGTGGTCAGTTCCCATCACTTCCATTTGCTCGAAGTTCACGATTTTTTTCCCATATAATATAGGATTCAATATTATCTGTTCAATCTCTCACACTTTTCTTGTGTCAGATGCAACATTTTGAATGAAGTTCAGTCGAAATAAAACTCTGTCTGGAAGAATTGAACCCTGCGGATTCATTTGGGAATTAAATATGCGGCTTCATACGAGCCAACTAAGATAAAATAAAATCTTCCTTGTCTGTGAAATCTAAATGTTCAATGTAAAGGTCAAGGTTCACCACACTTTTGTCAGCTGTTTAAATGACTAGCTGATCAAACAAAACTCCACCGTGATATGAAGTTTCCCCTATTATTATTTACTCCCCAACAAGAGAGAATATATTCACGCAAAACTCTCGCTTGCACTTGGTCATAAAACAGAGCTCCCGTAGAATACCCTTTTAAATTCATTCTCTATTCAGAAAACCTCTGTGCCAAAATTCTGATAAGGCCCCGTAGTAACTGACGATGAATGATCATCGAATCCAGGAGTCGCCTCACATGTGCCAAAGTCTGCCAGAATCTTGTCAACGTGGAGAAATGTAATGTAAAATATGAATATTCTAGTAAACTTCAGACAGATGTAGATAGAGAATAGTAGGTCGCGTCGAGATGGATAGAGAGATAATAGATACCGGTAGACTACTATTTGCACCCTGGTCTGCTCTGAACTGCTGCTGCGTGGTTGCTACAGATGCCCAAGAAAACATTCGTTCTGATGGCCGGTGACTCGGGGCTCACAACTAACTAACCAAGACACAAGCCGAGCAGGCCAAGGAGAAATCACCGTCTGTCTCGCCGGCAACGGTGTGCCTGCCAGAGGCATGGCGGCATTGGCGAGGCAATGCATAGGCTCCTCCTGAGTGAGTCCAGCCTCGGTCCTGCCTACTTCCTCCTGATAAGATTCAAAATTCGCTGCAGAGAAATTGAGACATTAGGGGGCGAAGGCACACTTCGCTCGCTCGCTCGCTCACTCGCTCGCTGCCAGTCCCTTGAGAGCCTAAACACCTGCTTTGATTTGCTTTGCTTCGAAATGCGTCGCTTGCTTGCTTTTTGCTTTAGTGTGGGTGTGCTGTGGCCCGCCAGATGTTCTTTTCTCCGGAGTCTGGACCAAACCTATCATTTATTGGGCGAGAGAGGGAGAGCGTTCCAGACAAGAACAATCTCTCCCCAGTCAATTAAAGAGACTCGATTTGTGGCCACGTTTGACGTATCAATGCGGGACGCAGGCCCGCGGCTTTTCCAGTCAAAAATGGAGTTAGGAACGAGGCCAACTAGGAAAGAAATAAGAAATCGAGAAGGAAACGGAAAGTTATCGCAAATGCCTTTTGCTCAAAACGGCAAGACATATCTGATATTCCTTTTGGTGTTCATTGGGTGGATTTTCTCAAGTCAACAAGTCCCTTCTCTGTAACAGCTTTGTCAAGTCCTTTAGGGCTCATAGTAATGTTTGGAGCTCGCTCGAAACCTACTTCGTTGAATGTATTTTCTCTCGAAAGTTGCTCCATTTGAGCATGCACTAGTCCTTGCATTCCATGAGAACTCGGTTTCCCACTTTCAAGAGATTGGATTGGGGTGTCAATGATCAGGTTGATGTATCAAGAGGGAGCATGAAAGAACTCATGCTCCACAATGAAAGCAATCCTAAGAACAAGGCGAATGAGAGTTCCGAGGTGGAACGGTTGAAGGCCTTGTAGTTCGTGTTGGAAAGAACGCTCGATCGTTGCTAGTTTGTTTAATCAGTAACTACTAAAACTCAGCATTAAAGGTATTTTCTGTTGATCAACTAATTACTTGTCAAACCAGACAGCAAAAAATTAAAAAATTAAATTTTTTTTAACTCTTATTAGCATAAAAGTAACATAATAAAGGTATAAATTAGTCTATACTATTATCATCTATATATTAGAGTATATAAATCTTGTACTATTTTGTTTGAAATGTCAGTATATTTCAGGTCATATCCAGAAACTTCCATTCACAACATACTCAAAAATTCTATACTAAGTGGAGTTTTTATATTAGAGTTGTAGAAACCTAAACTCCAAAAATTTACTTAATCATCTTTCTTCAATCAAACTATGATTAATTCTTTTCACTATATATTAAGTCACATGATGACAGGTAATTTGACATGCAAACATATTTCATCCTATAATGTTGGTTAGAAATTTATATATCATCATGTACATTGGTCACATCATCACACAAAGCATACAATAAATAACTATTCTGAGATGATGATGACATGTGTCATTTTCAAAGTTATTTGTCATGATAATATTTTACGTTATGATATATTTGCGACTAACATCGAGATTGTTAAGAGTCCATTCTTTAATATATATATATATATATATAGTGGAGATATTGATAAAGTTTCAAGATATATTATATTTTTAATAAATATTCTATTGATCATAAAGAAGTTTTCATCTTATTCACAAGTGCCACACATGAGAGATATACATAAAACATGATACTCCATATGTAACAATACTCAATCCATTTGTGATGAGCATCCAATTTTAAGGAGATATAAAAATATGCATATTGCAGTAATTATATATAAAATTATTTCAAAAGAAATGAAATATTATGAAATAAACTAATTAACAAAATTTTAAAAATATGCATCAATCTTTTTGTAGAATTTGAGTGAAAATTAAAAGTTTAGTTTTGAGGATAAACAAGTTTTGCATTCAAATGATGCTTTTTTAACCCATTATGATCAACATGTATCCAAATTAATAAATGAAAAAATAAGCAATGTAATTCAAAAGGAGTAAGAAAAATAATTTATAATGATAATCTTAAATATTTTTAAATAAAGTACAAAAAATTTGACTGCATCAAGAAATAAAATAAAATAACAATTATATTCATTTCAATCAAAGCTTATTATAAAAAAATCAAATGACTTTTAAACATAAAAAGAATAAAGTAATGGTTTGGTTCACAAGAAATGATGAATCAAATTTTTTTGTCAAAATTTAATTTATTGCATGATCGGTGTTATTTCAATTAGTGATAAAGTTGTTGTTTGTATATGAAAAATATATAATACAATAGTATAACTAAATAATTTTTAACATTCATATGACATAATTATTTATTCTTGAAGACATTAAAATCATTGAATTGTAAAGAACCCAACTTGATCACTGAATTTTAAAAATATAATAATTTTAAATTATGACTTATTTTAATTATACCTCATGTGTACATCAATATATAAATGAGGAGATGTACATTGTAATCTTTCATGGTAATCAACAAGATAGATATATCTAATATTAGATTGAAAGTTTTTCCCTATATAACAAGCTTACATAATTATGATCAACATCATTTTATTAATATATAGTACTTGAATGTGCTTAAAATCAACAACATAATTTAATTTTATGGAAAAAATTAAAATATATATGAAAGATCTTTATATTAACAAGTATTAACAAACTTTACATAAAATCATAAGCTACAAGAATTTATATAAAAAATAACATAAAATAAAAATTGATCATAAATTGAAATACTGTTTTTTATTGAATTTTTGCGAACATAATGATTAAATACTCAATTTTTTATTATATATAAAATATATTTTATTAAATAAAATATTAAATAAAATCGATTTTTTATTGATATAATAAATCAAAGAATATAAATAATCTAGGCAGAAAAGTAATTTCAAATTATAAAATAATAATTTGAGCGTATTTTAGTAAATAAATATCAAATATTGTGATTTTTTTTTGCAATATATGCATGATAGTCATAAAATATTATGAAAATTTTTAAAAAATATTTTTTTTAAATATGTATGAATTGTTTAACAAATATGCATGATAATGTGAAAAGCATATGTAAAAATTGTCAATTTAGTATTTTGAAAATCATTCTATGGGTGAAACAAAATAATGTGAAATTTTTTTTGATTTTTTATTATTCGAAATTTAATTAAATAATATTTTATTTAAAATTTATATCTTTATTCCATGTAATATGTTCAATATTAAAAAAATTATTTGTAAATATGTAATTTATTTATATGGCTTGGTAATGTGATATGTATGCTATGAAAGTTTGAACAACATGTACTCTGAAACTTCCATATATAGTTTTAAAATTTCAAAAATATGATTTTAAAAATTCAAATCTAGTGTAAAAATATTTATATTTTTAAAAGATTTAAGTTTAATTTTTCATTTTTGATTGCTTGTGACTTATCTTTTTAAGCTATATAAATGCTCACAAGGTATATGAATAAAATTTTTATGAAATTAGAATAAATATTTAAAATTTTTTTTTATTAATCTTAAAATTAATCTCTTTAAATTTATATATGATGTTAAAATCGAAAAACATATAGATTATAAAACGTAGATTTGATATTGAATTTATCTGTAATCAAACTCTAAACTTAATGTTAATATTTTTTTATATTCATAATTAATAATCCATATTTAATTGAATTTAATATTTAATATTTCAATTTTTTATTGAGTTAAATATAAAATTTAAATAATTAAAAAAATATTAAACTCTTATATTTATTTTTTACATTTGATATGTTGATAGGTAATCTTACTTTCAAGTGAAAAAAGTATGCTCCAATGGATGTGAATGAATAAATCTCTAATCGATTAAAAAAAACTTTAAAATCAAAACTTTTTTTTCATCAAAAAGAAGTAAATTTTTGACTTAAATATTGAAGAAAAAGTTTCTAATTGTGTATCTTTTGGATGAAGTCAAGGAAGTTGAGTTGATATAAAAGACAAGGTGAAATTATGTGAAATATGTGAGAGCTTGAACATATCAAAAAAATTTGTCTGAAATCATTTATCAAAAAACATAGTACCTAATCAATCAAGACATAAAAGATTGAAAAAGAATAAATCACAGTGGTTCAACTTAATTGAGTTTTCTTAGCAAGTAATACATCTTAAAATGATAATGTTATTGCTGCTAATAAAATCTCATTTTCATGATCAAAATTACTTCTCCTTGAAAGTAAATTGGAATGAATATTTGTTGAAATAGAGATTTATAGTCTTAGTAAACTTTTATGAAAAAAAAATTTGTAATTTTATGGAAGTTTTTTTGATGTAGGATTGAAGTTTACATTTTTCAAATAGTAAGAGAGTTTAAACTTACATTACTGAACATATTTTATCTTATTAAAATTCATGTTATTGATAAAGATGACACTGATATTTCTCATAATCAAACTTAGTTTTTCATGTTAATAACATATCTATCATTCAAATGATTAATATTTATATATTGTATGATAAGACTGAGCACATTGATGTGCATTATCATCCTATCTGAAAGAAATTTTCCATGTGTAAGATAGATTTTTTATACATAAAAAGTGAAAATCATATTGTTAATATTTTCATAAAGTTTTTGTCAAAATAAAAGTTTAATTATATTAGATTTTAGCTAGATGTACATGATTTAGGCCTTAATGTGTAAGAAATGTATATTAACTTCATAGAGTAGGAGCTCAAAGAAAAATGTTGATTTATTTGTTGGATATAGTTATAGCTAATGGTGTGAGTCATTTATGTCTTGGTATGCCATATAAAAAATTTATGATAATAAGACTTTAGCATCATTCAAGATTATTCTACCCTTCTAGGATGAAAGTTTTGACGTTTTGATTCTCTTACCTCATGTTTTGAATAACCTTATACTACTCTACAATGAACTTCCATGTCTTTATCTTATGTATAATTTGACCCAAATTGTAACAGAATTAACTTGCTAAAAATATTTGCATCGAAGTGTAATGGAGTTCAATTTTAACAACGTAAAAACATGATGGCAAACGGGATCTGCTCTTGGTTGGAGCAGGTAATGCGAACTCATGTGCAGTGGTAGGTTGTTTTAGAAATTGAGGTATTTTCAGAACCAAGTGGATAAATTCTCAATTTGCCCATCTAAGAACTCAAAATTTTCCAACCAAAAAGTCAATTATTCTATTTCGTATCAGCTGAATTTTACGTTGCGTTGTTAGCATGGATAATTATTGTAAACTCAAAATATGAATAAGTGTGGACCACATTAATTGGAAATCTCATTAAAAGTTACACTGATTTGGATCTAAAAGTGCACATGAATTAGACTGCGTTACCAATTGGTATGGATCACACTTATGGAGAATAATGTGAAATATACAATAGTGAGTGTCAAAACATCCCCACTAATTAGAGTGAATGCATTGTTTTGTATTTAAAACCTTGAGATACTAAATTCCAACCGAACCAATACAGCTTTGATTACCTTGCTGATTCACAAACCCTGTTTAATCTACAACCCTATTCTTGAGTCATAGATTAGTGTAGGTTTTTACTTCCAAGACCTTGACCCTCGTTGAGTGTTAAATGGTTGCGGAATACCCTTTATCTGAATTAGTGTGACCCACACTAATTACGGTTATTAATTTAGATGGCAAAGTCAGCTGAAAATTTGGAATCTCGAATTCCCCCAGGCAAAAGTTCCGGAAGACCTTGGTCTCCGTGTGGGAGACCATGTGATGCAAGAAATATAAGTGCAATGTGATGTCACGCCATATTACATTAATCTATTCAAAGTTCATGCTGCGTTACGAACCTTCGGCAGGAAACTCTTCAATCAGTGTCAAGGAAGGTGGTGGATTTGGACGAACACTTTCTCACTCTCCCGCCGTTGTCCGAGGATTTACATCCGCGACAGCCCATTCTGCAGTCATTACGAACGTTACGATTAGTCACAAGGCCGGAACGTAGGGTAAAAGAACCTCATGTCCTGAATTGACAGTTATAAACCTGATGCAGTGGCTGCAATCTTTTTGAATACCGTTGATCTCGAAACTTTCCCAGTTACGCTTGATCAAAGTCTGCCAATAGCCGTGGGTTGCCATTGCCTGGACTCGTTAACTCCATGAGCAGTGTGCATCAAATCGCCGAAAAGTTGTTCATGTTGCAGCAAAATCTTCAGGCTGGTGAATAATGCATTCAGATATCCCAAGAACAGTTGTTCTCCTTCTAATTTGAGAAGTACCGTGGATTTCTACTATGGCAAACCATAGTAAGTTCTGTGATCATTAGAGCTTCCAAAGTATTAAGAAATGTTGTGTTATGCCTTCAATTATTTATCTGGTCTGTGTAGTTTATACCCAACATCCAAGCTGTACATACTCTCCTCCACACCAAAGTTGTACAACATGCTCCTAACCAATGTCATGGTTTTTCTTGCTCAGAAATTTTCATTATATGTCAATCTAGTTTATTGTATAGATTATTTTAGATAATATGTCTCCATAGAGCAATAGAGATCATTCTTATTATTAGAATGCTCTGTTATTTATATTTCCCGTGATGTTATTGGGCTAGCCCAATGTTACCGGTCTGGTTCCTCCATTTAGGACTCGGTCTTCCTATCCTTTTGTTATTTTACTGCTTCTAATTCGAGGCGCTAAAAGTTATGTCGGGTCATTAATAGAGTTTGTGGGGATGGAAAGAAACCCGGTTGCAATCAACAGTTTTCCCCCACTCTGAAGCTGTCTTACCATCGAAAGTGGCCGACCACCTGTAGAAGAAATCTGTACTCTACAAGGAAAGCATTGTATGGAATACTTTTCCTTATACATACGTATGAAAAAATGAACAACGGGACAAAGGGCGTGAGCAACACAGTAGCTGAAAGTTTGTGTGTCTCTTAAAGGTACGTTGGAAGGAGAAGGGGCATGTTGCATGGGGGACATCGACATAGGTTTCATAATGGATATGTTAGTCGATTGACTGTTAAACACCGAGAATTGAATTTCCATCTCCTTCCAAAGTACAAGCTCAAAGGGTTATAATCATTAGTGTCGATTGTTATTTGACAACATCGAGGCATGCCTCAAATGATTGACAACTTTCACATTTGCACACACATCTGCATGCATAATCCCAAAGGATGTTTGAACAGAACAGGTTGAGGCCATACTACAGTAGTAATTAATGTGAGACGAACGTGCATCAAAATTTTGTACCCTGCTGTTCCTCTTTTGTTCTTCGAATAACCTTCAACGTAGTGAAGGTGTGATTATCTAAGCAACCGATAAACCAAACTAATTTCACGTTGTGCACAAACTCATGAGTCAAAAGCCAATTTTCAGGGAGTTGCGGGTTGCACCTGGCACTCCGGACCCTATATTGTATTCTAGTCTCTTCTATCGTGTTCATACTGTTCAAAAAAACTTGTTACAGTTTTCGAGTATGAGATAGTCACGAGTCAAGAATATCCTTTAGTTATAACGGTAATTATTAGAGTATATTATCCAGCCCTGCTAAAAACTATCACCCAATCACTCTAGTTCTTTTTTTTTCTTTTTCAATTCTACTATATACTACATTAACTCAAATAAGATATTATACTATTTAACACTGATAAAAAAATAACCTTTACAACATGAACATCACATTATCATGTATTTAGGTTCTTTTCAACAGCTTAACTTTTTCTTTTTTTTTCTTTTTCTTTTTTTGGAGTTCTTTCTATTCACTACATTTTGTCATGAACACTATAATTGTAATTTTAAGTCATGATTTTAAAGAATAAAAAACTGAATTATTAAACACGATTTTAAAAATGTTCTTAAAACTAACTGTGATTTTGATATACAGTGAATACATTGAATAAAAAGAAGAAAAAAATTAAAAATATATCAAATAACAATAAAGATAAAAAAATTTATAATGAAATAAAAAATAACAAATTTTGAAGAAATATAAATATTATAAATATTACTCTAAAAATTGAAAAATATAAAATAAATTCTACAAAAACATTTCAATTTTTTATATTTTAATGTTAATAAAAAAAATTTAAAAAAATAAATATCAAGTAATTTTTATCACTCATATTTCTTGGTTATCAAAATAATGTTTTAACAAAATCCATATCTTTTTTTCACATTTTTCATTGACCAAATACAAATAATAATCTTCATACCAAAAAAATTAATATATTTTATGATACATAACACCTATCTTAAATAACTTCATTACAATTTGACAAAAGTCTTATTTATACATATTTTTATTTATCAAATTTCAATAAAAAAATTAAGCGGAGTGAAACATAAAAATGCGTGAATTAATTTTTTTTAATTTGTATATGTGCTGATCTGAAATTGACATGTTTTATGTTAATGAAAAAATTTAAAATATGATAAAAAAAATCTAAAAGTATAAATAAAAAAATATAAAAAAAAATTCAAAAATTCAAAAAAATTCTTTTTTAAAAAAATATTTATAATTTATAATTTTTTGTTAATTAATAATAGAATCGAAAATTATAACAAAAAAGTTAAAAATTATATCGTTGGATATATTTTACAAATTTTAATATCAAAATGTAAAATTTTTTAGAAGAGAAATAAAAATATTTTTAATGTAATAGGATTAATTTTTTAAAATTTTAATAAGAGCCTTATAATCTTTGACAAATGATTAATAGATTATGTTTAAATTAACATGATGATATTTATGATTTTTATGAAAAAAATTGTGAAAATTCTTTAATTCAATTAATGAGATTTTCATAAGATAAAATTTTAAAGCCTAAAATGCTTATTCAAAATAATTTTGAATAGATAAAAAATAATTGAAATTTTTTTAAATGAATGAAAATTTTAAAAATTGCATGCATTGTCCAACCAATCAATTTTTATTAAATTTTTATCATATTTTAAAAAAATTTATAAAATTGCAATAATTGAATATGAATTGAATATTATCAAAAAAAATTAAACTATGTTGGATAAAAAATTATGAAACTAATTATTATTGTGTTAGAAATATCATCTTATAAACTAGTTATTAGATTAGATTTTTTTGACTAAATATGAAAAAATTTGATAAATTCAAATATTGCTAAAAGTTCAACATTTGCAATAATTTATAAATATGATATAATTTCAAAAATTATATGATTGTTTCTCTTATGATGTGATTCATTATAAGCTTGCATGATGAATATTAATGTCATTATTAAACATTGAAATTTTTTACTAAAAATGAATGCATATAAGATTAATAATACCATGATCGTTATATCCAAAAATAAAAAGTAAGAGTTCATGTAAACTTTAATATTTGAAGTTTTTATTTTATGATTTTTTTCATATTTTTTCAAATATAATATTTAATAATCATATAACATAAGAAAAATATCCTTTATGCTTCATGCCTTTAATGCTTTTGAAAATAATAAAAAAAATTTAAGTAGAAGTTTTTTTGATTTGGTGTTAAAAAATGATTTTAATGTTTATTAAAAATGATTTTTCAATAAACATTAATAAACTGAAACTGTGATTATTTTTAATGATTAATAATTTTTAAAAAAATTTATCTAATCATTGAATAATTAATTTTTAATTTTATAATACATATTTTATTATAAATTACGAATTTAACTTTGTGACAATCTTTTGAAAAACTTGTGATCACTAACAAAAAAACATATAAAATTTGAAGCATCATCTTTAAATATTATCTTGAAGAATATAAGAGTTATGGACTATTGATTATGTAGATGAAAAAAGGATACATGATTACAAATAATAGATATTTATTTTTATTGTTGTTTGATTTGATAAAACATGCAAATTAATTATCAATCACATATTAAATAAAATGGAAAAAAATTTATAAATTTTTTCAACTGTATTTTTGTCAGTGATTTGATTGAAAGAATAAAAATAACAACATAATATGGATATTTATGATGTAAATATTTAAATTATGAGAAAATAATTTCAAAGCATGATCGTGTAAGATATGTGACATGTTTGACATGAAATAGATTCAAAATATTTTATAATTTCAAATCACATTGTACAATAAAAAGATGACACATATTGTGTTAAAATAGATAAAAAGTATGTCATACAATTGGTTTGATACCATTTTATAATTTTTAAATAGATATAAATTATTGAATTTTTTTTTAAATCTAAAGTACATTGAATCACTGAAAAAAAATGATAAAATTGCAAATATATGAAAATATTTGATTTATCAACATAAAATTACAAGATAATACGACATGAAAATTCAACCTTTGAATGTTATAATTATCAAATAATTCAAAATGTTATGTCAATTTATGTTTTATATTAAATTTATAAAATTATTATGGTAAATAAAATTAAATATTTATTTTAAATAAATAAATTTTTCATATCATACATGATTTTTAATTTTTAAGGAAATAAATTATGTGAAATTTTATATATATGATAAGAATAATTATTTTTATGTTAAAATGTAAGAATAATACATGAAAAGTAATAACACAAACAACTTAGAATGATAAAAAAAATTTAATTCTCAATTTGTTGATAAATTTATAATTTGAAAAAAACTTTTTGATTTAAATGTATGATAATGATGATGTGTTGGAAGTATATAACATCATCAAACTAACATTTTTACAAATGAAGGAGTAAATATAAATGCTACTTTTGATTTAATATAATATAAGATTTACACACACAATATATTTTACTCGATGTTTCAATATATTGTCATGAAATTACTGAAAGTTTAATTATAAAATTTAAATATCAATTTTAATATATTTTTATTTAACTTTTTTTGTATAAGACATATTTTTCTACCATGATTATCTTATTATTTAAATTTCATTGAATATGATTTTTTTATATATGTTTATTTTTTTTAAACATATGTAAATTTAATTGAATAAATTTATTTTATATTTATGTATTTTAGATGATGTACATTGTGATTAATTTCAATGCTATATATTTTTAACATGTAATAAAATCATTATATTACAGCCTAGAGTGCTCCATAATATCTTTGCATTTCAGACTCTCATGTGTATAGATTGATCTAAAGTGTCACATTTTATCTGCTGGAAAAATATATGATATATTCAATCTAGTTAGATATTTATGATAAAAATAAAAAATAATTTTTTATAAATAATAAGTATATGGAAATAAAATTTTATTATCTTTAAAGTTAAATTTAAAAATAATTAAAAAATAATTATGATAAATAATATTTTTTAATTTTTTGATTTGACATTCATTATTGCATGTAAGTGTAAGATCTCAGGTTAAGAACAACATAACTGGCATGTGAAGTTTGAAAACAATGAAGTAAACTTGTAAGGTATTAAAGGACTTCAAATCCGTCACTTTCAAATTTATGTACTTTCTTTTTTGGCTTATCATAAAGTTGCGACGGAATAACTAAAAGGAAAGGTAAAAAATAATCTATCAAAAGGTTGTAAAGGACCAGTTAATAATTGAGAATTTGTTTAAAAAAATCGAAGGCATAGGTGGAAAAAATTATTGAATTAATGAGAAATTTATAAGGTGACCACAATAAAATAAGAAAAAATGTGAATATAAAAAATAATGACATTATTGAAAAAAAGAGAGTTACAAGAAGAAACAAGTAAATGTTACTAAGGATAAACAACGATAAAATATATAGTATTGAAACATGATCAATTCGATAAAAAACATAACTTCTTATTGGATGGAGAGAAAATGATATTGCAAACGCCACTTGAAAGATTTGAATGGAAAAGTAGATTGCTTACCATCAACATTCAATAATTAACCAAATAAAGATTTTGGGATTAAGAAAAAATCAACTAAAAAATATTACATAATCAAACAAGGGTAAAAAAATATTCCACATTTTATTTTAAGTCTAATAAGTTAAACATAAGTTTATAAGATGTTGGAATGTAAGAGGTCTAAGAGACTAGACCTATTGTCCTGAATCATGTGATCTTATCTAGTATTATGTTGATCCCATGGTTGATATGAGAGTTCAAAATTCATGTGAATTTATTTTTTGGCCTTTCATTCATACAGTAAAATATAAAGTAAAGTATATATATAAATTACATTTATCATCATTATACACAATTAATCATTATTTTTAGTCTCATTAAAGGAGAAATTTGTAAAAAAATTTGTTAATATATTATACTTAGGTTCATGAAAAAATATCTATTATATACTAAACTTAAATATAATATATTAACATCACACACTTCATCAAGACATACAATCATGCATCAAATACAAAATGATCCATTGCAATAAGATAAATAAAATCTCCATTTTTTGATGACTTTCATCGTCTAACTTAAAGACATTTCAACTAAAAGTTTCAAGAATAACTCACATCAGATGTAAATTTTAAATATATGTTTAAATGATGCATAAAAATATCTAAACATAATTCTCTAAATAAAATTTTCATTTATATATTACAACTAAATAAAAACAACAACATTAGATTGGTACAAATTGAACAAATTGAACAAGAAGGGCAACAAGCCAAGCAGAAATTAATCACACATTCTTATTTTTTTACCAATATATGATAGTTCATGCGAAAAAAAGTTACCTTTTACTTTTTGAATAATTTGAATCACTATTTTTCTTTTAATGACCTGATGAAAAATTTAAGATTTGGTTAAACTATATATAATTCAACAATATTGGTTACTCTCTAGTTAAAGATTCAACGTACCTTACCAAACATGAAATTTTTCATGCAACTTCACATTTTATCAATGAGCATGTGCATATTATTTTTTCCAATTTTGAGTGATGATTAATTTTGCTTGGCTTGTTGCCCTCCTTGTTCAATTTGTGCCACAAACTTCTTAAAACGTTCAACTTGAATGGATGGTTCTTAAATATGTTTCACTCATGTCAAATTAGACTGATCAAACAAAAAAAAAAGATGTAATCTATAATGTTGTATATATCAAACATTAGAAACATGATCTTGAAGTTGAAGCATTTATGATTGAAATATATCACAAATCTTTGATTTATTTAAAAATTCAAATAATTTCTTAAAATTACAATAAATTGGACTAAATGGAGACAAATAATTCAACATTAAAATTTCATAAATGAGCGGAAATAAGTAGCTTGCTACTGTATTGGCTCAACATTCATATAATGAATATCAAAATTTATACAAAATAGTAAGACTTCTTGAATTGGCTTCCATAAGGTAATTCAAGATCTCTTACTATTTTTCATATAATCAAATATTTTTATCTCAATATACATCAATGTTAGCATTTACATATGATTCAACTATTACAAATCATGTGAGAAATGATAAGACCATCAAAAATATCAAAAGAATATATTTTTACCAAGATTTAGAAAGGACATCATGATTTATATAATCAATTGTCTAGCGTGTCAACCAAATTAGGCAAGCAATCAAAAATCAACTCATTTACTCTAAACTCTATCAATATCAAGTAGAAAATGGAAGCACGTTAGTATGGATATTGTATGTGAGATGACAGTGACATCCATTAGACTTTATTCTTTTGTAAATTTTGTAGATAAATTTAGCTAGATGATTCATGTTAGTCCTACTTTATATACAATCAACACATCAAAACTTACTTGCATTTATATGAATGCAATTGTTGCACAACAGGCAATTTGATACCATAAATGTTTCAACTTTTGTTATATCAACTCTCAGATTGCAACCAATGATATTTATGTAATAAAAAATTTTCACATATATTTAAATTATCTTGTAAGAATTTGATATATATCAAATATTATAAAAAATATATCACTCGTTTATCTAGAGACTTACAAAATATATAATTTATAAATCCCACAATTGTGGCAAGTCATTGATTAAATCAAAGGGCAAAATTAGATATTCAAAATATCCATATTTAGTGCAGAAAGTCATCATTTTTCTATCTTCATCAACTATTTGATTAATTATTCACACATTAAGATCATATTTTTGTGAAATATTAGCTCCATGCAATTTAAAAATCATCCATTTGTGTAGTTAAAATTTATTTTTTCATCTATTATTGATTAAGAGTACAATAATCTATGCAAATATGCATGAAGCTGGAACAAACAACATTAGAGCTCCATATGATGATAGACTAGCTTAGATGTAACCTTTTTTCAACAACTCCTTCAGCTTATTGGATGCAAGTTTATAGATAACATTCAAAAAGAACTTAAGTAAACTCATTAGATTTTGTTACTTAAGAATACTGATATCTTTTATTAATCCCATAAATTTATTCCAATCTGATGTATAAAAATATCTCTTAATTATGTATTCTAAGATCTTCTAATTATTTATTTTCACTATCTTACTTTGCCAATTCATTTTAGAAATATTTTTTTGACATCTCACATAAAACACCATAAAAAGATAATCATATTACTATGCATTCCAAGAAATCCTTATACAACTAGAAGGGATTTTTTGAAAATTTTTTTATGTGTATCTTGTTTGGATTTTTTGTAATTTTTCTTCATCATTCTAATTTTTAAAAAAAATTCATCTCAACTTCATTGCAATAAATTAAAATAAATAACTTATAGATAGTTTTTAAATTTAAAAAAATTCAAAATTTACCTCTTATTACTCCATTCATCACAATTTAAGATGTAATTTTTTTCTGAAATCATTAACCTGATTTCATTTCTTCTTATAATTCAACCAATCAAGATGTAAGATAAATTTATTTGTAATGTTAGTTTCTTTGATTCTCCTAACAGTCTTTGTCTTCATATATTAAGTAATTAACATGACGTCAATATGATCATCTAGGATATTCTTGTGGATTTCAAGTTTGAATTTTCATTCGGCATGTGATCAAATCTTTTACAATTGTAGCATTAACTCATATAATTTTCTTTAGAAATTTTTTCTTGATGTATTATCATAATCTTTATATTTTTGATGCAACTATTTAGTCCATGAACATTGATTTCTCTTGAAATAAAATCTTGTCAAAATTCATTATGATTAGTATTTTTGTGATGATTTGTAAGAATAACAACCACTCTTTCATTTTAATAAATGTAGCATATATATTGTGCAAAATCAATAAAGTTGTTTAAATTAATTGAATTTTTACAAATCACTTATTGCTAAATCTTTTTTCAAAAGATCAAATATTTAATTCCAATCATATCTAAGATTTAAATTCAAAGGTCTTGAATTCCTCAATATAATCTTCAACACTTTCATTTTACTCAATTTTTCAAAATCTATTTTTGTATTGAATATAATATCAACTACTTGAATTGTTTTAAAAATATTATTCTTCATCTTACTCAAAATGACTTGTTTGTTCAATTACAATATCCATTACTAAAAAAATATAAATTTTTTTATCCAACAAGGTATATATATAAAATTACAGTATGATTGTTAATATTGAACAAAATAATATAATACTCAATTGTCCTTTGCAAGTTTATTTTATCGTAATTCATTGATACAAATGAATCTCACAAGTTTTTTTTTTAAATCTTATAAGCTCTTATTATCTTGATGATCATGATTTTTGGAGATTTAACTTTCTTGATCTATGTGATGCTTGACCTTCAAGAGCTTAACTTCTTGAAGCTCTTATTATTTTTTCACTAACTATTTTTATGGGTTAATTTTTTCCTCTTATTTTTTTATTAATTTTTTATTTTTGTATGTTGGAGTAAAATCAACTAGTTTATTTTGGAGTTGATTTTTATAGTTCAATTTTTTTTTGTTGAAATATAATTCTCAAATTGTTCAATTTCTAAATCTTAAAGTTTTACGCATGAAATGCTCAACTCTATTTCAATATAAAATTAGAATAAATCTTTTTTAATTTTCTAAAAATAAAAATATAAAAAATAATATTATCACATTATGATAATACTCCTTCTCAAAATTTTAAACAGCTAAATTTAAAATATAGTTTTAAGATAATATACAAAATAGATATCATATTATATGTTAAATCTTCTTAATAATTTTTTATTAAAATTCATCTCTTAACTAAAATAAAAATTTTGAGATTTTAAGTTTATTATATTGATTTATTAATAAAAAAAATTCAAGATCTTATTTTTGGATAATAAAATTATTATCCAAATGATACATTCAAAACGAGATCAAAATAACTTGATTAATAAATAATATAAAAATTAAATTAAATTTTTATTTTATATATCTACAATAATTTTTCAAAAATTCATTAAATATAGTAACAAAAATTTATTTATATTTATTGGAGATTAATGGTCAATACAAACCTCTACTAAAAATTATTTTCTACATATATATTATCAACCAATATTACTCTTCCAAGAGTGATGATAAAAAAAATAAAAAATCAAGATAACTCTAATAATATTGTTACTTTAGTGATAAGAGACCTCAAAAATGACATCAAAATATGAAATTCTCTTAGAAAGTATTTTTTGCTCCATATATTATAAAACTATAAAGATTTAAAATCTATTATATTTTACATGATTATCCTACGTATGTCATATGATTCCTTATCTTACACTTGTCAGTTTGTTAAATACAAATAGCATCTTAATCTATTTCATAATATCTATGTTAGAAAAAGTTAATATTGATCAAGCAATACATGGAGGAAATCTAAGGAGTAAGATGGAACTAGATACCAATATAATTATCACAATGGACCCTACTCTAGCTAAGATATCCAAACTATCTAGCTCAAATGGTCTATATGATACATGAACATTTTTTGGATCATGCATACAATTATTTTCTTATTTAATGATTTAATGAACAATCTTATTATGTTAAACTAACTATGAATAATCAAGATTAGTTACAAAATGACCCTATTGTATCTTATGACATGTAATCAAGAAAATTTTTCACTTGAAATTAAACAAATTGTCTAGATACAATTAAAATAGTTTATTTGATCATTGCCTTATAACTAGACAAATTAAATCAAGATTCAATCAAGATCTTCATTTCAATATGCAATAACTTCAAATTTATTATGAAAACTTGATTAAATAAATTGGTATTTGAGGTTAAATATTCTCTTTTCATAAGATGATACACAATATTTTATTATAATAAGTTGTTAAGATTTTAATACCCTAACACATAAACATACATATATCTATTTGCAAGCAACTAAGTTAAATTCCATGTGAAAAAGCCTTGGCAAAGTAAAAAAGAACAAATATTTAAACAATCAAACACAACTAACTATCAAAAAACTACATAATAAGAGATCGCAATCTTACTTGGATTTTTCCAATTATTTGGTGTCTGATTAGTGGTTTCATAGAACATAATATGCAGATACTTGCTAAAGTAGGATAAAACACTTGTCTGCTAGGGGGAATGTGTGGATGAGATCCGTGTTTGTGGAAGCAATCCAGCATAAAAATTCCCATCTAGCTAACTATCAATCTTTAATATGCTTATGCAATCATGATTTCAAGGTCCAATAACTTCAAATTTCATTATAAACATTTAATTCTATAAATTGATATATGAGTTAAAATTAATATACAAAATCTTATTACAATAAGGTGATAATACCCTAAAACCACTTACACATAAATACATATAGATCTATTTGCAAGCAAATTAATCAAATTTTATTTAAAAAATAAAATAAAATAAAAATTAAATCAATCAAACACAACTAATTATTGTAAAACTAAGCGATCCAATCATAAAAATTGCCATATAGCTAATTATCAATTTTAAATATGCCCTTGGTCACATGGGCATAGTTGAAAAATGCATTTGTATTGCTAAAACTTTAAATAATACAGGTATGATAAATCATCATCTAGTTTACAATAAATCAATTAGTCATGAAATATTTCAAATAAAACCTAAAACATAACTCTTGGTTACAATGTACAAATGTGACATAATATCAAATGATACTTGTCATAATCTCTAGAACTCTTGACATGTTTTGTAATATTTTTTGGACTTCTTTATGATTCCTTATAGAGATTTTTGAACTTCATTTCGAAACCCAAGAAATTTTCAATTCCCTTCTTATGATACTTTTGAAACTTTCAAACTCATTGAAGATTTTTGTTATCCTAAAGTTTCTTAAATCCAATTTAAAAACTTCAAAAGCCTTTGACACATTCTTTATAATACTTTCATAATATTTGGACTTAATCTTGAGCTATCATGAAGCTTCTTGCACTCCATTTGTAAGCAGCCTTTCATCCACTCCTTGCAATACTTTAAAAACTTCTCAACTCACTAATGATAACGCTAGGAGTCCCTTCAACTGAATTTCAAAACTTAAGATGTCTTCAATATACTCTCTATGATATTTTAAACATGTTTTGACTTAGTTTTGATGCCTCTCATATTTTCTTGAACTCAATTTTGAAAATCTAGAATTCTTCTAGTCTTTCTTTATTAAAGTTTCAAAATTTTTAATCCATTTTTGATCACTCATGAAGCTCGTTGAATCCAATTTTATAACTTCATAAATTTTCAACTCACTCTTAATTATATATTATAAACTATTTTGGATAAGTTTGAACATACATTTGAATTGAATTGAATTGTGAAACTCAAGGAGTTTTGAATCCACCCTCTATTTTGAAAACTTATGGAGAACCATGAATTCAACCAACTCCATATAGTATTTTGAAAAATTTAAACCAAGTCTTAATATTTATGGAGCTTTTTCAACTCAAATTCAAATGTCCAAAATCTTTAATACAATATCTACAATACTTTTAAATCTTATAAAATTGAATTTGATCTTTCATAACAGTTCTTTAATTTAGATTTAAAACTTTTGAAATCTCTAACTCAATTATACATTACTTTTGAAACTTAGGGACATAATTTTGATAGAATATTTTAATTGAATCAATGAGATCAAACGTAAAACGTTTGATCCCAAAGTAACTCAAAATCTCATAAGCCTTGTGAATCAATCTTGGTTGCTCTAAAGTATGTGACAGCAATATAACCTTATCATTCTTTTAGACCCAAGAAATAGTTATTGTATTTTTTATTGGTATCATATTATATATATATATATATATATATATAAACCATCAAATTATATATTAAACTTAAAATAAAATCATCAACCTCCAAATTAAACCAAATACCTAAGCCCTTCAGCGTATCCAAATCTTTCATCCTTAATGTAAACCATCTACAATAGTTCTGTTGAAACTGCCTCCCTCAACTTCTTTCACCTCTAGTGAGCTTTGATCAATATTTGAGTCTTAATTCTCACAAGCAATCTCTCTAGAGCAAAAAGTAGAACTGGTTGTAATTATGTACTACCTTCTAGAGTGACATCATTATGCTCACCATAAAGAACTTAGATATTTCTTCCCTCTTGAAAAACCTTCTTCATAGTAGAAACCAATGCACAAATTTCTCACATGAGATAATTCATCCACATTGAATGAAACACTTGCGATTGCTTCATTCAATATGGATGAATTGCTCATCATCACCTCCTTTTGCATCCTCTCCTTCAAGCCGCGTTTGAAGATTTTCAAGATTTTTACTCCATTCATATCCATAATGGATACTTGAAGATCATAAAATTCTTGAATGTATTCATGTATGTATTCTTTGTGCTTCAAATTCCAAAACTTCATTCATGCGGTTTGAAGATAATCCACCGCTTGAAAGTTCATAAAAAATCCCTCTTGCTTCCCACTCCATGAAATAGAAGCATCTTATTTTGAAAATATTTGTTACTTTTGTTGTACCACTTACCTTTGCAACAAATCCAAACTTATGATGAGAACTTGATGAATCACATGATGAATCTTTGCCAATTGAGATAATTGCACTTACATGTTTCTTCATAATATTAAGATTATTACTTCATGAACAATCTTTACTAAGAGATAAAATTGTCCTTACATGTTCCTTCACCATATTAAGCTCAATCATTTTAATATGTTTGGTTGTAATAATGTGAGAACCTTCACCCTACGTCTCAAATTTAAATTCAACATTGCGTACCAAAATTACACTTATTGTGTTTAATCATAGTTCCTACCATTGGTTATAATCAATCATTTCATACTTTTCAATGTCTCACGAATACTCTGTCTAGTCTTTTGAAAAAAATCCTATAAAATCCTCAATTTGTAGACCAACACCCCTTGATAATTCTTCATTAACATCTTGAAAAACTTTCACATTGGTTGAAATATTACAACTTTTGAAGAACTAGCTTTTATTTTCTATCTTTTGCTTATACGCCTACATATAATACTCCATCCTCCATAATGTGAGGAACATCTATCATGACGATTAGTCTTACAATAATCTTCAATATCCAAACCATGAGTCTAAAACGGTTGAACTATGACCACTCAAGAAGAAGTAATTTTAAAACCAATTTCAATTTTTGAAAATATAATTCTCATTATGAACAAAAATTTACATAACTTTGAAATATTCAAAATTAGGAATGAAATCTAACATGTTAGTAAATTACCACCTCAACATCACATGTCATCATACTTCCACATCAATTTAAGTGTCATGTGACTATCATTTATCACCGTTGGTCATTGTCCAAACTTTGATGAATTATAACTTACACCAAAAAACTTTATTTTACCTTAATTGTTGACAATTTGATTGAAAAAAATTAATGATTTAACTTCATTTAATCTAATCCTTAAATTTTTTAACCCCATTATAATTCTGTAAGCAATGATTGTCTAATATTAGTATTTGTACCCATTAACTTCAAAGAGAAATTACTCCTAATCATCTCAATCAAAGCGAATAATTCTTGCTCTAACATTTGTTAGCAATATTGTGATCTTCAATGACTTTGTTTCAATTATAAAATTCCAAATAAATATTGATTGATTGTTAAAAAATAATCGTTGGTCCAAAAGATTCAAAATTATTACAAAATGATATAATCTTTATACAATTGATATTCAAAATCACTATGATTCTCAAATACCATTTACAAGAAATTTTTTTTCCATATTGTTCTACCTTGCATATTCTCTTTTGTAATCGATAATATTTTTTTATTATGAACTTCAATGAACAAATCATATTACGATGAAACCTACTCCATCTTGATGCAATCTACTCTAACTCTCACTCAATACAAAAGAGAATAAGCTTCTAGAGCTCAATCTCTTTATTGACTCACACATACATGTCATTCAAGGCTGATGATATGTTCTAGCATGTTATTATATAAAAAAAAAATCTAACATTTAATATTTTAAGATATGATAGGATACATAAAATCAATGATCCTTTGGACTTCATTGTATAATCTTCATGCCAACTTGAAGAGCAAGTAAATTTTTTTTTTCCATGAGATTGTGAAATCAAAACATATCTTCATGCACTCAAATATATGGACAAAGTCTATGTATAGCTTGAATGAAAAAAAATTTCTTGTATATTTCATTGATGAATGCTTATGGCATGGATTTATTTTTTTTAACATAAGTAGTAAATTATATTAATCTTAAGGAGTTATGGAGTTTTATAAAGAACTAATTGGGACTGTCCATCAAACAATTAAGATTTGATGGGGAGCAGTGAAAACAATCAATTGAATTTGATGTATTTTTTTGGTGAAAATTATAGATACTAAACAAAGTGATTTTACAGAGGAGAATGCATACAATGTAAGCATCAAGGTGATGATATTAATCATATGTTTTTTACTTGTGCTAGAGTGAGGAAGAGTCGGAGAGTGATCGGCTCACGAAGCGAGTTACTAGGTGTTTAATTTTCGCAGGCGGATACTTACTTGAACTCCTAGATAGTGGGCATAGGCCGAAAAGGCAGGACCTGGGGAGGATTATGTTGGTGGTGGAAGTTTTATGTTGTACATGGCGAGAACATTTTTTTGAGAGAGCAAGCGAGTATTGCTACCATTCAGATCATCCAGAAAACTAAAGCCCATATTACTAGCAAACGCGTGAGTAGAATGTCTGATAAAATGGAAAGCAGTCGAAACTCTACAAGACATGCAAAAAAGACTTCAGTCATCCTTACATGAGCAGAATTGTCAATGGAAGATACAACTGAATCAACTAGTGAAACGAAAGTGAAAGTGTTCTGCACCTTTTTTCACAAGGAGAATTTCCGTTGGAGTTTTGTGGACGAAGGCAGCAAAGATATTGAGAGGAGGAGACACCTTAGCACTCACAGTCAAGCAAGGAGATTATATTTCGCATGTACGTGAGGATCTGCAGCAATTACGAGAAGGAGGGCTCGAAATGTGAGAGTCGTTAAAAATTACATGGGAAGTGCCGGTGGTCTTGTGGGCCAAGGTCGACGAGACAGAAGAGAAAGAAGATGGAGTGGAGCAGCCATAGCGGCACGAAGAGAAGCCAGATGTGTAGTGATAGATACTATAGACTGCAACCCACCGTAAGGTATACCAAGTTGGGTGATAATGGTACGTTTGATACAAATTTGCTCCAAATGGTCTTGGTGGGTAGGAATAATCGAGTAAAAGGAACAATTGGGTCATTACACCCAGGCGTTAACAATTCCATGCGACCATGTACTTTATTAACACATTAAAGGGTTCGCTGATATTTGCAAAAAACCCAACCAAAAAAAAAAAAACGATAACAATTTTGTAGCATGCATGCACTTTTTCTTGTCTCGTGCTTTATGCATATTGTGACTCAAGCTCTCACAAGTATGAGATGTTTCACATATGCAAGCGTTCAAAAGTGATGTGACATGAGAGAATCGAATTCGATGGAGTTTGGAGTTTAGTAAAAGCGTCAAGTGAGATGAGAGCCGCTTTTGATATGCACCAGAGTAACTCAAGATCATCCACAAACTTCCTATCAAATCAAGCTGTAAAGAAACAGGACATCTTGTCAAAAAGAGCCGAGAGGAAAGAACGCTTTCTAAAGTGCACTTTGAATTGAACTTGACCTCTTTCAACCACACTCAAGGAATCTTGATGATTCAGTCGTAGCCACCATACTACAACCATGGTCCACATCGCAAGAGCAGCCAGCATATGCAAAATCATGGTTTATTGTAGACCGGGCAGGATCTAATCTCCATTCATGCGTTCCATGTGGGGAAGGACCCTGGTACCCGGTCGCTTCCCATTCAAGAGGAGCTGTAAGTGTCCCAAAATCGAAACATGAGCTACGAGGAGTGAGTGCATTATGCATGCAAGACGCCCAAATTCAGTCTTAGACGCTAAAGCGGGACTAAAAACTATCAGCTTAAAATAGATCAGTTTGAGAGACAAACAGCCGTCATCTGGCCTCTCGACTATAAACCACAATTATATGGACTGCTGACGGTAAATGGGAGTCATTCCTGCGAGTACATGATAAGGATATGGACTCATAGTTATCAATAGAGAGCGTACTAGTGTAGATCTCGTGGCCGCCCGCCCGCCCGCCCGCCCGCCCGCCCGCATCAACTGATTGATAACCGACTACATATGTCATGGTGCAAAAGGGGGAAGGGGGACGGGAGCCGGGAGTCGGAGTGGACTCTCTGTTGTAAGATTATTTACTCGACTTGCTTGCATGCATGCATGCCTGCATGACGTCCCACACCTCAGTGTAGCCAATCATGAAATCTAGTGAACAACTCCAATAAGTGGCCCACATAAAGTGCTGTTAAGAAGCCAGGCGCATCATCTCTTAGGCAGCTGACGTCAGTAGTAGACTTCCATTTGTAGCTGCTTCCTATCCACATAGAGGTTGTTTGAGGACCAAGTCTCTCGCCTTGTCCCATCGTCGCAGCCCAAACTTCGAGGCCAGGCTCGGCAGTTGTTTATTCCGGTTGTACATGCAATGCAGCATCTAAGGAATCGCTGCGCTGCTCTTGATAGGAAGGAATTTCCAGTACAGTCGACTTCTAACAATAGGGTTACTTGAGAATGGGAAATAAACTGTTTCTGCATAATGCCTAGATGTTGTCTTATTGGAGCTCAAAAGGCCCGAACACTCCGATAAAGTGTTTGATCTTCGCATACTGTACAGTTGTAGGAATTAGAGCTCCTAGGGGCAGAAGGGGAATACTAGGTGCTCACTCCTGTATTCATCAGGACCAGCAGATTGTGTAGGGTACTGAAAAGAGAAGCCATGAATGAAGGTTCGTAGAAATTTAAGGTCGGGGAGAGCCATGAATGACAGGAAATGGTACACAGCAGCAGCGTCCAGAGATATGGATTTTATTGTTCTGCCGCCTTCTCGCTTTTAGAAAAAAATCTAACCCCCGGTGATAAGTAAACGAAGCGTTTATAAGGTCTTCGAGGCCAGGTGTGGCCTGGAAAGTGGGTACCACAATCTCGGCGAATCCCTCTCGATCGGGGTTATAATCCCCATTGGTACAAACACGGATGGAAGGACTAGTGATTGTCGCTCAAATCTCAGACTCTGGATATAATATAGGATTCGACACAATGAGAACGAAATTGAGGAGAGAATTTTATGGTCTGCTCAGGTACTGTTATCTGGAACTCTGATTTCTCGCTTGTCTCATTGCTTCGGTCAGTCAGTCAGGCTGAGAGTCAGCCCTGCCTGCCGTGGCTCTGACTGGACTTCTCTTTCAAAATCACAAGGCCTGGCAACGCCTGAGGCTCTTACAAGATTTAGAAGTTGGAGTCCTGCAATCGAACAGTCTCCGTCCTTGTTGTTGAACTCTGAGGGTCTGGCTTTCAACATGAGACCGAACACGGTTTTTGATTTGCCTAAGATGGAAGATGTCTGGCAGGCAGAACTACTCTGCAGAAACTGGGTCGTCTACCTTCCCATTGATTCGCTAATCAGGGAAATCAACATAAGAAATCGGTTCAGAAGGTCTACGGTATGGTTCGGGAAAGCTTCGTGTCAGAGAAGAAAACGTAAGACTTGAATTGAAAATGTACTGTCTAGGGTCTGGAGAGACCGCAGTTGGGGATTAACAAGCCCCATTAGGAAATGGGTACTGCCTGAACTTTGTTGTCTGGCGGGCTTGAGCCCTGGGCTTACGACATTTAGAAAGTGGTCTTAGGTTCGGAGAGTCTGACGTCAGGCCCGCCAATGGGTTATAAGTTTCAGTTGCCTCAGTTGGTCAGCCGAGTCTAGCACCCTGGAAAATTTTTTATATCATCTAATATGTTGCAGGGGGCGTGCATGAGAAGTCAAGGTCAAGGGGACTCTTGCCTCTCCTCCCCTACCGTAGCGCGCAGCAGTTCAGATCAGAGCAGAAGAGGAAGTACTGCAGAGGTACTGGCTAGCTCCTTGAAATTAGCTAGGCAAACTTGGCAGAGTGAGAGTAAGATATGATTACCTAGGAGATGGGGGAGAAAATGTGAACCATGGCCCAAGTAGGGTACCAATGTGGGACAGTCAAGCCCAAAAGTACCTGTTGAACCGGATGGAATTGAAAAAGGTCATGAAGAAAAGTGTGGCTCCGAAGTGAAGGGTTGTGCTTTCATGAGTCCTTCTCTGATGTGGGCTCAGCTTATGAGTGGTAGGGTTCATATCGAAGTTGGGCTTCAAGGGCAGAAGCATGTGGCTAAGTGCAACCTCCATAAGTGCCGGTCCTCGATAGAAACATGCAAGATAGAAGCGAGAACTTGCACTCCTGGACAAGCAGAAAACACAAACTTTCTCCGACTTTGCTAAAGACAAATGTAACAGAGCAAATTTCATATTAGTAAGATCCAGTCATACCAGAATTCGCAGTAGTAGAAAAATAATATGTAAAGACAGAAACCTCGTAATTTACTCTGAAAGTGACTACGTAACTCTATCTGTACTGGCCTTGCAACTGTAGGCACTACACTTCTATGTAAGCATTATTTGAAGAAAATTTCTTAAGCGCTAACTCTTGTAGTATGACGCCACCTCTGAATGATGGATAAGTGTAAACCAATTGGTATTTTGCAGTGATCGACAAGTGCAAGACTTCTATAAAGTGCAAGTGCAACTAGATCTCTACTAGCCGTGGACTTCAAAGATGTGGGACTATCACCTTGAGGCTTGGCGTTGAGGTGGGCATGAAGGAGAATAAACGTGTGTCTGAGAGCGGCGATTGTGGCAATGTCCTTTTGGAGTACAAACCATGTGAACTGGGACATGTTTGATTTGTCCTCATTATGCGCGAAAAAGTCCAGCGGGGCTAACTTTGAGAGGAGCTGATTCTGCAAGGATTCTCCTGAGGGCAGACTCTACTGCCGCTGCTTGTCTGGTGTCTGGCTTCTCTTGTTGAAAGAGCGCACAAAGTTTGAGGTGTGGTGGGAAAGGACAGATCGGGGGTACCTGAATCAGCAAAGGCACTCACTGGGTGACCCAGAGACCAACTCCAGAGCTGGATGGGGTAGACTTTCAAACACCAGAACCTATAACTAATCGGCTTGCACAATTGGCACTTCTTAACTAATTCCAGCACTAGTAGCCTACTCTAGGGCTGCTGTGAGGCACCAGTACCGTAAGTTGGACAATGTTTCAGCAAGTCACACTGTTCGGACGAGAGTCATAACTAACTTGTGTCTCGCTGAGCTAGAAAGGGTGTGGGACCTGTAAAGCGTAACTAATTACCTTCCTCATCAGTAGGACCCATAACGACTTATCTTTACACTCTGGTCTCAGTTCTTGGCCGCGAATCCCCCTCTATAAAACTACTCTATCATAACATACAAAGAAAATCAGTTTAAACTTTTCAGTATGAGAGGAGCCGTGAGAATCCTAGTGTTTGGAAGAACTTACAAATTGAGAGTTCATTGGTCCTAGTGGATCGAGCGAGACTATTTCTCTCATAACGTCATGATGGAGAACCTGCTCTAACAGGAATTCCGAGTCCACTCATCCTCCGGGCACATGTGCATTACTCCGGGTCACTTTAGAGTCTGCCTCATCTGAATCGATTTGGGCTTGAATGTAGAACTGGGGTACAAGTACGCTTACGAAGAGAAGGCTGCACATGCATGTCACGCAAAGTCTGTTTGGATGACTACTTGTGGTGAACTATCATCGACCTGTCCTCTTCGCTGCAATCACATGTGAGAACGATTGGTTCCTCTCAGGTCTGTGTTGATTGTCTGCCCATCACCGTACACGAACCATGTGATTCAACAACCATGCCCTTTCTTCAATAAAAACGAGTATCATGACAAGAAAGGACCTCATAAGGTTTAGGACCTCGCTGGTTGGGATTTGCAGGATTGGTATCTAGCCATTGCCTCTATCACAAACCTTCCAATTTCCAGAACAGAAGATAGAAAAATTTAAGCATTTCATGAACTTAGGAATCTTCGCTTGTATTCACCTTGGAATCTACGCTTGTTTTGACTGACTGCCCCAATTCTCTCCCTTCAGTATATTAAAGACTATCCATAGAAGGACAAGCACCATAGGCCAATACTGAGCAGAAGTTTAAATCCTGTCGGGCTTCACATGAATGTATTCAAAATTTTGGAGATCAGTTTAACATACTTGGCTGTGCTAGTTTGACTGACAGTCTACCGACAACTCAATGCGATAGTCAAGAACCCCAAGAATTGATTCTAGCCATCAGATCTTCTCTGCAGATTTGAGTGGTGTCATAGGTTTAAAGAGGTAGCAATAGATATTCTTAATTCCTAGACTTTGACTGAAGTCAACTGAGACGCTACCACCAGAGATCATCCAGGAAGACATGCTGACTCACACGTTCTTCTTTACCGATATGATGAGAATCAGAAGCCATAAATAATATGGTAACCGGTAACTTCTACGCAGATATTTATGGGGCATACGAACAGGCAAGACCAAGAGAATACATGTTGCCACGAAGTTGACATCAACCTCGAACAAGTTGTCCATTCGCGTGATTGGACAGCAGACTGTGTTCGGTAATTGGACTGCAAAGTTAAGTACAACTGACACATACCTACAACTATAATTCAGACTAAGACCAAAGACAGCCAAGTGAGTTACGTCGACCTACGATGTTTTCTCGAATTCTCGCTGCAAATAATGCATGGGAAATTGGTGAACGGAAGCATGAAATCGAGCTGGACCAAAAGTTTCTCACTGAGGAGAGATGCCACCTTTTTATTTCAATATTGTTTGTGTTTTGTAGCCAAAACAGCACTGACACATGAACACGAACATCTTTCATATGGTAAACAAAGACAAGGAAGGATGGCTTGGAAGCTCGAAGGGGCAAAAAACATGAACGCATGCAAATGCATTTTTCAGTATAAGGACATCATTGCCGGAGGGACTGACTCATTAGCCAGTTCTCTTTTGCGATTGATCCGTCTGACACGAGCACAATTATCTTTTTCGTATCAATATAAAATAAGAAATTGCTAAATGAACAAAAAGACTTAGAAGAGTGAGCGACTTTAAAGAAATAGTCCAAAGAGCTACTGCGCCTCCAAAATCACTATTTCAGGTGTTTGATGTGTATCAGCTATCATTTACCAGATAACTATTGTCAGGGAATGATCAGTTTATTTTCTTTGGACGTTCTGTGACTCAATATTACTGCATATTAGAAACAATCATTTCTGTCGAAGAAAGGTGCACCACGAGTTCCATGTCGAAGAAAGGTGCACGGTATTCATGTTATGTGCAATTCGGCGTTTGGGGTCAACCAACCAATCAAAAGCATGCGCCACAAGACGGAAGAAACCACGCATAGTGACCACGTTGTAGTTGGTCCAACAAAACCACATTCATGCCCTTAAAGCCTCTGTGCTTGGCAACAATAGTTCGCCAGGACAGGACCATAATGGAAAGTAAAACACAGACTTAGATTTTAAATAGGTGAGATAAAATTCCCAACACCCAGGCAGGCTGGCCCAAGTGATGCAAGACCCAAGAATTTGACTTCGATGAAAGAGGGCTCTTATGTACCCAAAATCACGTGATACAAACTGAATTACATCTTTCAGTCCACTTGAGGTTACTGGTTACCATTTTCACATCAAGATCAAGAGCACAGGACACACGGCAAATCTGAGTCAAACGAACTTCATAAGCTGTTCAAGTCTGAACGAAGGTCTTTCAATGGCTTGGAGAAGCTTAAGCACTAGGCTTGAAACGTCTAGATCGTTCAGACCTGAAAGGAAGGTCCCAGAATCTCCCAGTGTAAAGTTTTTCGGAACCTTCGGCGCTTCTTTCGTAAAGGCCTCCGTCGGGCCTAGGAGGACTAGAACTCGCAGAACTTCCATAATATAAACCACGAAAAAAATGAAGCACAATAAAAAACATACTGGCTCCATTAGCATGCATATGAACAATAGAATGCTTCCCCTTGAGAAAAAAACTTTCAACCAAGAGAAAGAAGGAGCACGATACCGGTTATATGACTAGTGACGGAGTAAGTAAAACCTTACGGTTGCTCTCGCTAGTCCCCAGGACAAAATTCTCATCATTCCTTCTCCTTTCGTGTCTAATAAAGACAACGACGAATTCTCCTTTACTCACGAAATCGATTTCAACGAAACTTTAATGTTGACAAGGAGGTACAAACGTCCATCCCCTGCTGGACCACTCTGGAAGGAACCTCTGTATACATGATCTCCACAAGGAATCCTGTTTAAGGGGGAAGTTCTTTTTAGACTTTCAGTTGTCCTTACGTAAAACTATGTTCTTTCGAGGCTAACAATTCCGAACGAGAGGTCGATACGAAGACTTATGATTCCCACCCTTGTTCATCAAGTCTGCACATTTTACCGCAAAACCAGGTAGGCAGTCCGGCCAACTACTTCCCAAATTTCGAGGACACGTCTTTTTCATTCGAAAGAAAACCTGAAAGCATGGTTTACTGCAAATTCAAGTGCTAGTTGAGGTAGAAATATTTCACAACCATTGTGAAGAGTATACATCATTGGATTGGTTCAACAAATGGAAGAGTTAAAAGCATTAAAATAGTGTCAGTTCCACCGTACATGAGTAACAAATTTAGCGAAACCCCACCACCCTACGTTAGAGCAGATATGGAAGTACCCGTGCATCACCGCGAAGAGGTAGACCTGTCCGAGCACCAAGTGCCCGACATTTGGTTGCAGCCTACATGGGAGACAAATCACAAATGCACATCCTGATTACAACAGAGACCGTTATAATATCAAACGTGAAGTATGGATTGTTCGTGATAATGATGAACACAACTCGTACACAAGATCTAGCTGGCAATAGTACAAGCTCTACCAGGTTTTGATTTTAACTTTCTAATGAGACGACCTACTTACTGTAGAGACACTACTCACCACAGCAGATCCGATCGGAAGCATTTTTTCTGGTGGTAATCCTGCACATAGACCTGCATGTTATGGACACAAGCATTAACGATCATCGATATCCTTTTTGTGCTTTGTGTCGTCTACATTTCCTAAACTGTAAAAGATCGTACTCTTTCGTCACGACTTAGCTGGCTGATCGGTCTAGAGAACAACTCAGTCCTTCGAATATATGACGATGGCTTGCAAACATTCAAAACAGCGTAACATAGTACTTCCTGGTACTTCAATTAAAATGTACACTGAAGCTTCTGCATGGATTTAACGTACAATACATGACAGCACCAATAAAAGCGTCGCCTGCTCCCGTGGTGTCTACCAGCTCCGTTGATGGTACAAAGTCTGCAGTTCCTACTAAGAGCCGCCCAACACATCTGTCTTCGCTGTCCAGTGTCCCAGCCTTAGAGTTTTGCAATACACCCACCTGAAATATTGACATAATGCAGGAAACACATAAAATGTCCTTAATTACTGTTTTTAAAACATAATATAGGTGAAGATGAGGCTAAATGTGGCTGGACAGTCCTACCGAGTAATCGGCTGGCAATTTGTGATGACGCGACAATGGGCAGCCGAACATTCATATGCTCACATGCATTCACAGCAGTGATATCCGACACTACTATGAGGGATATCTTTCATGTTGCTGACAAGTTTGAGAGTACTATCTAGTTCAAAGAAATGGACAGCTCTGGACTACTACTAGAGTCTTAGAAGGTACACAGATCTGACACTAGTCTTTGACAAAACTCCACTTTTAAATTTACAAGAAGTACAAAATTGGTACAGGAATATACAGGACTGGTATACGAGGACAGGAGAATATAAGAGTAGTAAAGCGACTAAGAAGAGCCAGAGAGAACAATATGAAAAGACGTGCAGGAATACAGAAAGAGTTTCCAACACACGAACCCAGGGACTGTGAACTAAATAAAGTATGCACTCGATAAGACCATTATCTCTCCACTAGCAATATCGGCTCAAGAGCAAGTGGTTGGAGCAGGAATGCAATAAGTTGTGTGGAAGGGCTTTCCGAATGCATCGAGTTGACATTCAATGTGCGGTCGGCTTAATCGAGAGATAATTTCTTCCCAACAATTGAAAAAGACGTAGGGCGCCAACCCAGCTGACCTTAGAAGAGAATACGGTGGGGTTTGAGATCGGAGACTCTTTAGCTTCTCTCCACAGAGATTGCAAGGTTTGATTCACATCCATTATTTCTGGTTTCTCTGCATATCAACAACGTTATGAGCTACAGAGACAAAACTTGGAAATCGAGAGAGATAATCAGCTCTGGCCCCAGCTGTCTAGAGCAGAGATCATCGGAAAATAAGGTGCGTACTTTACCTGATGAGCTCCTCTCAAGCATCACACATCCAGCAGCACCTTGTGTTACTATTACAAATTGCAGACCAGGTAACTTCAAAGCTAGGGCAACTAGGGCTTCCCCTAAGGTTGGAGCCTCTGTCCATGCCTGGCAGAAGAAAAAATACGTAAAACTCTTTGGTTATCGTCATGAGAATACTAGCGAAAAACCGTCAGCAAAAGGGAAATGTGATGCAGCTGCATGATCATCCACCAGAGAGTCCTGAGCATAATAAATCAGATTTACTATCACAAAACTTATCAAAACAGACTGCTCCCAATTAAATCATTTCTCCAGATTGAGTAAAAACTGTAAAAAAATTGGACTGTTCTGAGAATTATCATATTCTTCCTCACGATTCAATAGGGTTCACGGATAGGTGCTACCGCTAGTAAGAAAGACGATGGTCACAAAACAAGCATTGATCTTATTACATTCTTGGAAAAGTCTACGAAGTTTAGCCATCATAACACGTCAATATCAAGTTAGGTTCCAACACGGTTAAAACTTTTGATGGTCTTTTATACCGTTGCTTTACATTCCTACCATAGGAAATTTCGCGGAAGTGACGAGATAATCAGCATAATTCAGCAGCTCGTCCAAACCCTCCCTCTTTCTTTCAGCATCTATGATAATAGGCAGCCCCTGTTTACTTGCCTGAAACAAAATTATCCTCATGCTAATTAGCAAAAATTTTCACGTTGGGATCAAAACAGATTTGAAGCATACCTGACTCATATAATTACAGGGTCACCTTTTTCACGTGCAATTGATCAATTGGAAAGAGATGATTCCAGCATATACTTTACAAGAAGCTACACAGCATAGACAGAAACTCGCCTCTTCTGCTATACGTAGAGCAGCATCAGGAATACGTCCATCTAGATACAACAAGTCTGCCCCGCTGAGAAGTGATGCTATAGCTGAAGTGGAATAATCGGAAGGTTCCAAAGGAGGGTATCCAGGCGTGTGTATGCATGTTCGTGTTTTCCTGTTATGAACGTCATCGTCATAGTTACTTGAGAAGAAACAGCCATACATCTAAGATTCACAGAAAGTATTACAAAGAATTGTTTCACCCCCCAAATTTACAGCTATCTAGAAGCTGCGACAGAGGGACTTTCATCTACTCCAATTCTTTCTTTTACTTGCGACAAAGATAATATGGATCAACAAGCTTTAGAGATCAAGCCGTAACTATCTCATATTTGAATATCGGAGTCAATTAACTATGCACACTCACGTCTCTTCATCAACGATAACGTAGGTGAAGGGAGATACTCCTTCGTCAGCTACCTGCACTGCCAAATACCACCACAAGACGGTAAATAACCTCAGACTCAGTATTAAACAAGTTTCGGCTATAATAAAGAGATGATCATTTTCCTAAGACCATTTTCCGTACACTTCTGGCAAACAAAGTAGAATTTTTCGTAAATTTTACTTCCATCTGACTAGATGAAACCCTGTAGCCTTTACCTCTGTTATTTATGCATTGCTTCTCAGTTGGAGTCTCTGCGCAGGAGCAGCATCAACCGTAATACTGGCATTGAAATCACCGATATCTCACTGAGTGGCTAATGCAGTTTAGAACAGACACAAACACATTTGACAACTGTGTATATCTTAAGCACACTTTGTGCGGACTCTCCAGCAACCATATCCCGTATCATCAAATAATCATTACGAAGCACTTAAAAACATGCTAATGCCAAAAAGCTGAAGGACTGAGCACCATATTCAGTGCTTGGTCTTACGAACCGGTCTTTCCTGTCGCCTATGCATATAAGATTCGTAAAAAAGAGTAGCACAGGATCTTCTTATTAAACGAGATGTTAAACTAAGATTCTTCATTGATTTCCGAAACAAGACTGGCCGCCTATGAACAGTACTGCTTAGATACTTGTGGCATGTTAAACATAAAAGTATCTCATCTCTCAATTAAGCAGAGCAGGAAATAAAGTCTGACTATCCATCACTGAAACCTGAAAATGTTTATAATTGGTGCTGGTATTCTGCAGTAGATGTTTTCTTGAAAGATATGGAATACTATCTACTCTAAACCACATACAGCTGAGTATTGGAGCTTAGGACAGTTTGACGAAATGGATCTCCACCTGAGTCATAGTTAAGGGTAGTTCCATAAAAGCCTATTGAAGCTACCCAGACTGCAGTATATTGTCGATGCCAAGTCTTCTGTGACGGCTGATCTGTCTGTTTCTTCCGTTCTTGACTCGCTATTCGATTGTAAGCAATTCTCTAATATGAGCTCCTCTGTTTGGGAGTAATTCTACATCTACCAGTATTTACTAAACGTTAAGGTTCATGCATCAATCAGTTGTATCTACACAACTAGCATATTAATAATTGATTGACCATCCACAAAAGATGCTCTTTATTTAAAATCGTCAACTTCAGAACAGAGCAGTGAAATCTTAATAAATGGCTCGCAAACATATCCATAATTTTGAGACATTATCACATGCAGAACATTAAGCGTGGACGGTTCCTAATACTAGTCCGAATTAATTCTGCCCCTAGTGGTGGATACAATTTCAAAACTATTTGCTTACTAGTTCTAAAGTCAATTAATAGTGACTAAATCAAATCAATTACCCTCACGGTTTCGACAAATAAATTTTGCAACTACGTAACTCTGTGGTATTGTTAAGAGGTTCATTTGCATTCTAGAACTGTAAATAATTTTTAAGAAAAAACCTTAAACATTGCCAAAGTCAGTGTTTAAGGTAGAATTTGCAGTAGAAAAAATCTTCAGCTGTGAAATGGAAATCACTGTTATAATTCCGTAACAGCACGTGAATAGACGTACAGTACTTACACTTTGTGGAGAGTGAACTCTGAGTTATCTCTGGGATAGCTGAGGTCGGTAGGTAGGAAGTATGGAACGAGCTTGCTATTCGGAACGAGCGTTGGGAGTGTCAAACTGCTTATTTGACCTCTTATGTATCACTACTCTGAACTCAGATGTGTGATTAGTCTACTGAAGTCTATTAATATATATATAGAATAGAAGCAACTAGAATTAACCACATTCTAGTTGAAACAATAGTAAGGTTTGAATCCTCCCGACTTATACCAATGGGGACTTTAGAGTTTCACATGAAGTTCTTGATATAAAAACCGCAAAGCTTAATAACTACGGGCACCGGAAAAGGCTACCGAGATGCAGAGAATAAATTTCTCAGGACGGATCCAATGTGTGAAAATTCTGAAAATTTCTCACCTCTTCGCAGGATTTTTTACAATCAATAACCATGAACTCAAGAGGCTTCGGTGAGGTTTCTATGTCTTCAAGATTAAGCCGTTAAGTGAACGACCTTTCATAAAGAATACTCCTTTTGCACTTCGTTGGAGACAAACTACAACATCTTCTCTCCTAGCTTGGCATCGAAGTCAGTCTGAGGAATAGTTTTAGACAATCTCTGCAGAGTCAGCAGATTGAGGTCTAGAGGTAATAAAGATAACATGGCTGTACTTTATAGGAAACGTGATATATGGTGATTCGGAGCGTGCCAACTTATTCTCTTCCTCTGTTACCAGGGTTGACGTGGACTTAAGTGGAGTTCTATATCCATTTCTCTTGTTGGAACTAGTGACAACTTGTAGAGTATCTTCGACCTTAAAGACTCGGTGTTTAGAAGCGTTTATAGAACAGTTGTATGCTCTATAGAAATGTCCTGATTTTTAATAAATGGAGGAACGAAGAAGAAAAGCATGTTTTCTAAGCATCGGTGCATGAGCATAATGTAAACGGCAAAGGATGATGGAAAGAAGCAGATAGAACTTACCACAACGTAGGAGACATCGACTCCATCAGCCTCCAACTCTTGCAGTATTCCAATGCCGGAGGAGTCCTTTGCCAGCTGTAGTCAGGGATATTACAACGAGCTCAGCGCAGACAACACGAAGGGTCCACAGGTTTTTTCTTCAATGCTCTGACTATCAGATCAGTCCTGTGGGAGACTAAAGTGAAATGGAAAAAAATTTGGACAAGAACCAGTAGCCTTGATCTGCAATCAAGAAGCATCATACACGTCAAATCTAAACTGCTACTCTTGCCAGTTGTAGTCAGTTCATGTGGAAAGAAGTCACATGAACTGACTCGGATCCACAAAAGTAGGACTTCAACTGCGACAATAACTCTGCCTAAGACTAATAACACATGGTAGAAAAACCCAGGTTGGAGTTTGTCCAAGCAAATTAGTCCTCTACATGCAGGTACGTCCATTACCTTAGAGTAAACTCTAGGTTTGAGGCCAAGTCGTGCTGCTGCAGTCAATGCGTTTCCTACATTGCCACCGCCTTGAACCTGGTTTCGCAACATGCAAGCATTGTAAAACGTGCAAAGAAAGGAAGGGGCGTCCTAACGTCAGCATTTGAGACAAGACAAAACTTTCCGCATTGATGTTTTTCCATACAAAAACCCACGATATTTCAAAACGAAACGACCGCAGTATTTTCTCTTAAGCTAATGTTGATGGTACAAAACTTCATGACTGACAGCATGAAGCAGGTGGAAGATTAAAAGCTGACCAAAGAATCAGTAGTGCGAATCTTGGCATCCGGTTCGGGATATGAGACCACTTTCGCAAGAAAATCCAGAGTTAGAGTCCCACAGCCCACCTAGAAATTGCAGAGGAGAATGTTAAAGGAAATGGTAAATGAGGACTGGGATCGTATTTCTTTACAGATTGAGCCAAACACGATCTATTCACGGCTTGGACATTTTGACTTAGTGAAAAGCAAAGCATAAATTTGCAGCTGAAGATACATCTCTAATAGTAGGTACATATAAGAAAACAGAAACTGCATTTACCAAAGTCCGCCTTGCCGGCAAAGGAGGAAGGTTAGTATCATTGCCGTCATTGATCTCCAATGATACTGCTGAAGTTGAACCCATCGCGGACGAAACCCTGGAAAATCAATAAAAAATCAGCAGTCGAAACGTACCATGTTAGCGACCAGGAAATCTGTTAATAATCATAAATGATTCGGACAAATATAAAAGTCAGACAGCAATGAGAGCTGAAAAATTAGTGAACAATGATGATTCAAAAATGTGAAACATGTACCAAGCATCTCTTCTTGAATGGGAGGGGGGTAATCCAATCTTGAGGCAATTCATTCCATTGACGCAAACACTTGCTTTGGCACAGTACTTTTAAAAACTGGATACAGAACAAAGTCTTCTTCATGAGATGAAGCACAGCTGCAAGATAAATATAATTCTCTACAGTGAAAATAAGTTAGAAAACAGAAGTCGATACTAGTGGTTGAAGATGGGATATGCTTAGAACTCAATTCTCGCTTGCTGGTGATCTAACCATCCACATTGTCTTCCAAGGAGTTTTACCGAACATAGGCAAGAGTAGTGTCATGAGGAAGTCCTCACGTGGAGAGGCCTCCGGTCAAGATGAAGCAATTCACCACATTGTCAAAATCATGTGCTTACAAAGAGCTCTCAGAAGCAAACTCTTCATCACGAAACGAAGCACAGCTGCAAAAGAGGAAAAAGCTCACAGTACAGCTGAAGGAGGTCCTCCGAACAATCCCCATCCTCCTCGTCCACACAGGGTACCGGCAGGCAACATGGTCGACGATTTCGAAAGGGCTCTCCAATTGCCTGTACCAAGAATCTGATGACAGAGAGAGGAGGTTGAAGCAGGCGGCCTGCAGGCTGCAGCTGTCGAAGAAGATGTCCAAATTCGCCCGGGAGCTGGCACAGAAGCGACTGCCATGGCAAAGCGAACTCCAAAACTCACTAGCTCGCCTGCCAATATTGCAATCACAAGGCTTCATAAGTGCTGCCAACGTCCTGCTCGATCGACGGTCGTTGCTGCGCACGGCACCTTTCCAGCCATTTGAATGCTCGACGGAACTTTTACTTCCATTCTTTTTCAAACTTTCGAACATGATTCATTCGCGCTAGCTATTTTTTAATAAAGCTATGAGGTTCCTTTGGTTTGGTCCACCCATTACATTTACATTCCTCACCTACTATGTTAGATACAAGGAGGATACCGGTTTGGTTCCATCCTTGTATGATGGTATCTTTCCATCCCTTTTGTTATTATATTTTCTCGTATCTTAAATTGGATAGAAGGAGGTTACACATGTCTTGTTCCCTATTCCCAACAGAGTGTATAGTTACCCATGTCATTTGGGATGTGATGTTCGGTGAACACTGAAAATATCTCACATGGAGTGACATATCTTTAAATCTACTCGGGTTAACACATATCTATTCTTGGTTTAGGAATAACATATTATATTCCTTGTGGTTAAATTACATAATTTTGGAGGGGTGATTACACATCTTTTGGAATGAGGCGAATGGTTTACTCATATATCCAAGTATATGAGTTTCAAGTGAATTAATCTTTTTGTTTTTATAGTTTTGGAGTTATATTGAACTATGGACAACCACTTCGATATGTTAGTGAGAGAGTGCCGGAGACTCTACCATACTAGGTGGCAAGGGCATCACTCTTTTAGGTTATTGCATAGCCTATTTTATGTTTTACTAGAAATCTAATATTCAATCTATAGGAAATCAATCATGTTAAGTGATAATTCTTCTCATGCTTTGTTGTGTGTAAATTGATTTACCTAGATAATTCGAATATATGAGATGCATTAGGACATATTTCCCATTGTGATGTTATAAGAGCTAGCCCCATGTTACCCGTTTGGTTTCACCCATGTACCACTTCATAGTGTCTTCTCATACTTTTTGTTATTTTACTTTGTCACTTCTCATTCATGAGGTTTTAATATCCACAATATTTCACCTGCTGCCACAACGGAGCAAAGGACCTGGCAAGACTGGCAATTCTCCGTCAAGTCAATCAGCCGACTTTTAAGGTAACGATTTTGAAACTTTGTGAACAAATAAACGGGAACGATGGAAAGATGAAAACCAAATTTCCATTGCGCTGATAAAAGATTCCAAACTGTAAATTGTTGCAATCCAGAAGTATTTTGTTAGAATAAAGGGGATGCACGTGGTTTCCACACCCAGTCGATCAGCGGATATTTTAGATTTATTTACCGGAGGCCACACTTGTCAGGCGCGGCGCAGCGGCAGAGCTCATAGTATTTTCTTGATTATTCTAAAGTAATGCTTGTTTACAACCGCGCTCCTTCACTCCCATGAAAAGCCTAACGCTAAATCGTGGGCTTTAGCGTTTGCATCTGAAACATCCATACCAAGACAAGTGTGCATCTTTACTAGCCAGGTCGTACAGCATATTCGCTGTAAAGTTAAAGAGCAAAGTTCAGTGATATGATAGTTTTCCTTTCAATTTACGAGGTAAGACAGCATAAGATGTTATATGCAACGGAAAGTGGTATACAAGATTGGAGGCGTAGTGACTGTGTTCTCTTTGCACTTCAAAACAGTCTAGACTATGACATTATTATATATAAATATATAGAAAATTGATTTACTTTTAGGTAGGTAATTGCTTCGTGGGGGTTTTTTGTTTCTTTTATTTTCATAATTTACATGTCTAATGACATTCAATACAAATCCCAACAAACATATCATAATTTTAATAAATTAGTAATATATATGCATATATTCAATTAAATCTAAAAAAGCCAACCAACAAAAGTGTATGTATCATAAGGTGGGTATCAGTTTTTTTGACTTAAACGTCATGCTCTGATATTATCAGTTTTGCTCATTCGACTTACTAAATTACCCAATAGCAAAGCACATAACCAGCAGGAGTAATTTATTTTATTTTTTATTTTTTAAACTTTAAGTAAAAAAGATAATATTTTTTATCATAAAAAATCTAATCTCAAATATCCATCTTGTAATATGATACGTTAGTGCATGAATTGATGATATATGCATATATGATACATTTTGTTATTTTATCATAAACTAAGAAATAAATAGCATATTTGATATAAAATTTAAGAGTATAAAAAATTATATATCAATTTCAAAAATATTGAATATGTAGTTTAAAGCATCTATTCTTTACATTTCATCATTTTTTCTCTTTTTAAAAAAAATCAAAAGTTTTGATTAAACTTTACATGAATTAAAATACACATTTATAACTCATACATATTAAAAAACATATTTATATAGTCATCTTGATCATTGAAAATCTTTAAGTAATTTAAGATATTTATTTGAATAAAATTTATCTTATTAAATAAATAATATTTTACTCAAAAATATTAAAAATTTGTATAATTTTGTTGTATCATGAATATATGCAATGAATGATTATTTATGCCCCAACGGCATCAGCCGACCATTGAAGTTCAACTTTTCTCCCACCGCGACAGCACACGCTGACCAACACCATACATCAAGCGATGGACCAACTTCACGCTGTTCCACATCTGACAAGTTGAAAAAAAATTCCAATAGAGACAATACCATGGAGTATACAAGCAATCATAAATGAGTACAAGGAAGAGAAAAAATGGAAAGTGATTAAATTAACTCCATATGATGTCATCATAATAATGTCATTGACGGAGCAAAACAACCTCAAGGTAGATAGAAAAAGGAAAGTGCTGAAAAATAGTGGATGAAAGATTTACATAAATAGATTCAGATCTTAGAATAGAAGCTTATCTTTCTTTGTGATTGGTAAAGTTGTCAATGATATATGTTTTTTGGTGTTGACTTTTATGTTCTAGAGATGATATATGTTTTTTGAAACTTATAAGAGATTTTATTGGTTCTAAGGAGAATCTTCACATTTCAAATTCATTGAATGATATTATTACATAGTAAGTCATAACTTTTGTAGCGGCACCCATAGTTAGGTAGGTGGTCGCATGTAGGATCAGATGTAGAAGTTAGAGCCAATAGTGTAGTGAGTGTCATTCGAACTCGACGTGCCGTTAGGGCCAATAGCGTTGGTATGTGTAACACTTAACACAATGAGGTTGTAATGACTTTCAACATGAAATGACTTCTCAAGGCTTCTCCTTCCTTTATATCTTATAGCACTAAGAGAGTTCAAAATCCAATCTATGTCACATGGCTAACATGCATAGGTTGCATGCTTCCTTATTTTATCCTAACCAATTCCTAAATGACATCTAGCACGTTATCTGATCTACTAATGCATGATAATCATCTCATCATGTATCCATACAAGTCAAAATTTATATTTTATTTTTTGGATCATGCACACCACTATTTTATCGTTTAATGATCTAATGACAAATCTAAGAGAGGAGTTAGCCATTGTGTTGACTACTAAACATTAAAAACACTATCTAGGAGATAAGGAGTTTGTGGTTGAGACATATCACAGGCCTTTGGTTTATTTGAAAACTCAAAAGGATCTATCAAAGAGACTGATTTGTTAGGCTGAATCATGACAACGTTTCAAAATGAAGCTCATGTATGTATTGCGGATGCATTGATACGCATTTATCACATCTTGAAGGTGATTATTTATTCAAAATGGTGGGAGAACCTAAACCGAGCTACCAAGGAGGATGAGGAGATTGCACAATGTCTTTCATAGGATAAAGCACATTCGAAATGGGGATTGATTTTCTATAAGAAAAAGATTTGACTACTTTCAGATATTTCATATACGTACAACCGTGTTAGCAAAGGCACATGATCTAGCTATTGCTGGCCACGTAAGAGTGGAGAAGACCATTGAAGTCATCTAGAGAATATACTTTGACCAAGACTAAGAGAGAACATCAGTAGCTATGTATAAAGTTGTGTGGCATGTCAACCGAACAAGACTAGCAATCAAAACCTAGCATGTCTACTTCACCTATACCAACACTAAGTAGAAGATTCAAGCACGCTAGTAAAGACATTGTATGTGAATTACCAATGAAATCTATTGTTTATGATTTAAGAATAGTTTGTGTGATAAACTAAGCAAGATTATCCATGTGAGGCCCACAACAAATACAGTTACTTCACCAGAATTTTCTTGCATTCTTATAGATATAGTTTTTGCTCAACATGGTTTAGTTAGAATTCTTATCATTGATAGGGGCACTCATTTTATTAACATGTTTTGGAAAATTTTATTTGGATTATTCAAAACAAAACTCGCCATGTCCACGTCTCATCATCCTCAAACAAATAGAAAAATCAAAAGAGCAAATAGAACTATTGAGAACATGCTTAGAGCTTTTACTTTGGAGGAGCAAGAAGGTTGGGATGTATTTTAATCCTTGATTGAGTTTGTTTATAAAAACTCAATCAATGCATCACAAAAGTTAGCACTTTCTTCCTATTATGTATGGATAATATCCTCTCACACTCTAGTTTCTCGAGAGTGAATCATATGCAAGAACCATCAACTCGAGTTGAAGCTATGAAAGATTTTTGTTATGAGTCCAACGACAAAGATAAAAATAAGTCAAAATCCAAAAAAAGAAAAAATAATAGATTGTCAAAAATTGACAAAAATAGTATATAAATGTTAATTAACGACATGCTTGAATTCATTTCTCTTCTCCTTATTTATTATTATACTTATTTTTATGGATAAAATAATATCATGTCAAATTTCAAACTTTAAAAAGAGTGAAAATTAAAAGCTATAGTATAAATCACCATTGATGACTTTGTTACACAACAGAGATGACAAATATCTCCTCAAATTATTATGTTAAGATGTTTTAAAAATGATTTATATTTTCATCATTCTTAAGATAAATTGATTTTTCCAAACTCTTGTAACAATAATTTTTTTTCCTACACATCCTTAATGTGTTTCATTTTCATTCCATTTCAATAGCAAACCTTCCAAATATATATTTATCCTCCTTCCTTATGAGAGTCAAAGATTATTATTTTTGGATCACAATCCTCTCCAATCCATAAGCAAAGGCTTGATATTTCTAGATCCAAATCTTCATGTTGAACAATAATATTCGGAAAAAATTAGAACATTAATATGGCCACAAGGCTCTTAAAGCACTTTTAGGAGTAGAAACAAAAAATCCTATAGTCCAACGTTATACAAGACTTATATCCCTATGATCCAAAACTTGAAGCACCAATGTTTGGATCATAGGGATATAAGTATTGTACAACGTTGGACTATAGGCATGTTGTCATGATTGCAAAAAAATATATATCAAATGTCTCTTTGATAAGCAACATGTATGTCTTATCATAATGCCAAATGTTAAAGTTCTAGTTGAAGAAAACATAACATCCAAACAATAAGATGTCAAATGCTAAAGGTCTTATTTGTAAGATATATGGTTCTACCTACATGTTTTTAATGTATATTATATATAAGGTATGGTATTTTTTTATCTATAATTAAGTAAAATATTTAAGTGTTGTTTAATTATGATTATTTGTAGCTAGTTATAGTTAAACTGGATGAAAAAATAAGTTAATTTTTTATAAAGTAGAGTAATAATTATGAAATTATTATTTTTTCATGAGAATGAAGAGTCATAGTCCATGATATACCCACCTTGATTTTATTTAATTTTTCTTTATTTGACTATAATAATTTTGGATTTAGTTTATAGCCGTACATCTAGGTACATAATTGACTAAGGAAAACAAAATCAATTATAGGATAGTTGAGTTTTTTGAAGGTTCAAGTAAACCAATCAGATTTTGTCATATAAACAATCTTATTACAAGTTATAATCTTTAACTTTATTAAATTTGGTAAAAGAAAGTTATATTATATATTATATTAGTTACCATAATAAAAGTCTAAGTATTTTGAATAAAAAGGATGAGATCCCTCAAGATTCAATTTGGAAGCAATCTTAAACATAAATGAAAGTTCCAATCGTTTGAATAACATTATGTTTATTGTTAGTTATACTAGATGGGAAGTTGTCAAGAGAGTGTGATATAAGTTACTATTAATTTGAAAAAATGAAAATTTATTTACCAACTGTTTGAGTGACATTGTGTTTATTGTTATCTATCTTAGAGGGAAGTTGTTAAGAGATTGTGATGTGAATTAATATTGATTGGAAAGATGAAAACTTATTTGCCAATTGTTTGAGTGACATTGTGGTCATTGTTAGCTATCTTAGATAAGAAGATGTCAAGAGAGTGTGATATGAATACTATTGATTGAAAACGATGAAAACTCATTTGGAATTATCATAATGATAATTTTTGTGAGAGTATGTAGATGAGGTATGATCATTGGATTTAAAATCCTACTAAATTCATGATAAAATTTCAAAAAAATCATAAAGGCAAAACATGAATGCCAATCTATCCAAAGTTCACGGGTTAAAAAACTGAAAACATCCAAACACATTGAGGATTAAGGATTTGGATGACTGAAATTTTTAAACTTACTTTAAACATTTGATGATTACATTTAGAGGAAAAAAACTTCGCGTAGTTACATATCCTATACAATATTCAACAACTTGAAAGCATTCTTAGTTTGAGGTATTTTATTTTGAATTTTTACTCCACGTAAAAAATATATTTAAAACATAAGGTAAGAAAGATACAAGAATTAATAATCTTTGGATGACAAATTTTGAAAAACATAGGTGTCTCTAATTGATACCAATGGAGTACACATCATCAGAAACTCAAATGTCAAAGCAAGAAAATAAAAAACTTTCATTGGGCTTAACAAAGATATTGCGTTGTATGTTTAGAGTATTTCAACGGTCATGCACATACATATAACCTCACAACACACATCGTTGTAACATCAAATATCACAATACATGGATTTTCATAAACCAACACAAGTGTAACACAATAAATCTTTTTTACTCTCAAAATGTCCACAAGGACATTCCGTTCATAACCATAGTATAAAAAGAGATTACAATTGAGCCAAACCCACTTTGTGACTCAAAGACTCCAAGTTTCCGCACTAATTACTATTCATCATAGCCACACGCTCAAAGTTTCAACTTCAAAAATTGAATCCCAAGGAATCCTAATTTTAATTCTACCTCTTGAGCCCTAGGTTCATAACAACGATGTAGACCCTAATTGCAGTTTTAGTGTGAAAGATGCTAATTGTACTATCGGCTCTACCTGACGTATCTGCTCATGCATGCGCACACTTACTTAACTAGGGATGCCAATATATAAGTCATGACAACTATCATGGACATACATATCGCATCACAACATAAATTGCTATCTCATCAAACATCACAATACATAGATCGTCATACACCATAAGTGTACCACAATCTCCCCCCTAACTGATGGTTAGATCCCTCTTACACTACGTAGCCATCTAGTCCATTACGTGATATGATAATGGGTTAATATCAGGAGGCCAAATGCTACAATGGCTTATACTAAATCGCTTGTGTGCAATCCATACCATGTAATGGTCAAACCAGCTTGCTTGCTAATCACATCAAGGACATTTCCACCGCCCAGTGGGCACCACATTGAGAGAAGTTGTCAAACATGAAATATGCCATCCTCTCAAACAAGAATCACAAATCAACATATTGATGGCTTCACCACCTGATCCACATAACTTACATCTCAAGCTTGCCCGCACAACTGTTAGGCTTGGATCCATAGTATCATCAATGTTTAGAAGTTGACATACCGCATAATTACACACATGATTCTTCCAAATCACACCATCATGAACCTCTAATACAAAAATTCATCAAGCTAAAACCTCACTTACTTGTAGAATTGTGCAACCAACAACAACATCCAATGTGGTCGATGCACTTTGCTTCAAGTTAACGGTATCACCAACATTAAATCTACAAATTGAAGTTTGATATCCACCTCCTAAAATGGTAGCATAAAGTATCTCTATGTTGAGCAATATCCAGATTCTACAATGCCATGGACTAATGTCCATGGCATAAAAAAGTCCCTATAAAAAAGTTTTGCACTTTGAGAACACATCCTAATCCAAACATTAGGGCTATCAAAGTCCAAGACTTGAGTTGACTCTAGACAAATAACTATAGATAAGTCTGGATCTCTACCATACAATAAAAAGTATGGTGAGAATGATGCTCGAGATGCTTGTCCACTAAATAGATAACCCATGACCAATCATGATAAATGTCCCATTCTCCTTGATGACCTTTTTCCAAACCAAAGTTTCTTAGTCCTCTATTCATTGTTTGAAAAACTCTCTTTGCTAGACCATCAGCCTTAAGAAGATCTCTTGAGGTGGTTAGATGGCCAATCAACGCTCAATCACACAAAGACTGAAACTTGTTCAAAATGTCCACAAAATTGGCTAAGCACTGAAGATAAGAACACATAAAATGTTCCCTCACTTGAGTTGTCATGCAATGCCACCAATTTAATCCACTTGGAGAAATGTTCCACAATGACCAACACATATCGATGATGTTGTATAGTCAATGATAAAGGTCTTGCAAAATCCAAGCTCTAACGATAATCAAGTCCCATAGAAGATGAAATGTGGTATAGAATATTGAATGATGCCCGAACACGATCACATACCATACATCTTACCACAAACTGTTGCACCTCAGTTTGCATACCTCTCCACCAATTATGACTTTGAAGTAAGCTATATGTCCGTTGTCGTGTTGTGATGCGGCTACTATGAGAAGATGATGACATGTGTCATCTTCAGAGCTGTTGTCATGACGGCAATAGTTTAGGTTAGGATAACCGACGGCAAGACCGTAAGGTCATTAAGAGCCCACCGTTGGATCTACTTTGTAGGGTCAGGATATTGAAAAGGCTCCAAGAGATATTATCTTGGACCTTATCAGATATAAAGCGCAGTCAGGATGGAAAGGGTATGGGAGAGTACTAGACATATCTGATCGAAGTGGAGCTGACGAGGACATGGATAGAGGACAACATGATCCTCCGGTTGTACCGATGTCTAATCCATTTGTGATCAACATCCGATGTCTTCATCGTGATCATTTTCGGGCGTGGTTAGTGTATCATTTTGGAGATAACTTTCTGCAACAAGTGATAAACTCTCCGCAGGCCGATTATTCTTCCAGCTTGTTTCCACGGACACGATTTGGGGCGTAACGATTAACGCTTTTGATTTAGTTTGGGCGCTATGGATTTCAACTTACCAGTAGTGGTGGCTTTCAACACATGGGTTCCAATCCATCACTATTGCTTACCGAAAACAAGCCATAGGGAGTTCATTGTTAGGAACTTTGGCGAGGAGTATTATTCACAAGTTATAAACTCCACGGTTCCGTTTGTAGTTCCGTTCATACTTAGCCGGTTTCGAGTTGTCATTTTGACTCTTTATTAGTGGCAACTCGTATTGTGTATAGGATGGCTAAGTAGTGTGTTTAGGATAGTTGTAAAGCTCTAAGTTAAAATGGAGCTAATTTGGCCACACTAGAGGTCAAAATAACACTCTTCATTCTCATTGGTCTTGGAGTTTGGGCCAATGAGGGCTCTTGGGCGACTTCTTCGAGGTTTTGAGGAGTTTTGGAGACCTTCCAGGGGGACATTCGGAGATATGAGGATTGGGTTGGAGAGCTGACGGGACAAGCTACGACGTGGGCTCAAGAATGGATGGATTTGAAGGATCTGTCACTCTGAAGTGATGATTCAAAGTTAGAGTGAGAAATTTAGACCTTTGAGTGTATTTGGAGAGTTTCTGAGAACTTTACAAGGGTTTTGGGAGATCTGAGTCGACAAAGATATAGTTTTCGACTCATGCTTGTGTTTTGATTGAAGTTTTGACTCGATTGGACGAGTTTTGAGTACGGAGTGATAGCTTGAAGTTTGTGTATACAGTCAGAATTGCAGGACTGCACTTCCTGTCACGAAGTTAGTACAGAGATCATATCTTTTGATATCAGAAATTTCTGTCAATAAAACTTTGCACAGTTCAAGTTCTGATGATGAGTGACCTTCTCATAAAATCTGGGAGCAATTGAAGTCAAGGATTGGGATGTGTGACGGGTTTTGTACACAGGGATCTGCATATCGCCTTGTGTTATAGTGGGTAAATCACCAATTGTTTTGAGAGATCTAGAAAAGAAAAACATCTGAAACTTTTCTAAGTGATAGTAAGGGTCGTGAAGCAATTTTCTGTAAAGTTTGAGCGAAAGTTATTGGTCGAATCATTAGATATCATAGTCTTCTTCCGCTGAAGTTTTACCAGCTATAATGTGGAGTGCTGAGGAGAAGAAGAAGAGATTGTCAACTCACACGAGGTTCTAGAAGGTTCTTCTACAACCAGGCGCTCGGACGTTCTCAGAGCAAAGAAATGTCCATGCGACACCGCTTCATTCTTAAATGATCTAACTCCTCATGAGCATATTTGACCACTATGCTCTCTAAAATGGAAGTGGCATAACATGAATAATCCAATCTCCTCATACTCAACAAAAGTATCTACCTTCGCATATGACCATAGAGCTGTATGTAAAACTCGATATTTCTCCTTGGCACTCAAAATGTCCATCAAATCACATGTACAAAGATACTCCAACACCATCATGTCATCATGGATGTATCGGCTTACTACCAAACTTTACTTAATCTTAACGTCCAAGGATAACATACCCACTCTTTGACTCAAGAGAGATATTCACATAGCTCTCGAGCGCCAACATACTCAAAAAGGCTGATACACCAACATAATATCATCTCCTCATTAGTATAAACGTGACATCGAGCCCTAATCTCATCAACTTGACTTGTAGATGGGTTTTGACTTAACCCATCCGCATCACGGTTCACCACTCCATGTTTGTATACAAGCCTTAAATCATATTTTTGTAGTATAAGAGCACATCATCCAAGCTTTCATGTAAGCTTGTCTGATTCCATTAGCCATTTCAATGGTTGATGATCAGATCTAAAATGTGTCACCGCCCAAACAGATGCTAAACATTCTCCTTCATAAGAACTTTATTTTGATTCTACTGCATTGTTGGAGCAACTTGCATAACCTATTACAAGCTCCTTCCCCTCATCATCATGTTGGGTAAGCATTGTTCCCCAATCCAACATATCCAATCAATATGTACTTGAAAGGGACGACCTTTCACTAGTCTACTCAAATAGAGATAGATGCCAACCTTTTCTTGAGGTTAACAAAAGCTCTCTCTTGATCACGCCACTCTTGATCTAGCTTTGTCAAGATTTTAGCAATAGTGCTAAATCCTTGCACATATTGACAATAAAAGTTTACAAGTCTAAAAAAGACTCGCACCATACTCAGATATGAGTGTTGTGGAATATGCAAGATTGCCTCCATAGCCTTTTTCAATTTTTGAGCTTACGCATTTTTTTCTTCTTGTATATGGACATTGTTTGAAAGTTTTGCTTGATTTTAAAAATCTTTGCCTCCAATTTTGAACGTCAAAATTTTGAAATTCTGACACTTTCAACCTTATGCCAAACATCTCTTCCATCATGAAGTATCACATATACATCTTCTATGACCCCACCAAATTTTAGATCAAACAAACACTATATGATAATCCTATAGCCTACCACTCCTATTTTTTATCCAAACACTTCAAAACACCTAATCTTGGACTTCAAACAAATCTGTTCAAATTTTTTTTCATCCAATCTTGATTCTAAGCCCCAAAGTAACTATGAGCATTGACCTATTTCATCAAATTTTTAGCAACGCTTTTGTCCTTTAAAATTCTCCATTCAAATTTAAGCATTAAAATAAAAAATACATAAATTCAAAATTGATCACACCAATTTCGAATCGATTCTACTTCTAGATCACCACCACGGCCTTCACTTCATCAATGCCATGCATTTTTTATAGTAAAAAGATCAAAGATAGCATCGATCAAAACTCTCCAAAACACCTTCAGTGCTTCAAGAGCTAATAGTTTTCAATGCAGAATCCAATTAAAATTTTCAAAGTAACCTTTTAGACTCTTAAAATGTCCACAAGGACACTCCGCTCATAACCATAATATAAAAGAGAGATTACAATTGAGCCAAACCCATTTTGTGCTTCAAAGACTCCATATTCTTGCACTAGCTACTATCCACCATAGCAACACACTCAAAGTGTCAACTTCAAAAACTCCACCCCAAGGAGCCCTAATTCGAACTCTTCCCATTGAGCCCTAGGTCTGTCTGTGATGTAGGTCCTAATGACAGTTCAAGTGAAAACTGCACGAACTGCACTATCGGTTCTAACTGATGTATATGCTCTGCATGCGCGCATCTACCTAACTAGGAATGCCGCTACATAAGTCGTGACATGGAAGTGTGGATCCATTTGAACTTGAGAGTTGGACAATCTCTAGAATTTATATTTGCATATGCATCTAACTTTGAAATTAAGATCATTCAATTTGGGGACTACATTGCAAGCGCAAATACGGTTGCTTGCCAATGATTTTAACATCATCACCAACACAAGATTTTAACCAACTGCGGACGGACAAGAGGAATTGACGCCCGGAGAGCTAGTAGAAAAACTTTCTCTCATATGACCAATCTGTGAATGGATTCAGATTTAGTTGGGATCATTAAAGTTGGATGAATGCTACTTTCATCTCTATGCCATATTCTTTAATCTCTATTCATCTTTGATGGATGAAAACTTTGATAACTCCACTTTGTGACTAACATCATCTCCAATTTCTCCTGCTTGTACTCAGCATCTACTTTCTCCTTCTTACATCGAGCTCATTCATTTCTCTCTTGCCTTTGACGCCTACCGGGTAGGCATTTGTGTGGAGTGAAGCTTTACTTTAAATAAATAAAGAAATATATAAAAATTGTCTAGAAAATCCATTCCAGTCGTCGCTGTACCACATCCTGGAAAGAGAACGATTCAGGCGTTCATCAAAATCCCAGGATCAAACTTCATTTCGTCATGAGTGGATGTATAACTCAAGAGAAATACGGTTTAAATATAAATGTCTTCCTCATATCGCATCAAGCGTTTGTAGTCCAACGGTTAGGATAATTGCCTTCCAAGCAATAGACCCGGGTTCGACTCCCGGCAGACGCAGCACCAAAACCTCCCCGGGTCAATACTGATAGTCTTTACTTGAGTTGATTCTGCCCTGAAAGCCATTGTTCTGACGGACGTATGGACTCTGATGCCACAACCTAACTCTTTTGCTTGCTGGCATGTTCAAAATATAATTCCTACTCTGTTGAACATAGAAGTGTGATGAAAGCTGAGGTTACCCAATATTTATTCGCATTAGTATATGCCATATTGCAATTGCTTGTAATCCAGTCGTGTTAGGTCCAGGGTGAGGGAAAGAAAGTCAATTAAAGAAAAACAAGTAAAGATCCTTTTGACATGATGTGCTTTGAATTTGAATAATTTGTGTGTAGAATGGATAAATGATGCCTGGAGTATTCTTTGGTTGTAAGCCATTCGGAAGTATTTTCTGATCCGCGCGCAAAAAGCGTTAGATTGACGAATTGACTATTTCTGTTCTTCTCCGCGAGTAACAGATTTGAGAGTCAAAACTCAGATGAACTTACTTGAAAAAAGGAGTCTCTATTTGAAGCAACGTAGTTTTTAGTACATTCGTTTGATAATTTTCACTGTTTGTACATATGGCATATACTGATCTTCCAAGAGAGAAACGGGGTTATAGAATGAAAATGAGGTAAGGCTTTAAAAGAAGAGATGAAGGTCAAAGAGGTGGTCAAACAAAGCACAGCTTTGGGCAAAGAGAACGAGAAAAAAAACCAATCTATTGGTTAAAATCAGTGTTTACCTTTAATGTCTGTCGATTACCTAGAAAATTTCAAAAAGTATTTAGACACTTGGTATATATGAAACACAGTGATCTAGGCTTTTATTTTAAAGATATAGTCATCATTCTCACTGTCATAACATTACATATGATATTCTTTAGAATATCACATGTAATGCTGTAATCATAGAATCAATTATATCAACATATGACCTATTACAATTTGCTCATATGTTGATATTTGCATGATTCTACAACAAAATTGTAATAAAAAAATATCTTAATTTCTTTAACTTACGGTTCACATTGTTACAAAATATCAGTTTTCGTTATTCTGACCTGGAAATAATTTTATTTTTTTCATTTTTGGAAGTTCAAGATAGGATATCTAGAGGTCCATCATATTAAGGTAGACTACAGCAAATATTAATATCCAAACCAAAATGTTTCTAGATGTATAAGTCAACAACTTAAAAATGGTGGAAGAATCATGAGAGCTTTAATGCGATGTCTAACATGTACTTTCGTTGGCGAAGATCCAAAACAACCTGTCAAAACCGAACCGGAAGGCAACTCGTGGGGTGAGTTCATCTCGTAGCGAGTGCTTCAAGCAACTGGACTATGACGAGGGTTATTGTGGTGGCCCCAGAGGTAAATCCCCCAAGAGTCGTGAGACTTGTGGAAATCCTATTGGGATGCTTTAATTTTTATCTTCAGAAATAGTGCATCTACCATCAGTTTCTAACTGGGAACTGTTTTCAGTGGTGCGAGGATTTGTGTTCGAGGGTCCTCTAGATGAGATGTACGCCAACGTTATTAGGAACTGTGACCCGGAGGTCACAGTTCATGTCTCATGTCTCATGTTCTACATTTCCAAGATGATTCCCACCTTCGACAAGTGTTCGATTCCGACATCTTCATATATATATATATATATGAAGATGTTTGACATAGAACAATACACTTTTGAATGAGTCAGCTATGCTATCCTCTCCATGAGTAACGTTCCAAATATAACGTTTCAAATATCCATTGAAATAATGCCTACGTTCCGTAGTGATATAAAAAATCAAGTAAACCTAGATAGTAGAAATTTATAGTTAACTAGAGATTAGAAGTAGTACAAGTGCAAGTTGACCTGCAAATACAGCTCAAAGCTGAGTACGAACTTTACCACACAAGAATGAACACAAACCGCAAGCCGTGGTTAGAGAAAACGTATTCCTATTCTAATTATGATGTGTGTAAATTATATTAGATTTACATAGAGATTCATAAGTTTAATTATACTAACCGAATTAGCTAAGTAGCGTCCGTTTCTTGCTAATGTATGCACATCCTATGCTGGGTTATATTTATGGCCTAGTAACATACCATTCATTTGTAGATTGTATGTTGAATTAGGGTAATCTATAGAGCCACTAATGATATTCTTGTGCTTGTGGGATAATGTATTTCCATCATGAATGGTGTAAAGAGGAAAAATCTGTCCCGAGAATGCATCTTACGAGTTGAAAGGTGACGCCAGCGCACCTGGGGCAAATGGGTTGCGGAGATTGGTGACCCGACGAACAAAGATGGGGAGCATTACCATGGAAGAGGCTCTCTCAGCTTCAGTGAAAAGACACTTGGAGTTCTATAGCCCCGACGTACCCTTGGATATGTCGAAAACCGGAGCCCTCGAGCAGCAGCTCTCCCATGGTAACCTCGAGAAGGAACGGTTCTAATGTACTTTGGAACATGTTAACCTCGATATCTCATTCTCACCATTCCAAGGCCTAAATCAGTATAAGTATAATAACAAAAGGGATGGGAAGACCCCATTCCAAGGCTGATGGAAGGAGTACAGTAGTATCCCTCTTAGCACTTTGTTGGCTCGTAATGATTGCTGTCAGCAGCAGCAAACGGGGCAATGATCGGTATGTGTTTTCTTTCCCAGTTTTCTTCTTGTTATCGTGTTTTATTCCGAGTCGCGGTTTTACCCCGGTAAGTGCATGTGGTGGTATTTTGTGGACTGCGTACATTAGTTTTCTCTGAACTTTACTCATCTTTTAACTGATGACAGTCTCATTCCGGAACTGTCACAGCCACGTAAAGCCCCAAGCCCTGGATTCCTTCCTGTCGGGGCCCAAGGCGACGAAGGTGCGATTGAGTGGGAAAATAACACGCCCGCAGATGGGCCTAAAACGAAATCAACGTGCGCTCCGGAATCCGGATGATTTTCCCCTCACTATAGAAGAGTATCCGCAATCTTTTATCGAAAAAAATCTTTTTGAGAAGAGGCTCCGACACTACATCTGAAGTGCACACTACATCTTTATATTGTTCTCCGGATGTCGGAACGGACGATGTACAACCATCTGAAGTGCACGCTAAATCGCCGATTGCATTAGATTGCTTGTATAGATATGCAAGCAACTGAATTCGAGATGGACTTTAATTGGCTCTTTTCAGGTATAGCAAGGCCGTTTGATGCAGTTGGGTTTTTGTCAGATTTAGCAGCATCGTCTGATGCAAACGATGATCCATTTCGATTTAGGAAGATAGTGAACAAAAGAGCACGCGACAAGCATTTAATCGCAGGCAAAGTAAGCGAAGCGGTTCTTCATTTCGGTGTACAAAGTTTCTTTTAACTTCTGTATTGGGAGGTTGCTGTGTCATTGACAAAGGAGTCCTTGTCCACGTTAACCCCTGTAAATATAGTCAGATTTGACAGGATCGTTGTTCTTGTAACGTGACTATGTCACTTCTTGGCAGACCCATGGAAATTTCTAGTTGCCTTCGGCAGGCAGTTTCCACCTTGATGAGAATGTTGCCCACTCCAACTTGAATACTTTATTTACTGTATATCTGAAGTATTCTGCTACATGAATGTGACAAACTTATTATGAATGTACTTCTTCCTCACTTCAACTCATCATCTCATCTTTTGGCAATTGGCAATTGTCACGACATATGTAGCAGAATCTCTAGTTAGGTAGGTTCGCATATGCAAGAATCTCTAGTTAGGTAGGTTCGCATATGCAAGCGTAGATATAACAGGTAGAGCCCATTGTGCAGTTTGCGCCGTTCGTATTGGAATTGTTGTTACGGCTGACAGCGCCGTTAGGAGTCATAGGGCTTGAGAGGTAGAGTTTGAATTAGGGTTCCTTGGAAGGCAATTTTCAAAGTTGAGACTTTGACAGTGTGGCTATGGTGGATAGTAGCTAGTGCGGGGCTGGAGTCTTTGAAGCACAAAGTGGACTTGGCTCGACTGTAATATCTTTTTTATGCTATGGTTATGAGCGGAGTGTCCTTGTGGACACTCCGCTCATAACCATGAAATAGAAGCGCCTCATTCTGAAAGCATAAATGCTTTCAGAATGAGGCGCTTCTATTTCATGGAGTGGGATGCAAGAGGGGTTTCTTCAAAACTTTCAAGCAGTGTTTTGAGAGTAAAAAAGATTTATTGTGGTACACTTGTGTTGGTGTATGACGATCTATGTATTTTGGGGTTTATTGTGGATGCAGGTTATGGATGGAGGAGATAGAATAATACCGAGATTCTCATTTCTTAATCCTTTTCATGTCAAACTATTATATATTGAGAGATAAGGTTGATTCAATATTTAGTTTATCATTTTGGTGTCAACTTCATGGATCAAATGATGAGATTTGGAGATCCGATTATCTTACCTATAGTCACATACGATGTTACTTGGGATCTCACAATATACATTTTAGTTTATAGATGGACCTCAATAGACCACCACCAGTGAGATTCAACACATGGTGTGAAATGTATTGTGTGTATCATCCTAAAGCTATATTTTGGAGCCTAGTTGTTAGAAATTTTGGAGAGTAGTATTACCAAGAGGTGATAACATCATCTTTTCTTTTTGTGTTGACAATCTTAACCATATACTGCAAGAGAGTGGACGGAGATGAATCATGGAGGACACTTTAAGAGAAATGATTTAGGAATTGAGAGATTTGAAAAACACATTTAACCAAAACCAGGCTTAAGTACAAGAGTTAGCTCAAGAATTTACAGCAGTCAAAGTGAGAGGAATGGAAAATGAGAAAAATCCAAATATAGATAGAGACATCACCATCAATGGTGGAGAGTGAAGAAACGGTGAGAGCTCGGGCTCTTGAAGACCAAGTGGCACAATGAGCAAGAGAGTTTGATCTTCAGACATCCATGTTTCTAAAGATGACAAAAGCTTGTAAGATAGAACCTTATCAAGGAAGTTGGGCCATGAGAGTTTTGGAAGGTTGGATTGAGAGAATGAAGTACCATCTTGCTTTGTTCAATATCAACGACAACATTGTAGCTCTTTTTGTTTGTACTTTGTTGTTGAAGAAAGCGTCTACTTGGTTTGAGGGTTGGATGATGGAGCTCAATGAGTTGGGCCAGCAAGTTACTTGGAGTGCAATGAAACGAGGTCTTCTTTAGAGTTTTCAAGCAATTGATCCCATAATCATGGCACGGATGACGTTGTGGAAACTTGAACAAAAGAAAAGTGTGGAGGAGTGCATTGAGAAATTTTGAGATCTTCGAATTCAGATACAAGATATGAGTGGAGTTGAAGCCCTTGATTTATTCAAGAGAGGGTTGAAGAAAAAGATTCAACGGAGGTGATTCATGACAATCTAAGCAACTTGAACAAGGCTATTGCTTGTGCACAACAAATGGCCAATGTCTACGACAACGGTGGAGAGATATCTGTTCCCACAAATGAATACTATGGCCAAATGCATATCGAGTTGGGCAACATAAGGAGGAGAGAAGATTTCATTCCAAGAGGAGTGAATGCACAAGGATGAGATCATCGCAACTTGAATCCTCATCGAGAAGCAAATTCAAGAGGAGGAGACGGATTGGAGGGGAGACAAGAAATGAGTCAATGCTATAATTATGGAAGATTTGGTCATATTGCAATGAATTGTCAAACTTGAGTTCCAGCAAGAGGAGTTAGACCTCCCTATCGACGTCATCTCAATAATCTTGAAGGTGGAGACGAAGTGATTGATGATAATGTGTAATCATCTTTAATTAGTGAGAACTAAAGTCGAGGTTACGCAAGGAGAAGATAGATAGTCTTGAGTTGACTATTAGTGGAGTATCTAAAGGTGCCACGTCAACAATCCGTGTGCTCTTTAGGTTGTGTTTCTTGTGTGTTAGTTGGAGTACACGTCAGCAATCCGTGTGCTCATAGGGATGTCCGTCACATCATCGACCCATGAGGAATTGAGTGGATGGTGGTTGTATAACCTTATCTAGTTTGTACCTTTTTGAGGACTATATATGGAAAAAGAGAGACCATTGAGATATCTTTCAACTTCGGAATTTCTTGAGCTATTCAAGTGGTCTCTCCTCACTTCCCTAGTGTTACAATGGTATCAGAGCGAACTTGATCTTTTCTTGAGTGTGGAATCCCCCTCTTGGAATAGCAAGATCATGATGATAACTTTAAGTTCTTGAGAGTTGTATAAAGACTGGCAGAGGTCATTGATCTGCATGTAGAGTAAGGGAGAAAGGGAAAACTGTGGGCTGCAGGTATGGATGTGACTGAGAGAAATCCTGTACCAAACTTTCCATTTTCGAATCTATTCAACATCCATATTCGATTCATGGAGAAGGATATTTTCAGAGTGTACCTTGTGGCGAATTGGGGTGCAGATTTTATGGCTCTAGTCATGGCATCACCAGTACCAATGATACTTTCAATTGTCAGTTATGGAGAAACGTGGGATTGTACCATTTACATTCTATACTGAATGTAGGATGGATTTGAATCGTGAACCACCCGCAATGGTTCATTTCAACATGTATGTAGAAATTAGAACAATTTACCGAAAGAAGAGATTATGGAGGAACTTTATTGTTAGGAATTATGGTGAAGAGTACTACAGAGTTGTAATAGGATCACCTCGGCCTTTTGTGATTCCTATTTTGAGAGATTGGATTGTTATTATACTTACATTGTATTAGTTTGAGTGGTGGAGAAGCATGGAAGCATCAGTTTCTATGAGTGAAGTTCTGAACTCAATAATGATAGAAATGAAAGAGTAAGGAAAAACTTTTGTAGATGGACATACAAAGCAATAAGCCATGGAGGACAAGATCTCTGCATTAGAGAGTGAGAAGATAGAGAGAGAAAGACTTGGTGAGATGGAAGTGGAAACTCCAATACAAGAGACTCAATCCCAACATAGAAGCATCGCTATTGCCAACGAAGAGGCAAATAGGAGACGACTTTAAGAGATGGAAGATCTCTTACTTCGTATAAGAAAGTCATGTAAGGTGGAAGCCTACAAGGGCAGTAGAGCCATGGGAGTTTTGGAAGGATGGATCATGAGGATGAATATACATCTATCACATTTTCATGTTTCTGATTTTACTGCGAGACCGCAAGAATGAAGTTGTGGGATTTGAAGCAGAAAGGAGACATACATGAATACATTGAAGAATTTCGTGATCTTCAAGTATCCATTATGGATATGAGTGGAGTAGAAGCCTTAAATGTCTTCAAACAAGGTCTTAAGGAGAGAGTGCGAAAGGAGGTGATGGTGAGTAATCCATCCATAGTGAATGAAGCAATCGCAATTGCTCAACGGACTTCGGGTAATTATGGGATCACACACTATGAACCATCAAGCAATGTTCGAGAACCACTTGGTCCAACACCTATGGAGTTGGGAAACCTTTGACTTAGGGAAGGATATGCACCACCACGAGGACCACCGCCTAGATATGGAGTTGATAATCGTCAATCATTTATTCCAAATTTGCCGAAACTTTCTGCAAATAATGGAAAGGTTAATGGGGGAGGAATGGGGGTTTGTGACAATCGCCAATATTATACATGTGGGAGGATATGTCACATTGCCAACTTCTGTAGAACTCGATCAGGATCATCCGGAGAAAGACCTATGTTGCAAAGACCTTTCAACAATATGGAAGGAGGGGAATACGATATTGAAGACGAGATCTTGCAGGGAAACGAAGATCACCAGTAAACTTGCCTCGCGGACTTACTGGTTCCACTAAACAAAGAAAAGACGGGGTTGGAAGAAGACAACGATTGGAAGTCATGGAGGGAGCAAGAAACAAGCACGATTGATTGTCACAGATGGGATGATGGAAGGACAGAAGGTGAGAGTCCTAATTGATCCTGGAGCAACAGAAAATTTTCTGTCACGATAGGATGACATCATATCCGATTAGCTCGATATGATGTCATCCTAGGAATGCCATGGATGGAGCAATACAATCCGGAGGTAGATTGGAGAAAAAAAGTAATAAAAAGTAGTGGATGGAAGATTTACGGAGATAGAAGCAGATCTTAGAATAGAAGCTTACCTCTCTTTGTGATTGGTAAGACTGCCATTTTTAGAGGTGATGTATGTTTCTTGGGACTTATAAGAGATGTTGCTGGTTCTAAGGACAATCTTTACATTCCGGAATCATTGAGTGATATTATTACATAGTATCAGGATGTCTTCCCAGATGATCTACCTGCAGGATTGCCACCTAAGAGGCGTGTAGATCACAAGATCGAGGTGATACCCGGAAGCACTCCAACATACAAAACTCCATATCTTTTGGCTGCAAATGAGTTGGAGGAATGTAAAGCTCAAGTGGAGGAGATGTTGAGAAAGGGGTTCATACAACCAAGCATTTCACCTTATGGAGCCCCTGTGGTGTGCATGGGAGTATGAGATTGTGCATTGACTATCATGGGTTGAATCAACAAACGGTGAAAAACAAGTATCCATTACCTCGAATGGATGATTTGTTTGACCAACTTCAAGGGGCGAAGTACTTCACCAAATTGGATTTGAGGAGCAAGTACAACCAGATTTGAATTGCTGATGAAGATGTTCAGAAGACAACTTTTTGTACTAGGTATGGTCACTTTGAGTATCTAGTGATGCCTTTTGGTCTCACTAACGCACATGCCACATTCATGGGATTAATGAACGATATTTTTCGTCCTTATTTAGACAAATCTGTTATTGTCTTTTTGGATGATATTTTGATATATAATACAACCTTAGAAGATCATAGATAATATTTACGACAGGTATTCCAGATTTCTTGCATGCACCTATTCTCAAGTGGTATGATCCTAATCTACCAATTAAGTTGGCTACTGATGCATCAAGTACAACAGTGGGTGGAATTCTTCAACAAGAGTGGGAGGATGGTTGGCATCCGGTTGACTTTTTCTCCCGAAAGTTGGTGGCAGCTGAGCAAAACTATCACACAACTGAACTAGAGGAGTTAGCCATTGTTCTGGCCACGAAACATTGGAAGCACTACTTGGGAGACAAGGAGTTGTGGTAGAAACCGACCACAAACCATTGATGTATTTGGAAACTGAGAAAGATCTCTCCAAACGATTAATTCGATGGGCAGAATGATATCAACAGTTCAACATGAAGATAATGTATGTGGAGGGCAAGAAACAACTTGCAGATGCTCTCACGTGGATGCCATGTATCAACAACATCACAGAGGTGAAAATCCAAGTTGATTGATGGTCTCAAATGATGATTGCAACAAAGGAGGATGAAGAGATCATAAAAGCACTTCAGGCAAAGACGACAAGGAAGGTTCAAGATCTAGCATTTCAGGAGCAGCGTATATGGATCCCACTAGATCCAGATTTACGCACAATGATATTGTCAGAAGGCCACGATACAGCCATGGCGGGGCACGTGGGAGCTGAAAAGACTTTGGAGAGCATACAACGAGTATACTATTGGCCAAGGATGCGGGAAGATGTGGAGGCATATGTTCGAAGCTGTGTCACATGTCAACAAAATAAGACGGGGAATAAAAAACTAGTAGCTTTACTATAACCCCTTCCCATTCCCGAACAACGATGGAAACATGTTACTATGGATCTAGTATGTGAGTTACCAAAAACCTCTTTAGGACATGATTCAGTTGTGATATTTGTGGATTAATTGAGTAAGATGATACATATCCGACCTATCACAAAGATTGTGACGGCACCACAACTTGCTCATATGTATCTAGATGCAGTTTTTATGAATCACGGATTACGCAAAGTTGTGATCACAGATAGAGGAACTCATTTTACTAGTTTGTTTTGGAAAACCTTGTTTGGTATATTAAAAACAAAGCTAGCAATGTCTACAGCCTATCATCCTCAAACTGATGGTCAAACAGAGAGGGCCAATAGAACAATAGAGGATATGCTGCGAGCATTCACCTTGGAGAAACAACAAAAGTGCGACACTTTTTTGACTCTAGTGGAATTTGCATATAACAATTCTATTAATGCATCCACAAAAGTGTCTCCATTTTATCTAATGTATGGTGCTCATCCGTTGACACCTAGTTCGTTGAGAATTCTTAAGGGGCAGGAGTTTTCAACCAAAGTTGCAGCAATCAATGATTTTGTGGAGCACATACACAAAGGACTGCATCAAGCAAGGTAGAATTTGGTAATTGCTCAAAATCGACAAAAACAATATGCAGATGCTCATCGCCGGGAGGTGAATTTTCAGGAAGGAGATCAAGTTTGGCTATCCACGACCAATTTGTCACTTGTTGGAATACCAAAATTTAACCCTTGATTCATCGTTCTTTTTGTGGTGTTGAAACATGTTATCAAAAAAGTTCGTTGAAAATCCTATCAATTCATTTTTTGGTAAAACATAATGATATCGATTAGAATTCAAAATGAGGTTGTCTGGAACTCGGGTCTATATTTTTCTTTATACTCGAGTAAAGCCCTACGGGCTTCTCCTTTCAAGACTTGGGCTTGAAATCCATCAGGCCACAAAGCGGCTTGATGGTTTCGCTAGGTGTCTTACAAGTTAGAGCTCCCGTTGCATATGAAAATACATCATGTATTTCATGTGTCACGATTGCAAAAACATGTACCACGTCCCAAGCAGTTCACAAATCCATCAACCCCTCCTCCTTTACCTACTATGGTAGCAGATCAGGCAGAATTTGAGGTTGATAAGATTCTCCAAAAATAGATTCGGGGTCACAGATACCCAAAAACGGAGTATTTGGTTCAATGGAAGGGATATTCATCATATGAATCAACTTGGGAACCGGCAAAGAACTTAGCCAATGCACATTTGATTGTTCAAGAGTTTGAACGTGTGAGCAACAAGGACGTTGCATCTTAGAAGGAGGGAGATTTGATACCATTTTTAGTTAGTGAGAACTAAAGTAGAGGTTACGCAAGGGGGAGATAGATAGTCTTGAGTTGACTATTAGTGGAGTATCTAAAGGTGTCACGTCAACGATCTGTGTGCTCTTTTGGTTGTGTTTTTTGTGTGTTAGTTAGTGTGTTAGTTGGAGTACACGTCAACAATTTGTGTGCTCATAGGAATGTCCGATGTCGCATGGATATTTCTTTGCTCTGAGAACGCATGAGTGCATAGCTGTAGAAGAACCCTCTAGAACCTCGTGTGAGTTGATAATTTCTTCTTCTTCTCCTCAGCACTCCACATTCGGGTTCATTATAAACCAATAAAACTTCAGCGGAAGAAGATTATGATAGCCAATAATTCGACCAATAATTCTCTCTTAAACTTTACAAAAAATCTCTCAACGACCCTTTCAATCTCTCAGAAAAGTTTTAGATGTTTTTCTTTTCTAGATCTCTCAAAACAATTGTTGATTTGCACACTATATCACAAGGCGATATGCAAACCCCTATGTACAAAACCCATCACACATCTTAATCCTTTACTTCAGTTGCTTCCTGATTTCATGAGAAGGTCACTCATCATCAAACTTGACTTGTGCAAAGTTTTATTGACATAACTTTCTGATATCAAAAGATATGATCTCCGTACTAACTTCATGATAGTCAGTGCAGTCCTGCAATTCTGATTGTATACACAAACTTCAAGCTATCACTCCGTACTCAAAACTCATCCAATTGAGTCAAAATTTCAATCCAAACGCAAGCCCGAGTCATAAACTATATCCTTGTTGACTCATATCTCCCAAAACTTTTGTAAGATTCTCAGAAACATCCGAAATATACTCAAAGGTTTAAATTTCTTACTCTATCTTTGAATCACCATTTCAGAGTGACAAATCCTTCAAATCCATCCATTCTTGAGCCCACGTTGTAGCTTGTCCTGTCACCTCTTGAACCCTTTCTTTAGACCTTCAAATGTTCCCCTAGAAGGTCTCCAAAACTCCTCAAAACCTCGAAGGAGTTGCCCAACTTCCCTCATTGGCCCAAACTGCAAGACCAATGAGAATGAAGAGTGTTATTTTGACCTCTAGTATGGCCAAATTAGCTCCATTTTAACTTAGAGCTTTACAACTATCCTAAACACACTACTTAGCCATCCTATACACAATACGAGTTGCCACTAATAAAGAGTCAAAATGGCAACTCGAAACCGGCTAAGTATGAACGGAACTACAAATGGAACCAGGGAGTTTATAACTTGAGAATAATACTCCTTGCCAAAGTTCCTAACAATCAACTCCATATGGCTTATTTTCGGTAAGCAATAGTGATGGATTGGAACCCATGTGTTGAAAGCCACCACTACTGGTAAGTTCAGATCCATAACGTCCAAACTAAATCAAAACGTACACTATTTTGTCCCAAATCGCGCCGTAGGCAACAATTGGAAGAATAATCGGGTCTGGAGAGTTTATCACTTGTTGCAAAAAGTTATCTCCAAAATGATACACTAACCACGCTCGAAAGTGATCACGATGAAGACACCGGATGTTGATCATAAATAGATTGGGCATCGGTACATCTAGCGGATCATGTTGTCCTCTATCCATGTCATGGGTCGACTCCACTTCGATCAGATAAGCTCCTTAGTCAACAAAGTGATGTGTCTAGCTCTCTCCCATACCCTTTCCATCATGACTGCGCTTTATATCTGATAAGGTCCAAGATAATATCTTTTGGAGCCTTTTCAACATCATGACCCTACAAAGTTGATCCAACCGTGGACTCTTAACAACCTTATAGTGCGATGTCGGTTATCCGAACCTAAAGTATCGCCGTCATGACAACATCTCTGAAGATGACACATGTCATCATCTTTTCATAGTAGCTGCATCACAACACGACACCGCCACATCATCGATCCATGAGGAATTGAGTGGATGGTGGTTGTGTAACCTTATCTAGTTTGTACCTTTTTGAGGACTATATATGGAGAAAGAGAGATCATTGAGGTATCTCTCAACTTCAGAATTTCTTGAGCTATTCGGGTGGTCTCTCATCACTTCCCTAGTGTTACATAATCTAGGAAATGATGAGCACCAGTAATCTTGCCTTGTGGCCTTACAGATTTGATGAAAAGGAGGAAAGACATGGGAAGGAAGCAAAAACATGAGGTAAATGGTTTGAAAAAGAAGTAAATATGTTTGATTGTGACGAATGGCAAGATAGAAGGAGTAAAAGTGGAGTGTTGATTGATCTAGGAGCTACAGAAAACTTCCTATCTCGATCTATTGCTATAAAGTTGGGATTAGCTTTAGAAAAAGATGAGAATAAAGAAGTAGAATTGCCAAACGGACAAGCAAAGAGCATTAAGAACATTCCTAAAGAAGTGGAGTTGAAGATTGGGCAATACAAGGAATTGTTGGAGTGGAGAGTAATTAGATTAGCTCGCTATGATGCTATTTTAGGTATGCCTTGGATGGAAAAATATAATCTTGAGGTAGATTGACGAAGAAAGATGGTAAAAATTACAAGTTGGAGGATCTTTGGAGATAGATTTAGATTAGAAAAAAAAACTTATCTCTATATGTGATAGGAAGAACCGCTATCAGTCATAAAGATGTATGCTTTTTGGGACTAATAAGACATGTAAGCGCTAAAAAAACAATCTTTTATACATGAGGAGTTCACTCGTATCTTGAACGAGTTTCAAGATGTTTTTCCATATGATCTACCAAGTTTTCCACCAAGAAGGAGATTGGATCACAAGATAGAGATCTTATCAAGAAGTTCTACTCCTTGTAAAAGTCCCTATCGACATGCACCAAACGAGCTGGAGGAATGCAAGTCATAATTGGAAGAGTTGTTGGAGAAAGGATTTATCCAACCTAGTGTGTCACCATACAGAGCTCTAGTGTTGTTCGTGAAGAAGAAGGATGGCTCTATACGGATGTGCATTGACTATCGTGCTCTAAATCAACAAAAGGTGAAAAACAAGTATCCATTACCAAGAATGGATGACTTGTTTGATCAACTTCATGGAGCTTAGTATTTGACCAAACTTGATCTTAGAAGTAGAGACAATCAAATCAGAGTAGCTGATGAAGATATACAAAAGACATCTTTTAGTACTAGATATGGACACTTTGAGTATCTAGTTATGCCATTTGGTTTAACGAATGACGCTGCCACATTCATGAGACTGATAAATGATTTTTTTTGTAAAAAAGTGTTGAGAGAAAATAAGATGTATGCTAAGATGTCAAAATGTGAGTTTGGCAAAAGCAAAGTAGATTACTTAGGCCATAGAGTTAGTACTGAGGGCATCCAAGTCATGAGTGACAAAGTGGAAGCCATTCAAAATTGAAGTGCTCCAAAGATTCAAACTCATTTCAATAGTTTCTTGGATTTAACCGACTTCTATAGAAGGTTTGTGGAAGCTTTTGCTTGTATTGGTCAAGCCTTAAAAATCTCTTAGGCCAAGGGCATAAATAGCAATGGGGTACAACTCAAGAGATTGCATTTCAGGCTTTGAAGGATGCAAATACAATAATCCTTAAACGATATGACCCATGGAAGCTTTTGCCGGCGGAGCAAAATTATCATATCACGGAGAGAGAGGAATTAGCCATTGTGTTGGCTACTAAACATTGGGAGCACTAACTCGGAGATAAGGAGTTTGTGGTTGAGACAGATCACAAGCCTTTGGTTTATTTAGAAACTCAAAAGGATCTCTCAAAGCAGTAAATTCGTTGGGCTAAATGGCGACAATATTTCAATATGAAGATCATGTATGTGGAGGGAAAAAAATATCTTACCAATGCATTGACACGGATGCCATGCATTAATCACATCACGGTGGTGAAAATTCACTCGGAATGGTGGAAGAACTTGAACCGAGCTACCAAAGAGGATGAGGAGATTGCATAAGCCCTTCAACAGGATAGAGCAAAGTTAGAATGGGAATTGGCGTTCTATAAGGGAAAGATTTGGATACACTCATATGTTGCTCTCCGTACAACAATGTTAGAGGAGCCATATGATTCAACTATTGCTGGCCATATAGGAGTGGAGAAGACCATTGAAGGCGTCAAGAGGATATACTTTTGGTCACCAGTTATGTACAAAATTGTGTGGCATGTCAATAGAACAAGGCTAGCAATTAGAAAACAAAAGGTCTACTCCAACCTCTACCAACACCAAATAGAAGATGGGAGCATGTGAGTATGTACATTGTATGTGAGTTACCAATGATGTCTATAGGTTATGATTCAATAGTCATTTTTGTGGATAAATTGAGCAATATGATCCATGTTAGGCACACAACAAAGATAGCTACTGCACATGAACTTGCTTGCATTTATATGGATGCAGTTTTTGCTCAACATGGTTTAGCTATAGTTCAAGAGGCACTCAATTTACTAGCATATTTTGGAAAATCCTATTTGGGCTATTGAAAATAAAACTAGTCATGTCCATAGCTTATCATCCTCAAACAAATGGACAAACAGAAAGAGCAAATAGAACTATTGAGGACATGCTTAGAGCTTTCACTTTAGAGGAGCAAGAAGGTTAGGATACAGTTGGTACCATTGAGTTGGATGATTTCATACATGAGTTCGACTCATGATGTGATTTACAACGGATGCGCAACTCTACGTTATTTAGTTTATTTATGACTTGGAAGGGATTATTCCAGCATTTGGAGGGTCCGCCGATGGATGATTATCATGAGTTCTTGCATAAGCACCATAAGGAGATTGACTTCTAGAAACAATACTAGTTTCTAAACTACACCTCTATTATTTTGGATACAATATTTGATGATGCAAGTTCATCCTCCTTATCTATCATCGATGATATGGTTGGAGTTAGTTGAGTTGGGAACAATTTAGAAGTCCCAACCTTTCACCCTATTATGGAGTTCTTTGAACAATTGAGGAGAGACTAATGGGGATGAGGAGTGATAAGGTACAAGGCTCCCAAGATTTCTAATGGAAGATTGAGGAGATTCTTTGAGAGACGTATACTCAAATGCATTGATTGATTAGTATTATCCATGGGGTGACAAAGTCACAAGCTATCAATTATTGGAATGGGATATTGGACATGGAGTTGAGGCGTAGAGTGAGAGATGTCACCTTACTACAAGAGTCATCACCTACATTGGTCATTGTGTTTTGTCTTATTGAGCGTATTGAGCTCAACATGCAAGAAGAGAGAGTGATGACTGCTAGGTTCAGCAAGGATTCACTAACTTTGTCAACTCCTTCACTTTACTAGTCTACAACACAAACTTGGAGTGGTTATGATAGACATGTGGTACAGTTTTGACCATCTAGACAAAGTGGTGAAGGTGCCACATCGAGACCATTGCCATCCTTTTCATATCAACAATCAATTGTTGGGATGGTGTGTTGGATATATGATGGACCTCATCACAAGAAGGATTGACTTCAAGGTCAAAGATTGAATTTTGTTGGATCAAAATCATGTGAGTATTATTACAGCCATGGTAACATAATGGATCGATGTTTTTATCTCCATCCAACTCCACTTACACTCATCTAGACTCAGTAGTATACATTGAACTACACATGGTTGTGTCATTGCATGTACTCTACACCATCTCTATCATATGATATAAAGGTACTAGCTTTAGAATATGACCTTTGTTGGGTAATAGCCTTACTTGTTATCTTATGCTCCAACTACTCGAGTTGAGATGTCATGTTCATCTCATGACTAGCCTCATGGACTAACACTTGATAAGGGACTAATCCTCTACCACCACCCATGCCACCTTGAACTTCTCGTCCTCATCTAAAGACTATCATGACAACTCTTGTTGATTGTAATTCAGGATGGAGATCTAAACATTGATTAATGAATGTGATCGTGTCTGTGACAATGCTCACATGATTTTGATCCATCAGAATCCACTTTTTGATGTTGAAGTCAATCCTTCTTGTGATGTGATTCATCACATATTCAACATACTATTCCAACAATTGATTGTTGACTTGAAAATGATGGCAATGATATCAATCCCACATCTTCACCATTAAGTCCGGATGGTCAGAACTATCCCACATATCTACCATAACCACTCCGTGTTTGTGTTGTAGACTGCTTACATGAAGGAGTTGATGAAGTTGGTATATCCTTGTTGAACCTAGCAATCATCATTCTCTCCTCTTGCATGTTGAGCTCAATATGCTTAGCAAATGGCCAAAGTATGTGATGTTTCTTGTAGTGAGGTGGCATCTTTCACTCTACATCTCAACTCCTTGTCCAATATCCCATACCAATAATTGATAGCTTGTGACTTTGACACCCCATGGATAACACTAATCAATCAACGCATTTGAGTATACGCCTCTCAAAGAATCTCCTCAATCTTCCATTAAAATCTTGCAAGCATGGTATCTTGTCACTCCTCACCCCATTAGGCTCTCCTCAATTGTTCAAAGAACTCCATAATAGGGTTAAAGGTTGGGACCTCTAAACTATTCCCAACTCAACTAAATCCAACCATATCATCCGTGATAGATAGAGAGGATGAACTTGTATCATCAAACATTATATCCAAAATAATAGAGATGTAGTTTAGAAACTAGTATTGTTTCTAGAAGTCAATCTCCTTATGGTGCTTATGCAAGAACTCATGATAATCATCCATCGGCGGACCCTCCAAATGCTAGAATAATGCCTTCCAAGCCATAAATGGACTAAACAACATGCTACACATCCATCGTAAATCACATCATGAGTCGAACTCATGTATGAAGTCATCCAACTCAATGATACCAAATGTACCTGAATATCGTCTGGCACTCTTGGTGGCCCCATAGATATCATTCATGTCGCACAACAACGGTTTGGGTACATACTCCAAGATATCATCAAGCTTAGTTCCGTCAGTCTCTAAAACCAAATCAGAGTCTTTTGTGAACCTCAAAGGCCAAGATTGGTATCGAACTCTACTATGGATGTACCCAATGTTAACCTGAGCTGTCTCATCTTTGCAACCTCCAAAGAACTCCAATGAGACAATAATGTATCAACTCCGTAACCATACAACAACATGTTTCCAACTAGAACCAAAAATCACAACAAAAGATATATGAGGCATCGCAAGATGCTAACACAAGGGCAATCTGAAACCTGTCATTACCACATGCACTCACCTAGTCTATAGCTATGCAAGTCTTGTCTCACTAAGGAGAAACATATATAGTATAACTGGTTCGAGATTCCAACTTCACTATCCGCAGCACACATGAGCATTAACACTCCAAATAACAATGCACCAACACAAACAAACATGATGCACTAACAAAAAGTCAATATGGAGATATATCAAACACAAGAAACATAAATTACAATACTATATCTCAAAAACACAGCCATCAAAGGGGTCAAACCAACCCAAAGTGAACTAACATAGCCTCAAATAGCATTTATAAACACTAAAACTCAGTTTTGGAGGCCTCATGCTCTCAAGATCGATAATCTAATGCTTGAAATCTGGATAAATGAGGTGTTGACTTATATAAATAAAAAGTATTATTTTTTCAATTCCTTACTTAATGCAATTTTTTTTGGTGCAAATGGACATAGTTTGAAACTTCTGCAAGATTTTGAAAATCTTTGACTCTAATTTCATACACCTAAACGTCAAAATTTCACAATTCTGATATTGATGGCCTAATATTTCTATCCTTGTGCAAAATAGTTTATATCTTTAATGATCCCATCAAATTTAAGATCAAAAGGAACAATATATGATAATCCTATAGCCTTCTCTTCATATTTTTTACGAAAAAACTTTGAAACACCAATTCTTGGACTTTGAGCACTTTTGTATGAAATATTTTCCAGCCAATCTTGATTATAACCATCAAGATAACTATTAGCATTAACCCATTTTGTCAATTTTCACCGATGCTTCCATCCTTCATATTCTCGATACGGATTTTAATCACTAAAATAAAAAAATACATAAACTTGAAATTCATCACACCAACTTTGAATTGACTCTACTTCTAGATTGCCACCACAATCTTCACTCCATCAACACCATGCATAGTCTACACCAAAAAGATCAAAACTATCATCTATCAAAACTTACCAAAACACCTTCAAAGCTTCAAGAACTCACAGATCTCACCTCAAAATCCAATTTGAGTTTTTGAAATAATATTTTCTACTCTCAAAATATCTACAAGAACACTCCGCTCATATCTATAGCATAAAAGAGAGATTATAGTGGAGCCAAATTCACTTTGAGTTTCAAAGACTCCGGGTTATCACTCTAGCTACTATCCACTATAGTCACTATCTCAAAGGCCCAACTTCAAAAACTACACTCCAAGGAGCCCTGATTTGAACTCTATCCCTTGAACCCAAGGATGTTTTGGGCCCTTAGGCCTAGTAGGCGCAAGCTTATGAATAAATCAAACAGGAGTCCTCAAGAATCTGGCTCCTATACTTCCTCTTTAAAAGCCGGATACCTTAATCTTCTGGCCTCCTAACAGCGCTATCCACCGTTGTCGCAGAGGAAAATTCTTTGCTCTAAGAACGCCCGAGCGCCTGGCTGTAGAAGAATCCTCTAGAACCTTGTGTGAGTTGTCAATCTCTTCTTCTTCTCCTCAGCTTTCCACATTACAACCGGTAAAACTTCAGCGGAAGAAGATCATGATATCCGATGAATCGACCAATAACTTTCGTTTAAACTTTACAGAAAATTGCTTCACAACCCTTTCAATCTGTCAAAAAAGTTTCAGATGTTTTTATACTCTAGATCTCTCAAAACAATTGTTGATTTATCCACTGTATCACAAGGTGATATGCAGACCAGTGTGTACGAAACCCATCACACATCCCAATCCTTAACTCCAATTGCTTTCAAATTTCATGAGAAGGTCACTCATCATCCGAACTTCAACTCTAGAAAGTTTTATTGACAGAAATTTCTGATTTCAAAAGATATGATTGATGTACTAAGTTTGTGATAGTTTGTGCAATCTTGCAATTCTGATTGCTTGCACAAACTTCAACCTATCACTCCGTACTCAAAACTCGTCCAATCGAGTCAAAACCTCAATCAAAACACAAGCCCGAGTCGTGAACTGTATCTCAGTTGACTCAGATCTCCTAAAGCCATTGTAAGATTCTCACAAAAACTCCAAATACACTCAAAGGTCAAAATTTCTTTCTCTAACTTTGAATCACCGTTTCAGAGTGACAAATCCTTCAAATCCATCTATTCTTAAGCCCACATTGTAGCATGTCCCGTCAGCTTTTCAACGCTATCCTCTGATTTTCGAATGCCCCCTGGAAAGTCTCTAAAATCCCTAAAAACCTCGAAAAGTTGCCCTAGTGCCCTCATTGGTCAAAACTCCTAGACCAATGGGAATGGAGAATGCTATTTTGACCTCTAGTGTGGCCAAATTAGCTCCATTGAAACTTAGAGCTTTACAACTATCCTAAACACTCTACTTAGACATCCTATACACAATATGAGTTGTCACTAATAAGAATTAAAATGACAACTTGAAACCGACTAAGTATCCAAAAGCTTATCACGATGAAGACACCGGATGTTGATCACAAATGGACTCGACAATGGTACATCTTGAGGATCATGTTGTCCATTATCCACGTCCTACGTCGACTCCACTTCAATCAGATAAGCTCCTTAGTCAGCAAGGTGATGTGTCTAGATCTCTCTAGCTCTTTATAGCCTTACAATGCCATCTGTTACCCTAACCTAAAATATCGCCGTCATGACAACAACTCTGAAGATGACACATGTCATCATCTTCTCATAGTAGCCGCGTCACAACACGACACCGTAGCGGCAAATCCATTGCAAATGGCACTATTTGCACTATTGGCTCTAAATGTTGTATATGCTCCTACATGCACGCACCTACCTTATTAGGGATTTTGCTAAATAAATCATGATGGATATGGTCGTTGCTTATATTACTAGGGTTCTTCTACGCTCTTGCTTTGGCAAGGGTGTAGTCTCGTGGATCTTGGCTTGACCATGCATTAGGACTTTTCGACTCCCACCATGTATCTTTTGTACATCAATGAGGTCCCGCCTTGGCTTGGTCCATCCATCTGCATCCTCATTACTCATCTACGAATGTGATACTACCTTAGATGCAAAAAGGGTCCCTATGACTTGTTGCCTATTTCGATAGTATAGGATAACTGTCCATGATGCCATTAGGGATGTGATGTTTGCTATTGCATGAGAGGGTGGATACATGGAGGGAACATTGGTATGCATTGTAGTCGACTCGGGTTAGGGCAAATCTATACGTGGTTTGAGAGGATGGATAATCACCCATCCGAAACAATGTCATGTGTAGGATCTATGACCTCCATGTATGTTACAGTAATATGGTGGTTAGGGAAGACTTGATTACTGTTATATATATTGTGGTTATAGATTCTACACATCCTCCTGGATTGACAGAGACAAGTCGAAAAGCCGATTTGATGAGGTTCAGTATAAATTTACGTAACCGTATATTCTAAAATAGGACCTTATGAATGAAACGCAATGCAGGAATGACTACCTTACTGTTCGATACTGTCGAGAAGATGCCCAGTATTCATGGTGCGTTCTAAAGGCACTCTCCAGCCCTGCACACTCTCGGAAGGAAAGGTAACCATGGGATCAAGGAGGGACAGACCACGCCGCACTTGCCACAGTTGAGGGGATTGGTCAGAAAATCTGTGCACAGGTAGTTGCAGCAAGAAGTAAGAAGAGGGTAACGAGTAATATAGCAAAAAGGATGAGAAGACGCCATCAAGTAGTGCAGGAATGAAACCAAACGGTTAAGATGGGGCTAGGATTCAATAGCATCACAATGGAAAATATGTTCTATTGCAACTAATATATCTAGGTCAAACAAACTACAACAGCATACCAAGAATCATCACCTAACCTGATTGCACTATCTCGCGCACTCTCTCACAGCGGTGTCAAAGTTGGCTTCCATAGCTCAATATAACTCCAAATCTAGAGGAACAAAGGAGTGAACTCTATGTATACCCTTATATTTGGAGACCTTGGCTACCGCGGCTCCACTCGCCGCCCTTCAAATAAATCCTTGATGCTCATGTAATGCTGTTCACGAGCACTTTTAGTAGCTGCAAATGATTTTTCCATCTTTGTTTGCACAGGGGCCGTAAGAAGGTCTTTCCTGCTTCTGCAGATAAGGATACACATTTATTACAAATTTATTACAAATAAGATCTGGAGGTCGTGGCGCTGTTCAAATCCTTCCTTCCAGCCTTTGAACTATTATGAGATGTTGGCACTGGTTTACTGTGTTTCCTGTTGTATGCAGTATTGTTGTCTTAGAATATCTTCTTTGGAGGATCACTTAAGTAAGGCTCGATGTCAGCCAGCATTGTTATTCAGGTACTGTAATCTCCCATCTCCAATACATGTACAATACTTTTAATAATAGTGATGTTATGGCTAGAGACTGATTTTGGAAGTTTATTTGATGGCCTTCTGTTCAATCTGTGCTCTATAATGGGCCTCAGATGAAACTTCCATTTGTTACTTGATGGTTTAAAATTGGATCTGGCGCGTCTTATCTTACTCATAAAATTGGATTCCTCTTCCAACAATTACGCATGCTCCCCTTCGTTTGTTCTCATTCCAAGTTAATAGAGCCTTACTTGATCTACTTCACACTTGCCACCTTGTACACCGATTATGTGTCCCTGAACTTCCGCCAGAGACATCAGTATGAACAGTATGAGAATCGTGAAATCGCCAAAACTTTCTTACTAAGGGAGCTTTCTCTTCAACTACTGTACATGTAGTCCCTTACACTGTTTAGCGACAAGGACCACGTGTAGATTTGTTTCTTGAGTATCTTCCACAACCCCTCTTCTAACTCTTCCAACTGTAGTGAGCCCTCTCAGACATGTAGAGATTTGACCCACGCAATGGCCCCGTATTTAACGCCTGTTAGGTGCTCTGGTTGAGCTCCTCTACACTCTGCCCATACAGCTGTTTGCCCCGATGTACCCTCCCCTATCCACCGAACGTTTCTTCGTAGTGTCCTTCTAAAGCTCCGGTGTTCTTATCGAAGAGACTTTGGTATACGTACTGATCTCGCTGAAAATACATACATTAGAATTTAACGAAAGAATTTAGGCCAATTTATAATCTCCCAACGACTTCCGAAGCTATGATTCTGAATGCGGCTGAACATGAGATTCATAAATTTCCTGATCAAACCAAACAACTACCATCCGTGGCTCTACTAGCTTCCACGTGAATTCGCAAGACAGACATGTATTCTGGTACAATTCTCATTTATTAACAACAATTACCAGGTGGCCTCATATAGCTTTTTCAGCACACTTCTCTAAAAAATCCTCTGTTTCAAGTATATAAACATCACTAAGTTTCATAGTAACAGCGGTTACAGCAATAAATCTTTCGACTGTTTCATGTGTAACATGGTACTTGCAAGAGACTTCTGCGAGATTAAGACTTGCAAAGGTGTGGTGTCAGGATCAATTCACACAAAGTAAGGTCCTTTGACATCAATAGCCATGACCTCGGCAGATGAATACAGAGTGATGTCAAGCTTTCCTGATTCCTAGAACGCTCTTGCTTTGATGCTTTGAACGTCAAGACTGTAGAGAACAATGTGTTCCGTGTCCTTGAAGCCCGGTGTCTACTTTACTACACTCATTCGAGCTAGGCCGAAAATTTCACCCCTTCGTCATCGGCAGATGTTCCTTTAAACATAGCTGCTTTGCCACGCTGTTCCAGGACCTTCAAAGCTTTGATAAGAACCGTTCTATCTATTCCAGCAATATCTGTAAGAGGCAGCATTGGATGAGTTTTCTATGGGTCAGAAAACTAATGCCTAAGTGCCGGAATAAAAATAATGATTTTGATCCAGACAGAAGAAGCGGAGAAAATTAATTAACAGTTACTGCCGTCGTCATCGAATGTTGCAAACACGTAAAATGAGCCAGAATCTAGGAGTAACGTTTCATGAGAGCCCTACCTGTCCCACGCGTTTCATCTCCAGTACGAATCTCGTCTAGAGTCATGACACCATCCTCATAACCATTTTCTTTGACCTGCAGCAACAACATAGTCGCACTTAGTACAAGCAGACTCCAACAGCCACGACTACCAACAAAGATGAGTTACAAAGCAAAAATATCTTCTCTGCGACAAGTACGGAACAACCTGACCTACATATTACAATAAATTTCACAGGCTCGGATCCACTCACAAATTGCAAAATCAGGTTGGCCCAATCCGTAATTGTACGCCAAAGGATTAGGCATTTGCGATGGCCTTTGTCTAACCACTCAGCCTTACCTGCAAAAACAAAGCAGACAATCCTTCAAGCTGCGAGAGTACCGTTGCACGGGCCATTGTTCTAACCGGACATCATGAAGCAATCGACAAGCTCCTTGAGGTTTAGCTCTCATTTACAGCAAGTAGAAGCAATCCAGGCCAGAAGGAAACGAACCTTCGGTAACAAGAGCTCCCAAAAAAAGCTCTCGAGCTTCATGACTTAATTTCCCTGGTCACGACAGCCACGGAGCCCATGAAAGCAAAACAAAGTTTCAGGACACCTGTATCACAAGAATTGCACCTGTAAACTCTCCACACATAGCAATTGCAAGGAGGAAATGTCAACAAGTGGTGCCCGATGAGGACAGGATAGCGACTCACTCTCGATTGATGAGTTCACAAACAGCGGAAACTCTTCATCCAGATTAATGATGAAGATCTTGTAATTCTTACAATACTTCAGAATTAACTCTTTCCAGAGTTGAATTTGTTTATCCCTCGTATCTTTAACTGGTTGCAAACTGCGGCAAGAAACAGCAGAGAGATACTCCAAACGTCAGTGACAGCTTCATCAAGACTTCGAATTCCACACGTCAATTTTAGCAGCGGGAACTGATCAAATCGTACGTGAAGTAAGGTGGGTAATTGTAGAAGTAGGGCATTTTGAATTGGTCCATGGAGTCGAAGCCGAGATCTTCCGCACGGAGATCTAGTGTTTGATGATAATCCGCAACTGCCTGTTCCTTCAACTTGTTCAAGGCGCGAGGTGAGCCCAACTCATACCACTTGCATCCACTTCCTCCAGTGCTTTCGCGACTGCGCCACAGTTCTGACAGTATCGGCTTCCGACACTTCGCTTGGCTACATTTTACAGCTACTGCGCATCGATATTTCTATCCTCGATGCGAGTACGTCTTTGGACCAGTAACCAGTTCCAGATCAAAAGTTATTTCACTCATTGGGGTTTCGAAAATACTGTGTCGCACTCTACAGTTTCTAAAATGAGTTTTCTTTGATCAAACCATCACAAGAAAAAGGGAGACGCATGGACAGAGTGAAATCTGGATGATAACAACCTTAAAATTGTTCATAGAAGCAAAGATGTATAGAACTTAACTCTGTTCGACTATCATATGCTAATGTATATTTCAAAAATTAAATTAAATTCTATTCAAATCTAATATTCATTAAAACTAGGTCTCAGTATGGTGCTATGCAATTTCACTTCATTCACGTCAAGAAGAGATAAAAAAATAAAAAAATATTGAGGTTCGTCATGTATTCCTTTTCCTGTAAAAATGCACACATTCAGATTTACACATGTTATATGATGAATATAACTTTTTCCTATAAAATTCTAAAAGGCTGCAGTAAAAAAGAAAAAAAAAATCCATATTTACATATATGCGAACATTAAAGCAATTATTACTGCGTTAAAGATGAACAAACACTTGCGAATACAAATATCTTGTCTCAACTGAATATTGGAAGGTGACACAAGAACTATGATGTATACTATGGACTGAAAATTGGAAATCTCATAATCTCTTTTGACATCGGGTAAAATTAAAACGAGAGAGTTTTACAGGTTTGATGCAAGCTGATATTAAAAGATTAAAGTTGAGTGTTTCACTAATCTAACTAGAAGCTGGTTCAGGGATTTTTCTTCAAGAAATATCTAGATAATAAGAAATGGGTGGAAGACTGATAACAAGTTCTTTGAAAATGAGTTATGACGAAAATATCCAGCATTTTTTTGCATAATCATTCATGTCATTGATTTCTCTAACTGATAAAAATCCTTTCGAAACAGTATAAGCTTCGTCTTCTCCTTTTGAACTCTGTTTGAGGGATGCTTGGAAACTTACCATGGTTAAGTAACCCGGGGACGCCTGGATCAAGAGAAACCTCGACAACATCGGTATGTCCTGCTGGTGCTACGGAAAAAGGAGGGGAAGGAAGGAAGGAAGGGCCAAGGGAGGGCTGGAAGGAGAGTTGGGAGTGATTTCTCTCTTCAGAGCACGTTTCATGTGTCCGAGCGTTTTGTGATTTGGACATTGTGGATCGTCGAGGATGGTGAGGAGAGTCTGAGAATTTTTACCAGTGTCGATTTGGCGTTCAAAGAGCGATCATGGGAGGAGACAATTCAGGAGGGATTCCTGATTACCAGCCATGGATCCAGACTGCCACTGCCCAGGCCGAGGAATTGCAGCGGAACTTTGTGGAGGGCAAAGATCAAGCTCTCCAGACGGCCCGCGTCCACATTGGTCAACTGTATGATGTTTCAAATGAGACTTACGGCGTCGCCCAGGTAGGGTGACATCTCGTCTTTGATGTTGAATCTTCTGTTGTAACATTTCGTAGATCGTTTCGCTGTCCCTCTCAAACATGCGAATGTGATGGAAATCGCGTTATGATCGCCAATCTCTTCACGTGTTGAGGATAATCGTTGCCCTGGTGATTCAAGTCTGGAATTTGAAATTGTTCATTCAATCTGATGACGGAAAGGCTGAGGGATCGGTGAGCGTCCGCGATATGGTACATTTGAAAATTTTGGATTCGTAAAGAACGATCGCGCTTCCCCGCTCTTTGATCCTCTGTTTCTTTGAATTCCATACTAGATTGTACGCAGTTGTTTTACCTAGTCTAGGTTTAGGGTTCAGCCATGATGTATTTGTGTAAATGATGTTTGGTTAGAGAGAAAAACAGCGTTTAATTCTTGTGACTGTGGAACGCGGGAACTGTGGGCAATCTGCTACTTCTGTATACCCAAGGTGCCAACCGAAGAAGTACGCTTGCATGGTGTGAGCTTGACTGCAGCTCATTTGACAATTCTCGGCTATGAATTGTCAATACTGTAGGTTTAGGGTGAACAAAGCATTACCATGCACGGCAAGACTGCATGTCCTCAACCCTGCTAAGACTGCTGATTCTTATGTCGAGTGAGTGCTGCTGCTTCGATGATATCATTGCTGGCCAAGCAGTTATCTTTGTTTCAAGGCTTGCAACTTCTGTGCCTCATCATGTATCTCCACATATTCTTGTGCCTCTAGTTTCGTCTTCCTCCATTTTTTTATCATGATAAATCATCCTTAGATATCCACGCATTCTCGGTACAAAGGGATTAACAAAATTTTCCAAAGACTTAAAGAGCGCATGGAATGTGAAATTCTAGAAGTGACCAACAAGGGAATTGCCAGAAAAGAAGGAAGAACTCATAAGAGCATAACTCTTAAGCTGATGGACTCTGGACTACAATATCTGGTGGTTTAGGTTGGCATATCCAATAACGCTTACAGTCGAAATGAATTTACTCAATTTGTTTTCGTTTTTTTACCCATACAGGAGTACTTGCAAAAGGCTCAGAGCGAGTATAAAGTTTACGAGGACCTGTTTTTCGGCAAATTGAAAGGTGTGTGCTTCACTGTTAAGTCTGGTAAGAGGTAAATTGTGATGCTTTGATTCGCAGGTTAGTTGCTCGCATTTCCAAAGATAACTCACAAGCAACAATAGCAAGATGATTTCTGAGAATTAAATGTGCAAGCCTCCTGCTTGATCTTTATTGCTATGAAGCATTTCATAGCAAAGGTCATTACAATTGTACAGTTTTTCATTCGTACATGACCTATGAGACGAGTCTAACGTCTGGAATTTAGGAACATTTAAAACAGATTTGCCGTAATTATTTCCACTTTGCTTTGGCAGTAAAACCCGGCTTATGTAATTTGTGATGGATGTTTTTACTGCAGAGGGTGTTTTGGCTGCTAGAGATAATCCGAATATAGTATATGGAGTTGGAATTGGCGGAGCTTTGCTCCTCATGAGGAGTAAGTTATCTCTCCTTTGCTGAACTACACACGTGGATTGGAAAAGGCAAACCGTTATAAAATCAATTTGATGTTCGTTGCTTGTCCGTTGATATGTAGGTCGCTTTCTAATTTCCTTCGTGATGTTTCATACACAGGACCAAGGCGTTTTTTGTTTCGCAACACAATCGGAAGATTTCAAAGTGAGGAGGTATGAATTGGGGTCTTATGTTTCGTCATTGTTAGTGCAAAGTCTAGAAAGATAAATCGAACAGCAGCTTGCCCTCGTCAACATTTGTTCAGAGAGGAAGTTGAGGTTTATGAATGAGTTGGTCTTCAACCTGAATAATAGGGATCATGACTGAAGTTTGGACCGATTTAATCATGCAGCAAATGGTTATCAGCGCGGATAAACAAGTAAAGGAGATGCGTCAGTCCGTCGATTTATTGAAGAACGAAAGCAAGAAGCTAGAGGTACTTCTTGATATTACCAAACTTGACGTACGAGAGCGAGTATGACGAGTGCGATTTGGTATATCCTTTTTTCTCTTTCCTTCTCCGATGATTTGCAGAGCTTTTGTCGTCCGAAAAGTTCTGTTTTGTCGTGGTTACTCCACTTCACTTTTCTGAATTGGACAGCGAGAAGATATTGTGGTTTTATAGATGTAACCTCGTGACGTACTTTGCTCAAAACCTGTGTCGATTGGCTTTGTGTTGCAGGAACGAGCAAAGCTTGCTGAAGAAGAACTGACGAGGGGCCGGACAAAGCTGAAGTAAGGATGAAACTCTTCTCTTGGGTAATTTTTCGTATTTTGCCTGTGCTCACCAAAAAGAATAGAAATAACTGAGTTCATTATTTTTCATCAGAAATACCGGCAGCCAACTGAGGAGTCTGGTGACTACGGTCTACAAGACTGAAAGTTCAGCAAGACGTGAGTTTCAAGTTTCTAATCCCATCGCTGATCTCTATTCTATTCTTTCCTTTTGTTTCTTGATGTCCACGAAATGCCCAAAGCTGTGATGATGTTCAATGTACTTAAAACATGAAGTACTTGCGTCGCAGTATGCCATGCTGATGCCCTTTATTGCACGCTCATTGTCGTCAATGTTTTCCCTTGAGCTAAGTTCACCCGAAGTGAGGTTTCTTCAACGACGATTTTGCTGATTGTAGGTCTTATGGATGATTTGAGGGAGTTACCCGGACGAGAAGCTTTGAAATTACGTGCTGAGGTAATGCTCTAAGGAGTTGTGTCTTCTCTCTCGTGTGGCTTGAATGCTATAATTTGTAAAAGTTCATCTTACTGTTCTCTGGACAAAATCCACAACACGAGGACTGTGAATGTGGCAAAAAATGGGAAAACCCACTGAGCGTCACATGGAGAGGATTACACGAAAAGCTGAAGGAGTGTTCTGATTCTGATTATTACGGCCTTAAGTTGGTCCGTGTGGCATTCCTTGTACACAATAACTTTGTTAGGCTTCTCCGTACAAAATATTATGTTCCAAGGAAAGGTTGTAAGTGGACCCAAAGTCTTAAAGGGTGAAGATATTCCAAACCAAAATCAGATCATGCCCTGACAATATCATCTTTGTAAGATGCAGCTCGGCATTCGTCGCAAGTGGTGACGCCTACTGGCGTTAATGAGTGCAAGCTTCGAGCTAATGAGTGCAAGCTTTTGTATCAGGTTGCATCAATGGCGTCGGAGGCCAAACAACAACGATCAAGTCTCAACAAGAAGGTGGCGAAGATTGCGAGCCAGTATGGAGTTGGTATATAGATCTTTTTACTTGCCAGGTCGACATCATAGCATCAATGTTGGTTGCTGTACAGTTGTGCACCATTTTGTATCGTAAGATGGCTCCTCGCTGGACGGGGTGCATCCTTTTATTAGGATAATTTGCCTGGTCATTAATTCATTAATCATTTGAAACAATGGCCCCACCACTTTTGCCATACGGGATGTCAGATTCTGCCACGTGTGATACGCACACCTCTGCAAGTATTGCGAGGTGTAAGTGCCAATATGGGTCCTTCAAAACTGGTCCGTATGGTCCATGTTTGGAGGCCAGCGATGACAATTTGGATGGAGCAGGACCGCTGCAGCCGTCGAGAGTTGTGAAGTAAGTGTCAAATGAGTGATTTTCAAAGCGAAGCGTGCTATGTACTAACTAATATTGGAAGTCGCAAGATCTGTATTCCCCGGTCACCTGGTGCACGATTCCTCGTCGAGGTCCAGTTGGGTTCCGAATAGTTTCAATTTTGGATGAGTGCAACATCAGGATCTTACTGGAAGGTCATGAATCCCTTCCAGTGGGCTCAAAGATGAGATTGGTGCACTGTTACCGATAGCGGTCGAACTCCGTCATTCAGGAAAGGTTCTGATGCGGACATATTACGTGAAATTTGCAGCTTCTTCCTTAAACTGAAAACGATGAATGTCAGTCGCTGTTTATATCCAATACCGTAATGTTGCGACTGGAGAGCAACTTACGAAGTTATTATCACCTCGCCGATTTAGCCTTCAGCTGAGTTTAGCGTTTTGATTGGGAGCCGATTGTGACATTGAGACAGAGTCACGGTCGCATACAGTAAGGTAACAGGTACGGGTCATACCCCAATCTATAAACCTACTCAAAACGCCGAGTGGCGGTGCTTCTCCCCTACTCCAGATGATAGCCAGATTGATTTGCATTTACGCACTAAAGAAAGCTCCGCGCAACCACCACACGGTGATTCCTCAAACTTTTGCGTTCCTATGGCATGATATGGTCAGTTGCAGAACACGTCGGACAGTGTACTGATACTCATAAGTACGCCTGGAAACCTAGAACCCCAATGCGCGTAGTGTCACGTTTGTTTGTACGGAGGAATTCCAAAAGCATTCCACTGCAATTGCTCCCTCTGCGAATATGTAGACAGACGGGGTGCTTACAGAGCGATGCAGAACCTGACACCCAAGCTTCTCAACTTGCGATGAGATACCCGAAGATGGTTCCATCGCAGACTTTGACGAACGATATCAAAGGCAACAAACTTTTGGAGAAGCTGCGGGCATCTCCGGCAATGTATGAATTTGTTTCAATACACGGTAAAAACAAAAATCAGCTCACAGAAAGTGACTCAGCGACCACATCATTTTAGTTCTACCACCGAAAAACCGTCGGAAGTGCGTAGCATCTCCAGCTGCTTCTGACCGCGTCTAATTAAATACTCAATTTGCTGGTAATTCTTCTTGTCTATAGCTGCGTTCTTGCGAAATTCCACCTTCACAAATTGCTCGATATGCTCCCGCGTCTCTGGAGCTTTTGCACGAGCTGCCCGAAGCAACGAGCGGTGCAAGCTCAAAACTTGCTTCTGGATACCTGAGAGCCTCCCTTTCATTTCTAATCTCTGTCTAAAACCCCGACCACTGCGCTGTACAAATAACCAAGTCCACCCACTTGATAATTCCTCTGGCTCAAGACTCGAGCAGCCACCGAATTTCTAGAAAAATTTCCTCTTGAGTGATGCTTGCTTTGACCCACAATGTGAATCAAATGCTACAACCTGTGGTTCTGCGCCTGCATCACCTAATGCTCTGTGCAATTTCCCGCGATCCGAGTAAAAAGGGCTGAAAACCAATTCGACTTCGACTCGGAAAACCTCGTCCTTCCAGACCCAGATCCAGTCGACTATCTACACAACGAATACGGTGACGTCTAAAACCAGAAGGCCCAACTCTTCCAGACTCGACAAATTCGCTCGCACGGAAGTTGAAAGCAGCACAACATATCTCGTTCTACACGAGTAACTTGAAACCACAGAAAGTGCTTCCAGTGAGAGCTCCGAACACACAATGTCTGGTCGCAACAAAGATAACCACCGAGTCGTGATGACCGCTGCCGTTATGGATGCTCCAGAAAACCGCATCCAGCGATAATCCTCGAATCAGAACACTCGGCTAAATCTGAGAAATTGTGCTTCCAAACGGAACAACACCGCTCTCACGGATCCGCAAACTTGGTGTAGAGCCACAAAAATAAACCAACTCCTCGATTCCAACGAACTCTCAGCAGCACCTTTCGGAATTCCCTAAAATCCAGGCCGGGAAAATCGCGGCATCCACAACTGCGTCAGTCAGGTGAAAATTAAGGCCTCGACCGGCTCGAAGCTCCTGATCACTCTCGAAAGCGTGCGACTGGAAGACCACTAACACTCACCTCCAGGCGATGGATCCTGCAACTGGCTAAAACAACAAGCTGCGAGCAAATAGCTGGTATCGATTTGTGTCGTGCGATGGAAGTACCCGTTCTGGAGTGGAGACAATTAATCGAAACAGGGGAGGAAAAAGATACCGATCTGTGACTGGCAGAGTCTGGGCCCGCGTGTCGAACGAGGTCCTTTAGTGCGACCATACCACGTGAGAAAGGTTCTTGTACTGGACATCCCCGTCGCTTCATATTGCGTTCTTGTCATTTAGAAGAACGTGACATTCGATATGGGGGAGGATGTTAACGTATACAGCAGCAATTGCGGCCATCCCCACAATGGAGGTGCAGCATGCCATGGTGCACCAAATTTGTAAGGTTTCAGGCCATCCTTGACTTGACCAAATTTGTTCTTATAAAAGAAAATCTTCGAATACAAACTATAATAACAAATGGGATGGAAAACCCCATCAAAGCGTACAAGGATGGAACCAAGCCGGTAACATGGGGCTAGGCCCCAATAGTATTACACTGGGAGAAAGTTGTCCACTGACATCTGAAATGCGGTTTACAATGAAGGTTTACTTGATAATTTTATTGCCCGAGTCTGAACTAGTGGGAAAGTTACCACTCTTTCTTTTGATTGTATACGTCTACTCTATCTCGGTTTAGGGTCTCAGTGGAGGTCCATTCAAAGCAGGTCCTGATTTGCTGCGACAGCTTCGGCTGCGGCATTGATTTGAAGCGTTCCATTTGCTTCGCTAGAGGCGAGAGTCTATTTCGTTCTTTGCAAATTTGGATGATCTTTATTCAGCGCAGAAATTCCTCAAGTTACTCACTAGGTTTTGCCTATGTGCAACGCTTGCGGAACCTGAACTTCGTTTCTTCGCGCTATATCCTTTCCATTTCTTTCCATCAATATTCTGTGGTAATACTTTGCCAAATATGGAAAGTGAATAGTACATTCTCTTCGTTTTTCAAATTGGGTTCCATTGTTACCTAAATTGAAGACCATGGAGAATGATATAGTGAAATATGAGTGTTTTTATTTTTTTAGGGTTTTAAGGTAATTTTGAGTGATTCTTCTTCTATTACACATATAGGTCGGATTTTTTTTTCATCTTTTCTTTTTCCTGCATTGGTTCTATTGGAACCTAGTTGGAAAATTATGGAGATTTGAGCAAAAAGTTATAATTATTTTTAGATTTTAGTGTTTCCATAGTTAGCATTTTCCAATATAAGGTGGGGTGTTAGGGGGTTGTGGTTCTACATGTGGGAGGAGATACATGATGGAGTGCTGGGTTTCTTTATCGTTCCCTTTGTGCTAGCTATAATTTGACTTTCCCTCATGGGGCCGCCAAAAGCGGTATGTGATACACCATGTCCGGTGTGTCATCGTCTCTTTACCCCGCAAGGGGTAAAAACCCACGTGGGAAAGATGCACAAAGATTCTGATTGGACTACTTGGGATGCGCATGTGATGAGGACGGGCACATCGACATCGGTCTTTGTCACTTCGGGGAACACGCAGACTACATCGACTATTTCGGAGAGCATTCTGGGTATATCGTTCGGGTCGTGGGAGTGGTTAGCTTCCCATGTAGGTTCGATTCTAGGGCTTTTTGAGACTAGATTTCCATGTCCATGTTTATTCCATAGTCTTCCTCAAGCACTGCTGGGGAGTATAATAGGGATGCATGGACCCTTCATCCTTTGTCCATGGCTAGTTCTACTGAGGAGACGATTTCCTCTCTACGCTTTCTACATCCACCTATGGGCGAGGAGATACCATTAGAGGTCTTGGAGTATCAGCCATATGAGCCATTATGTCTTGATATATCATTATTTGCTCATTCTCTATGCACAGCCTCACGTTTATCCTATGGGGGTTGTTAGGGATGGTATATGAGCATCTTCGAGATTAATTCCATGCGGATGATCCCTTTAGTGGTTTCACAGAGTTGTTCCAAGTGGTTGCATCAGTTGCAAGAGGGGAGATTCCGTTGTCAGTTAGTCAGGTTCTAGGTGCTAGTCGGCTTCTCGCGATGGAGAAGGACACTAGGGGCATCAGACCGATTGATATTGGAGAGATCTTATTACGATTAGTAAGTCGTACTGTTGTCTTGCAGCATCGCTCACACTTCCAAGAGCATCTTTGTCCACATCAGTTTGGAGTCTCCACACTAGGAGGTTGTGAGGCGGTATCGTTGGATATTAGAGCACTTCTAGATATCCATCCGGATTGGGTTGTCTTGCAGGTGGACGTTGAGAACGCTTTTTATCATGGGCGTCTTTGGTGACATCATCGGACCATGGACATTTGAGTGTGTGACTGGAGATTTGGCAAGGAGACATACATCTTTGCCAATTTCGTGTGGAGGGGTAGGCTTATTATCGACGGAGGAGACGGCACCCATAGCATTCTTGCGAGTTGGACGCTTGTTGCACCTTTGTTATCTTCTCGATTTGTGATCGCATATAGACCTATCTTGGAGATATATACGAAGGACATCGATATATGATCATTTTCCTTATTACGACATACGAGAGATGCTTTACCACGGGACGTACAACATGAGTTCCCATCTTTTTCCTCTTTGGCTACATTGGACTAGGGGTCTACAATCTATCTTGATGGACCGACAGTTTTTGGAGGCTCTACATTCACTCTTAGTGGATCCGGCCATTCCTTGTACTACTAGAGCTTGTCTACGCTCTTGCTCGGGCAAGGGTGCAGGCTCGTAGATCTTGGCTCGACCATGCATCATGGCTTTCCGACTCGCACCAGCTACTTTCTCCACAGCGATGAGGTTCCATTTTGGCTTGGTCCATCCATCTACATCTTCATTACTCACATGTGAGTATGGTATCACTTTAGATGCAGCAGGTGTTCATATGACTCGTTGTCCATTCGGAGGGCAGAGGATAGCTACCCATGATGTCATTAGGGATGTGGTGTTTGCTATGGCACGAGAGGATGGATATCTCACATAAGGAGAGCGTTGGTATGCCTTGCAGTCGACTAGGGTTAGGGCAGAGTACTTGGTTCAGGATCAGGTCACTGTGGCAGATGTGGTGGTTACCGACCCTACTAGAGACACAGTTTCAGAGGGGTGATCACCCTTCCTCCGGGATGGACGGCGAGTGGAGCGGCAGCAACCAAGGTCTCCAAGTATAGAGGTATGCAGAGAGGTCACCTCTTTGTTCCTCTAGCTTTGGAGTTATATGGAGCTATGGACACCGACTTCGACATGTTCGTGAGGGAGTGCGCGAGAGCCTACCATACTTGGGGACATGGGGTATCACTCTCTTTAGCTTACTGTATAGCCTATTTTAGGCAACGTGTTTCCATTGCTCTACAGAGAGCACTAGCTAGTGCAATTCATAGGAGAGCAATTATGTTAGGTGATGCTTCTTCGGATGCTCTTGTTATTTGTAGACCTTTTGACCTAGATAGTTCAGATATCTTAGGTGATGTATGACATATTTCCCTAATTTGTTCTTATCGGGATTTTAGTTTCTAATCGCTAATATTCCTTAATGTATACTTGGAGCTCGTTGTCTGTAGAAGAAAAATGAAACATTAAAACATGGTATTTTCCCTTTCTCTGTCACATAGTTCGAACCCTTCATGTTTCCCTCTTACGGTGGTAGATCATCAGTCTAGTTTTCACCATTATACCATGTTTTATATCATGACGGTAATACAAAATTCCTTCAGGGAAAAGTATGTTTGTTCAGTTCCTTCTCTTCATACTTTGGGCACCTTTGTTCTCGTTCTCGCATCCTTCTACTCTCTTTTGTCTTTCATGCTACATCATTAATCCTAGCAGTGACCGTGGATTTTTACTAAGATGATGAAATCTAATATGCAGGACACACACAAACTTTAGATAAATTAAACTGATGGATGCATTCTTACTAAAATAACCGAGAATCTCATCCATGAAAGAGTTGATGAAATCACTCATTGGAGTTATAATTCAAGAAGGGCATGGCACATAAAATATAAATGAAGAAGCTTATGATGACGATTGTGGACCAAGAGGTTTCTTAAGAAAAAATGGAACATCATGGCATAACCAAACCAAACATCAAACTGAAGTTACATTTGGTGAATGAAGTGAAAGCTAAAGCAAGATGAAAACTCAGTTGAACTGAGTTTTCATCTTGAAACTATGAAATTGTGTCTTGATGTAAGAGCGCACACAAAGGAATGTCGAATATAGTGTATTTAAGATTTGTTTTCAAGAGAATAAAGTGTTAATCCGTATTTGAAAGTGAATTTGTGAGATTATGCTTCTTTTCCTTACTCTAGACAATCACAGTCTGAAGAGCTTTGCGAATGCATCTCCTCTTGGATCATCATTCGACTAGTTCAACACACAGAACATCCGTCCAAAAGCAAGTGAGTCATAATTTGAGAGAATTCTTCAATTTTACTAGTAGAAGGATCAATCTTTCCGATTACAAGTTGGAATGCAAGCAATAAGCTCTGAGAAGTCCTACTGGTGCACCCAATTTCACAACAGCTTGTGGACGAACACTCAGATATTTTTGCGAGTTTGCCCATCAAGCCTATGTTGCTCGAGTCTGGAGACACACAGCTTCTCAAGCTCATGGTCTACCCTGATTAAAGTTACGGTTCGACAATTGAACACTTGCAATAACAAAAGATATGCCCTTTCTAATTCTGCTCCTATTTATACAAGAATTTCCTAACATCTACTCCTAACTGTCATTTACGAGGATCTCTCTCTCCAACTTCTCCAGGTGAGATCAACATCCTTCGATGGCAATTCTACTTTCCACACAAAGGCCTCAACACTCAACTATAACTCACGGATATCCTCTATGATCTCCTTCCGGTGAATCCGTATTGCCTCATGGCATTACCGATCCATCGCCTTATACATCTCCTTTTGCTTCCCTTTCGAATTGACGAAAGTGTTCATCACCTCACTTAGTCATTCCAATTGCTCAGCCTCTGCTTCGTCACACCTAGCAAAAAGGTGGAGCATCTGCCCACCAACACTTCCAATCTCGCCGGCCGTTCTATATCGATCTCATGTAGTTGACTCTTCAAACTAAGCAGATGTTGACACAGTTTCTCATTTTTTGCCTCCAAGAAGTTGGCGTATGCTCTCTTAATCTTACACAATTCTACATAGGTTTTCTTTGGCCCATGCATCGCTTCCTTAGCCGATGCCTTCTGCTTCTCCAAACATTCGATAGATTCAATCAACTGCTTAATGGTTTGGGTATGGTCCTTCTTCCCTTGAGCAATACGGTGCATCACTTGGATCAAGTCCATGTAGCCATCCTCATGTGAATTCCACCCTTGTATATACTAAGTCCCCATCTTGTTGAGCTCCATCAAGACTGGCACCACCACATTCTCCAACTTATGAGACAATTGCAATAACGAGGAGATTGGTTCTCCACCATCAACCTTCGATGCCTTTACCTTTGGCCCCAACGTCTTCGGCATTGAGTGATCTCCTTCAACTTCAGTTTCTCTGGCTCTGCTACTTCTTCTACCGAATCTTCCCACAAGAATACAAAATCCTTGATCTCTTACATTACCTAGTCCAACTTATCCAAAGAGACTTCATGTCGGTCTCTTGCCACAGGTGATGTGAGGCTTATGACTCCAATGGCCCCAAACTCATTATAGATCCACTACTTGTATTTTTGTTCATGGGCCCACCCATTGGCTCTTCAACCTCGAGCTGGTACTTCTTCCTCTCCACATGTATCAACCACCCCATACTTGAGTCTTTATGCCCCAAGAATGAAAAAATGTACATCACTTCCTTTCGCCATCATGCAATTTCTCCCCCATAGCCCGCACATTCCCGGCTAAGATCTATTTTGCCATTCACGATACATACCATTATTAGAGAAAAGAGGGAGGTAAGAAGAAGAAATGCATGATTTTCTTCTAATTAAGGAAGCATGATCAATTTTTTTCCAAGATGCTGGACCGAAATGTTTTTACTACGACGGTGGCTCATCGACATGTGTCAATTCAAAGTGACGTAGGATGGTTCATTGGCCTTCCGTCCATAAATGTGGATGTTAACACATAAGGATTAGTGCCAACATGAATGGATTGACATGGCATGGATGGCATGACATGACATTATGTCTAGGGTTGTGGGATTTGCCTTTAGGGCAACGGCGCGTAGAATTTGGGTCTTTTCGTAATTCGTTGCTTCGGCACTGCAAAGCGTCCATTTGCAGCTGCCGACCGCTTGAAGCCCCAGCAGAGTCGACATCATGAAGGTACGAGAGCGGGGATCGACTGTGAGCTAGCGTTTTGAATTTTCTGTATTTTGGTAGTCGAATCGGCAAATTTGAATCTGCATCTTGAATCGGTATCAAGATGCTTGTTATGAGAACCTAATCATATCCGTAAAGTTATTGTCTGAAAAATTATCTGCATTTGAGTTTCCTCTGAACTCTGATCGATACGCATGACAGCGTTGATGCTGTGAGTCCCCAACCTGTAGTTTGCGAGCTCCTCGTAAAGTACCGAGGGTCGCTTTCACTTTCTTGCTACCGCGATCGATCATAGGATGGGTCCGAGATGAGATTACTGTTGCGTAAAATCAGGTCCAATACTCGCTATCGATCTGTCATGATCGGTCTCGTCGCAGACTGGATGCGCTGTTTTGAGAAACGATCTGATCAACTACACATTGCCGTCTTTGTTCTGATGTAAAGACACAGATCATGTTGACTGAATGTTCCCGATCTGTTTATCTTATCTGCAGCTTAACATTGCTAACCCCACCACGGGGTGTCAAAAGAAGGTCGAAATTGATGACGACCAAAAGCTGTACGTATCTTGTTTACTTGGTTTCGATGTTTGTATCAGTGATTTTAGACTCTTTGGAATCTTCCTTTAACTGCATTGCTTAGTTGAACTACCAACTACACACAATTTTTTAAGCTCTTGTATTTTGCTTACAGCCGGGCGTTTTTTGACAAGCGTTTGTCCCAAGAGGTTAGCGGAGACAACCTTGGGGAGGTACGGCTGCTGGCAATTCATCACGTTTGGGGTGTTGAGTTGACATTTCAGCCGATTGCAATGTTAGCTTTATATTTTGGAAGCAAATACAAGAAGATCAGCGTTGTGAATTGCCATCGTGTGTTTCCCTGACACCGACTGTGATCACTTTTATTTGATTACCTCAGATGGGCAGTATATCTGGACGCTGGAGCTGATCTTTCGTGGGTTGCTATTTCCCAGGAATTCAATGGTTACGTTTTTAAGATCATGGGAGGATGCGACAAGCAGGGTTTCCCTATGAAGCAGGGTGTCATCACCCAAGGGCGTGTCAGGATCATGATGCACCGAGGTAATTTAGAAACGCAATTCAAATGTCCTACTCGCTCACCTTCGTATGTCGTCTGCATATATTTGCATGCACTTTACAAGAACTGCATTCTACCTTTCGTTGGCACCCAAGAATGATATATTTTTTTCTGGCTCTAGCGTTTGGTGTTGGCAATTTATCGACTCCGTACGAGCAGTTGGATTGAGACATGTGTTGCAGATCCAATACTGAGCAGCTCTTGCTTATGCTGATAAGTGTTAGGGTCTGTTCAGGAACACCCTGCTTCCGTGGACACGGACGTCGCAACGGTGAGAGGAGACGCAAGTCTGTCAGAGGTTGCATCGTCAGCCCCGATCTGTCAGTCCTTAATTTGGTAATTGTCAAGCAAGGTAAATTTTCTTACTCTTGCCGCAGTGTCCTGCTCTTTTGCGATTGTGCTTCGTTTGCAAAATTGTCCAATCGTCTGTTTCATATCATCGACTTACGCTTCAGGGTCTTGTGAACTCAGGTGCGAAGCCTCTGCCCGGCTTGACGGACATTGAGAAACCAAGAATGCGTGGACCCAAGAGGGCCACCAAGATTAGAAAGCTTTTCAACCTTTCGAAGGAAGACGACGTGAGGAAGTACGTCAACACTTACCGACGCAGCTTTACCTCAACCACCGGTAAGATTGAAATCCTTTTGTTTTCTTTGTTGCAAGTTGGGCTCATGTCACAATAGTTTACAAGCATCATCTTCTTTCGAGAACTGCATGCCCTAACGTCTTGTCTTGTACTACAGGGAAGAAGAGGAGCAAGGCTCCCAAGATCCAGAGGCTTGTCACCCCCCTCACCCTACAGAGGAAGCGCAGCAGAGTTGCAGAGAAGAAAAAGCGAGTCGCTAAGGCCAAGTCCGAGGCCGGAGAGTACCAGAAGCTCCTAGCTTTGCGTCTCAAGGAGCAGAGGGAGCACCGAAGTGAAAGTCTTGCCAAGAAGCGGGCTTCTCGAGTGTCCACTGCGACCAGGACTGAGTAGAGACTCGTACTCATCTTGGCCATGAAATTTTCAGACCAGAAATCTAAACATAGAGATCTGTGTGAGGCAGAGGCATTGAGAGGAATGCCTCATCTTTTCACTTGACAGACCAGCGTATGCTCCCAGACTCTAAATTACTTCCTCGAGGAATATCTGGAATAGGAAGAAGAATTGTCAAGCAGAGGAGATAAATTGAGGTAGGTATATTACCCAGGCTTAAGTGGATAGGGATTTTGAGTTGATGTACTCTTCTTAATACCCGTTTACGGCTGATGAAGAAGATTTGACAGGCCTGAGCTTCTGTAGAACTCCAGCCATCATCATACTCACCCACTCGTGTAGGAACCGTGCTGCACCTGGAGCTTTTCTGTTGTCAATAGTCCAAATGAGGCGCATGCCTGTCAGCTTCTTCACTGTGACGCCAACCTGTGGCGCCTCTGGGGTAGTCATCATTCCAGTTCGACCTGTCCGTAGTCGTGTAGAGCGAAGAGAACGGATTTATCCGAAGCTTTGAGTGGCCTCATTTTCTTCTGAGCTCACTCTTTGAAAGATAGTAGAAGATGACGTGCGTCATGTTAGTTTTTCTCGGTAAACCTTGCTGTACTTGGAGTGGCCTGCTCCAGCACACCCTACACCTTTCTGAGAGGCGGTTGTTTTTTATCTTACACAGTCTTTGTCTTCGTACGTGGCTACGAATTCAGATCCCAAGCGTATAACTTGGGCACACGATTCGGCTGTCCAACTCGATTATGTCCTTGTGGATGGTTGGCCTTTACATCTATCATTATTGTCATTTTCGGCGTCGAGGGAATGTCCGCGTCCTTCATGGGAGGTTTTCAAGTTCTATTATGTTCTGTGCAGTGCATTCACACTTTTCCCGTGGAACCTTAAGTGGTGACTGATGTGCGCAATGTCAGTGGGATATAACGATTGAGAAATCTATCACCGGACGCATTGTTAGCGCTTGCGACGTCCATGCATCAAAATGTAAAGATCAAGTTAATCGAAAGTATTTTCTCATCATGTGCGTCATTGAATCTTGAGTCCAAGAATCTATTTCGTAGAATTATATTCTCAAATCTACTCTGTAATTTGGACGGAGCGTAGCGATTTCTGTGTCAGTGATATGTACGTGTCAGAGAATGGGAAACGTGAGGTGACGCCCGCAAATGCCCACCAAGGAATGAGCCGGATGGCTTAGAGGAGATGCCTTCCGTTGTGTTCATGATGATCGGGCTTGCACCTGACTCTGGCATCCGAGCATCCACTTTTAGCCCACCTGGTAGTCCTATCCAAGCAAGTCTTTGTAGCACCCAATGTCCTATCCTCGGACAGGACCCTGCATGTAAAGTGACCTCTTCGTGTGAAGGATGCCGGGGACTGTCAGTAACTTGCAGTACAACGGGCATGGGGCCCACGAGTAATGGAATGAAAAGGGTTAAATACGCGTCCAAACTCGTGGCATGAGAATGCTGTATTGTGAAAGTGGCGGATGGCGACGAGAAGAGGCAAAGTCAAAGGCCCATTAAGAACCTGCAGGGACACCCTCTCTAAACAAAGATCTATGAGCTCCCTCCAGCAAGGATCTTTACGAGTCCACTTACTATTCAGACAGTGTAAATCATTCTCCTGCTTTCCTGAGTAACCTTTTCAGCTTCCGAGCTGGTCAAAGTATCCGATTCGGGCCAAGTTCGATATACCCACGCCCGCAGTCTGAACATTGTCCGTCACCGTCTTCTCCTGATTTGTGGGAGAGAATGGCTATTTCCAAAGCGGGAGATCGAAGCAGCAAACGAGCAGACGAGTCTGGCCACGGCGTCAAAAATTCCCTCTGCACTGAACACGACCAGCACGAAGAAACCGGCACCCCTCTCGCAGCCGAAAGCCTTGGTATCCTGTCTTCGACCTTCATTGACCGCTTGCACGTCACCCCGCTGGGTTCAACTGCATGCCAGAGGCCCACCACTGCGACGAAACTTCTCAAAGGTCTCCAAATTCATGTCAGCATGTCTCCAAATTCCAAATTCCGTGGAAGTAGCGAGACACCGAATGCGTCAACACTCGTCAGCTCGCGTAGTGCAAAACTAGCGCAAGAAAGTTTTCACTAACACCGAAGTGAAAACATACGGAAGAATTCTGGCCTCCCTCCCTCGGCACAAAAATAACTGTCTCCAACGCCATACAGTACAGGCCGGGGTTTGGCTGCCGATCACTGTCTACAGCTGGCCACGCTAGGGCCATGGACTTGGATATTACCACAGTCAACGTGATGGATCAATCGGTCGCGGACTGGGGCTTACATTGAGACTCACCCAGGCGACATCGACCGGGTCAGCTCGGCTGGAGCATTGTTCTTTGGCGAGGAAAAAAGGCTCAACTAACCTCCATATTCGCATGAGCAAAGCAAAGCAGATGCAGAGGCTGTGCTTTGCAGAAAAACGGAAAGGGAATGCGAGTGGCTGCGAGCAGCGACAATAATTGCCCAGCGCTTTGCTGCCGTGTGGAGTGAGTGCATACAGATCTCGCCCGTGCGCCGTTAGGGCAGAGGCGGGACGGACAGTGATGTCACTGCCTCCCTGGACTCCGCACAAGGCAACTTTGTTTACTGCGTTTCGCCAAGCCAGGCGCTCCTTACAATTGCCATTGCCATTGTGAATGGGCCCGTTCCCGCTGGGCATCTCGATGTTCTGAGACTCTGACTGGCTGGGAGCAGGAGCAGGAGTACGGTGCTTGCAAGCTCCGCAAGTGGATGCCAGACGTGGGTACTCCTGTCTTGGCCGAGGTGCAAGTGTCGTCTGCTCCTGCCTCGATCCCCTTGCAAGGCTCAGCTCCCGTTCGTGCTCTGGTAGGCTCTTGGTCAGTCAGTCAGTAGGAATCTGCGTTCTTCAGAGTAGAAGCCGGCCCAGTGGGGCGCGATGTCTGAGGCTTTGGATCGGCATTGATTTTCCTCAGAGGAGATCACTAGATGTATGATATCACTCTCTCACATGTGCTTCAAGAAGCGAGTTTTTATCTGATACTAGCTGAGAATCGCTCAGCGGGTGGGAGAAGCTAGAGAAACGTGTAGATAATAATTTAGATTTGGAGAAGTGGGAATTAGTGGAGTTTAAGGAGGAACGTACTCTACGTTTCAGGAGCCCTTTTGCAGAAGGTGGAAAATCAGACGAGATGTTGCCCGGCGAAGAAGCACCGCAGGATGACGGGAGTGCGAAGCGGGGAGTCACAATCAACAATCTGATAGAGGACTCGTCGATGTGTCTGTTGCTTCTGTCGTTGTGGCTGTGTGTGGTCGGTGTCATGCTTCGGAATTTGTACGAGGAGTGCAGAGTAGAGCGCAGATTCAGCCAAGCCGGGTTTCTGTTCACGTGTTTGCTGATCGGCATCGGAGGCGGGTACGGGTGTGCCTTGGCCTTCAACTCTTACGATGAACGAGTGGATCTCGTCTACATTGGATATGTCACCATCGCCGGGTACACAGTCACCCTCGTAGCAATGCTTCTGATCATGCTCGAGTTCGTCTGGTGGAAAGTGTGGCATGCAGGCGACTGGATCCCTCAAGACGCAGACGATGATGAAGTCGTTGCTCATGGACACTCTCAGCCTTCAACACCCCGTCAAGGAAAATTTTTAGGTAAGAGTGGAAGCTTCAATATGGCCTGGGTCACCGATTGGTTGAGGGGTGGGCCTCAACCGGACCGAGAATACAAAGATTACAAGCCAATGCGGGAAGGAGTGGAACTCACAACGAGGGAGCAACGAGGACTACAACCTTCAGGTCATGAGAGTCCTTAAGGGGCAGGTCTGTGAAATTCTTGGGTCCGGTTTTCCTTGTCTCTCAGCTGCTGCATTTTTTGACTGCTGTATGACTCCAGGACATGGGTGGATACACTGTCATGCTATGGACTTGAGGGGCCGGAAATGCAGCAGGTGATCAGGTTGGGGGTGGCTCGTCGAATCTGGTGAAACCAAATAATTTAATCTACCAAACAGTGGCGGATCATTTGTAAAGTTAGAGAGCTGAATATATTGGCGGTGAAGCCGGTTGAGCATATAGAAAATTGGGAGCTGCCCTGATGAGTGGGTTGGCGGTCCAAGAAAGGTATAAGAAAACGATTGTTCGCATATTTACCCAGCTAGCTCCGTAGTGTGGACCTTATACCAAATTTCGTTTATAGGCTAAGCACGTGAGTTCAGTGATCGAAACGTTCACCGAGGCTGTTTATTGTTTTCTTATCTGTACATGTGTGAGGATTGTATCATACATTCTTTCTCGTAATCTCAAGGCTAAGATATGCCCCCTGTATATAAGAGCCCTTTGTACTAAAAAATAAATTAAAGAGCAAGGCGAGAATTGTTCGCACGATGAGATTGTTGTGAGTGGCTTTTTGGTTAGATCGGAACTGTGGATCGAGAAGTGTCTCAGCTTGTGCCATTCTCTTATGACAGGCTCTTGGTATCACATTGCCCAATTGTTGCACAGCTCTTTACGGTCTCCATACTGAACCATGAAATAGCTCATTCCGTTGCTTTTCTCAGCATACAAGCCGACGTCGACCAACGAGAGTCGATTATCAAGTCTGACGAGGTCCAGAGCAGAGGCTGGTTCTAAAGGTGATACACGACTGTGTCCAGCGAAGGTCTCAAGGCGATGGCGCGAGGTTCGAATCAGAATCAGAGTGATATCATGGGTGAGGTGTCGCAGACGACACCTCACCCATGTTTTCTATAATGTTAAGACTCTTCGAGAGCTACCCATGGCCCATTTGCTAGCGGAATTTGCGAACGGTCAAGGTTCTGTGTCTTCAAGCTAATAAATAGTAGGGACCAAGAATTAGTAATGGCTGTAAACATGTAGACGGCGAATTCCAGCTCAATTCCCCTGCCTGTTCAGCTTTACAAATCGCTCCTACCCAGCTCGTTAACTACTTTTGGTCCACAGGTCGGGACAAGAGTTACCTCAATTACAGATCAGATGTTCCAACAGAGAATCTGCTCAGTGACGTTTAGGTTACTTGCTCGCTTGTTGAAAAATTATTGACACTGCTTTTGGAGATCATTTTGACCTCTAGGTCCGTATGCACGTGTTTGCAGAGACACCTTTCGACTTTTGTCCTTCAGTTCCGAACCCCGCTGCTTTTCACAACATGCTTGACAGGCAGTCATGCGAGAACTTTGGGTCAAAGAATCCCAGAGCTCTAATAAGACTTTGTGATATGGTAAGACGAAAGGGTGTGAGAATTTTGGACGAAACCAGGTCGCACCGAACAGTAGGCAGGCTGAAGTTTTACAGCACTGTCAGACTTTCTTACAAACCAGGTATCGTTACACGGAACACGTAACTGTCATCGGGGTACGCTTACGGGAAGTCCAGACGCTGCATTCAACTGTTAGCCAAAGTATGTTGATACTATTTTACTTAGCCCACAGTGTAGGACTATTGAATCACAAATTAATGGATCTGATCTCACGAGAACTGTGATCCTCGGTGACCCGAAGGAGATAGAGTCGCAAAGTCTTGTCGTTTAGATTCCAATAAGCAGTATTTTATCGAGTCATAGCATTAAGCACAACGAAAATCTTCTATCACTTTATTAGCAATATGCAACTAATTTTGGGATGTATGCACGGATAATGGAGGTACCCAGCTATTGATTCTGGCGATCGGTGAGAACGTGAAATAGTCGTTCATATGCATCATTCAGTGCACCACATCACATACCATACATCTAGCCACAAACTATTACACCTCAATTTGCATATTCCTTCATCAAGAATGGTTTGAAGTAAGTTATATGTATGTTTCACTCCAAGAATTCGGTCTCATCATTAACAGATCATTCACGGTCCTCTTTGTTACTTCCTCGATTGAGGTTAATGGAAGAAAAAAGCACATCCAGAAGACCTTTTTAGTGGCTTCTCGTTTTTCTTCTCCGCACTTGATTTCCATGGCTCATAAGCTTGTAAGTCTGGTTGAATGGGAATGAACCTGGGAACTGCACCGTTTTCACTTCCGATGACAGCTCAAAGCTTCAGAGAAAGGCTTGTCTCACCCATGATCGGCTTTAGCTGTTCTCAGGACAGTACTGTACCGTAGTAGCAATGAAGTTCTTTCAACTGGTAATGTGTCTGGACAGGATATTAGTAGGACTAAAGTACTGCACCGAGAGCATGATTCCAACTTCGAAGAATTACATCGGGATGGTAGAGCTGCGTTTGCGTTTGAATTGTCATTTGCTCGCCTCCTTGGAATTTGTGATCATCCACAGCAAAGTGTGACTTTCAGAAGCTTGAAATCTAGTGACCATAAGGAGGAAAGCAAAACTCTTCCAACATGCAAACCGAACACCTTCTTCATTCTTTTCAAGATGAGCGTCTTACGCCACAGTGAAGCCTAAGCGACATACCACAAAAAAACTCTTTGTTTTAAGAAACTAAAGTGCGGCCGAAACCTTGTGCTTCTTAACAACAAGTCGAACATGGCTTCGACGCAAGATTGGATTCTGCCGAGATGGCAGAATCCAATCGCACTGCAATTTTGGCTGCAGACGAAGGAGCTCATGCGAACAGCTTTTTTGCTCACATTATCTCCTATAGACCTATGCTATAAATTTTACATTTGTGCCAATTTTCCTTTCGGCTTATATCGTATAAGCATTCGACGTACAATGCATCCAATAATTTTACTGAGCCACGTGTACGTATCGTGCTCCAGTCCGAACGACGTAAAGGACGACCTCAGGTAGAGAATTGGAGGAGAAGGTTTGCCCGGGACTGTACCGGGTAGCCCTTTCATGTGCACAACGTAGTACGATGGCAGGGTCCACGTGGTAGGTCGCCTGTCTGCTCGTGTGTGCTGCGCTCGGGCGTGTGGGAACGAGAAGAGCAGGAGCAGGAGGACGAGGACGAGGAGAGGCTGTGGAGACGGAAAGAGGTCGGCACTCCTCGGCCGAAAGGGGAAGAAACCATCACGCTGAGGAGGCGCAACAGCTTATCGGATGGAGGGCAAGAGATATAGTGGACTGCGTGACGGGCGACGTACGCGCGAGAGATCGAGCATCCGATCTCGTTTGGGTTGATGCGGGCCTTCCATGAGATCCCCCTCCCATGGCTCTGTACTGTGTCCTGTCCCGGAGCACAGCTGGGTGAGTCACTGAGTGTGGGTAGTGCAGCGGTCAGCTGCGTGTCGATCGGGGCCTCTTTTGCTAGGCTGATTGGGGTTTTGCGTCGTGGATGGCGATGAGGATTTGGTTGGAGTGTTAGAGGTTTTGCATGCGTTGGTTTGGGTTTGCAGTAGTGGGCTGCTTGCGTTGGACGGCCGTATGGTTTCAGTGATGTGAGTGGTCGTATGGCCTTTGAATTGCAGGTGAGTAGGGGGTGGATTTGAGAAGGGGTAGGTTTGGTGAATTTGCGCGCAATTCCCAATGGGGACGGAAAAAGTGGATGAGGGAGAGCAGGTCACTGAGTTCGGCGGGGAGGAATGGCGAAAGAAAGACGCGAAGAAGAGTCCCTTGGGCGACGAGGAAGGAGGCGGGGTAGAGCAGGCGGAAATGGAGAAGGACGCGCAAGAGGTGGGTGACGACGAGGAAGGGATGATCGATGATGATGAGGATGATGACGATCTACTCTGGGATGCCCCGAGACTCGCCAAGAAACTCTCGGACAAGCTTGCGAAAGAACCTATTAAGATTCGTGTGCACGATGTCCAAATTAGGGGAAACGTGAAAACCAAAGACAGTGTGTTAGAAGCTCAATTGGATGAGGTCAAGAGAGCGGGGACAATGCAAGAGCTTTTGCAAGAATCTGTGAAGGCGAATGCCCGACTTCGAGGGTTGGGAGTTTTTGAAAAGTGTACAATTACTATTGATGCTGGTCCCGAGGAGCTTCCAGGAACAGCCAATGTCATTGTCGAAGTGGAGGAATCAAAGCGCCCCTTTTCGGGCGACGTGGGCATATTTTCTAAGCCAGAGGTGAGCACTGTAAACAACATTCGATATTCAAATTTGGCTTCTGCAGGTCCTTTTGTGGTACTACCAGGACAGATTCTCATCCATGTGTAAGATCCTCGACTCTCACGGCATTGAAGCATCATCTGAATTTAGTTTGCTGCATGATTATTCTTTTAGACGAAGACATGGACCCTCGACGGTACTGTAAAGTGGAGGAATCTGCTGGGTTACGGTGAAACAATAGATGCAACTGGCTGCTATGGATGGGATACCACCTCGGAGTTGAGTGCTGGAATAAATTATCCTCGTTTCCATGGGCTGCAAAGTTCGCTGGTTTCTCGCGCAACAATACTTACTCAAGACTGGCAAAAATACTCTTCCTATCGAGAACGGCTGAAAGGGTTTTCTGTAGGTCTGATCAATGACGATAGCCATGATCTCAGCTACAACCTCACATGGCGAGAACTGGAGGATCCCACACGTCAAGCATCGCATGCCATCAGAAGGCAGTTGGGGCATCATCTGTTGTCTTCCGTGAAGTATACCTACAAGGTTGACGAGAGAGATTCTCCTATGCGGCCTACACAGGGATTTGCATTCACTTCTTCTTCTCAGCTTGCTGGACTTGGACCTGATGATAAATTGTTAAGATTTGCCCGACAGGTATGTTCTTGACGTTGTTAGGGTTTACCGCTATTTCTTCCCGACAAAGTATGTGGCCAAATTTCTTGTACAGGATGTGCTTATTCCTTGCAAACAATGTGAATGCTTCTGATGTTCCCTTAGGTTGATTTGAGAGAAGTCATAAACAGTATCGAAAAGTCAGATACATTACGAGTTGGATTTACTGGACGTCTTTTGAGTTTGTGGAACTGGAATATGGTATGATGTCCAGCAGAGCTTTTCGCTTGTACTTCGTCCCATCTTTATGGGAGTCTTAAAGGCTGCTCCATCCTCATGCTGATGTTTTGTTTTGAGGTGAGGTAGGTTCAATGCATGGTCCGGATCTTCTGCACGAACTCTACTGAAAGGGCTGCTTCTTTTATGGAAAATGTGTACAGAAGAATAGTTATTTTCAAAAGGCACCTAAAAGATTCATGTGCAGTGACTATGGAAAACTTAAATTAAAAAGTCTAATTAAAAACTGGAATAAAAACCCCTGCTCTTTCCCCTAGGATGAAGATTAAAACCTGGCAGTAAGCGCTCAGTAAATTATTCTGTTTTTGGAAATTACATTAGAACGTTGCCGAATGGTGAACAAGGAACTGGTTGCTTTCTTAGAAACAGCAGAGAGGTTTGTTTTGCAGCTTTAAGTCACAAAGACGTAGGCAAAAACTGCTCTGTGCACTTCTTTTCTCTTTCTTGTTGACTAGAGTAACGCTATCAACACAAGTCTCTAATCATCATACAGAGATGAACCGTGCACGATTAGCTTGGGTAGGTTGCATAAATAGTGGAAAGGGTGTTTGAAATTTGACAGAAGAAAATTGCGTACATCACAAAAGTTGAGATGATTAGCTTGTTATCACCTGATCAGTCATTAGGAAGCTTTGGGAGATCACTGCCAATGTCCTTTCACTTCGTTTAAGAAATAAAAGTTGACACAGCAATTGAACCTAGAGCAGATATTGCAGATTATAAAAACTGGCTTAAAAGTCTGTTGAATATTGGGACAAATCAAACTGTATATTTTCTTTGGCCTTACATTGGTGCCATGAGTTGTAATGAAGTATGTTTTCCCCCTTCTGTGCGCAGGAGTTTGAACTAAGATACGCCGTTCCTTTGGGATTTATGAATGCTGCTTTGAATTTTGGCGCTGCTGGGGGTATCATCATACCATGGGGACCTAATTTTTTCTCAAAAGCGACCCCAATTAGTGACCGATATTTTATGGGAGGTCATTCATCTTTGCTTGGAAATTTGAAAGGGCCCTCGGCTCTTTTGGGATTCCGAACCAGAGGTGTAGGTCCGAATGCTGCCAGGCTTGTTCCTCAAACGACTGCACAAGCTGAGGCTGGTGCAGAGGAAAGACCACCGATGGTAGATACTTTGGGTGGAGATTTTGCAGTATCAAGTTTTGTAGATCTATCAGTGGACTTGCCAGTCAGGATATTGAGGGAATGGGGCGTTCACGGGCATGCGTTCGCATGCGCTGGAAACCTAGTACCACTGACTGGGGAGGATCGCCCAAAATTTTCGTTCAAGGGTTTCTTGGATACTTTCCGTGTTTCTTATGGTGCTGGGCTTGTATTCCCTACAAAGCTTTTCCGTCTCGAGGTGCGTTCAGGGGCTCCCATATGCTGTGCCATTCAATGTTTCCATTTAATAATAGTTTTTTTTTCTAAATTTTTTGTAGATCAAAATATTCCTGAGTTTATTTCCGATTTTTCACGTCTAATGGTTTTCAAACTACATTATCAAATATATTTTAGAATTGGAAATCTAACGTTCCGTTCTGTTGCAGGTGAACTATTGCTATATATTGCGAAAACAAGAGCAGGATCGCGCAAAGAGAGGAATACAAGTTAGCTTGAATTCCCCCCATTGACACATACCACCATAGACCCTTCCTTTCGTGATATCCCGATCAAAATCAAACGGCTTAGTGGATCTCCAGGTAGTCCACCAATAATTGCTGGCCAGCGAATCTATCTTTGGCATCATCTTGCCCGAGACTAATTTGGCCATGCTTTGCAGAGAACTTTGTCACAAATTTGAGTTGTTCGGGCTGTCCACCTTCTTGTCAGTTGAGCTCCAGATCATAGGGTTCTTAAAGCACTATGTCTTAAAGAACTTGTTGACCATCTTGTACTCCCTCCTTTTGAATGCAATAGGAAGAGGGTAAAGTGTATGATCTGATCACTGCCTTCTTGATGAAGATAAGGAAGCGAAAGTTTTGCAGTGGGTTTTCTTCAGGATCAGCAAGCTCTACCTGGTTTCAGCCTGTTTAGTACTATTATGTCCATGAACCTGAAGACACCCTCAAGAAATCGCAATTAAGGTGCACATCTTGACTATTTTGGCTCTTTGACTGCCGAAAAATAGACTATACTGTTGCCGGTTCATGATTGGATTCGAGACTATTCTCACTCAATGAAGTGGGTTCCGGTTGTTGTCAGGGCTTCTTTGTCGTGATTATAGAGATCATGAGAGGAACGAGGAGATTCAGTGCAGTAAAAGCATCTCTGAGGGAAGAGAATGGTGCTTTTGAAGTCTTTGTTCTATGCCTTGTACTTTCGTGGGCTTCGTTTGACGGTTTTGATACGTGTCAATAAAAATGGAGAAGTCGTTAGATGTCCAAATATCATGTCTTCATGATAAATTCGAAGTACGGTCGGTCCCCCTTAACCGTAGTCCTCCGTCTCGTGTTGTCACTGGGGCTTCATGCCGAACAGGGAGGGCTTGCTTTACTTCGGATCTCATGGACCTGTCCGTATCCTTTTGAATTCATCAGGTGATGAAGCGTCGACCATATATTATATGCATACAGCGTATGAAATTATTTGTTTTGAAGCTGATTCTGAGTATTGTGGACCAGTTGATGCTGGCGACCCAATCACTTGAAAGTCAACGTCGATGTGCTGGTTTTTGGTATGGCTAGAGCTTTTAAAATTATATCACTGAGTGTAATCTGACAAGTCGTAATGTTATCGTGGAATACTTAACTTCACTTAGTTGAGCAGAACAATCCATATTTGATGCACCATTTACCATATACTTCATGACTTATGTAGATAAGTCATGAAAGTCCACCGAATTATATAGTTCAAGCAAGGTTCCAGTCTTCACATAGCTCTGAAAGGCGCTGATTTCCCTTACAAACTCTCTTACCAGTCACTGTAGTGGTACTAAAGAATGTACTCATTCTAGCTGATCAAGTGACATATATTTAAGCCTCATATTGGTTGTTCTCAGTTCAGAATACACGTTGTCCACCACCACGCAAAGAACATTAAAATTAAAATTTCCTTGCTAACTCTCCAAAGCATATATGATAAACGAAGGAGTACGAATAAACCAGGCACATCGAACGAATTGTCTTTGAGAACGAAGGCAACCTACCTCTAACATTCCTTTATCCTTTCTTAGCCACCACGTCAAGTTCTCATCAAACCAAGTGATCCCACATCGCTTGGTACCTCGTTTACATCGCAACTGCAGGTACTATGCTCAGGTCTCACGGTGAGATTATCACGGGGCAACCCTGATTATCTGACGAGATTCGGGATCCTGCAGGGATGGAATACCTCTAAGGGCGTACGTTTCCAGTCTTAATTATATTATAAAACATCGAAAGTTCTCATCAAACCAGTATGCATGAAACACTTGTTTCCAGTGTACACTGTACCTCCACTAATGTGTACATAAGTCATAATGTGTAAGCCTTACATAAGTCAAGAGTGTGATACAGTGGGTCACATGCCATCCAGCCTTAGAAAATCGCGAGTGTGTTGTAGATTACAAATTGATGGGAAGTATGCAAGATTAAAGTTCTGCTGAGATTTCGGCTGCAGCTGAAACTTTGTAGTCGAAGAAGGTTGTTGGAAGTACGATGTCAACCGAAAACTTAAGCGTAAGCTACCGGAACATAAAATCTTCGGCACATTGGGGGAAAAAATATCTCTTTCATATGGCTATCCAATCTGTCACGTGACAGATGTCCCCATCACATGCCCATCTTCTGATCTGTTGTGAGAAATTCCGCAGGAGTCAAAGGCAGCAAGTTGAAACCCCGGCTCAAAAGATTGAAAGCACTTCTAATGATCCTAGCTGGCCAACAGAAGATCATAGAAGATAACCCGTTCAGCTAGCCCTCTCTCTCTCTCTCTCTTCCTTCTCTTGAATACACCGGACCTTCACTCGAAGACCGAAATAAGTGAAACTTGGAGCTGTTCATCCTGACGTATCGACTGTGAAGACTGCCTGGCAGCTAAGACTGTAGAAGAAAGAGTGTCGAGGGAAAACAACGAGCGGGAAAGTTCTGTTCTGGAACACCCCAGCGCCAACTTCGGCAACCGGGAGTCTCGGGCCTTGTACAGTCGAGACTGGAGCATACAAAAATCTGCACCCGGACACACGTGAATTATGAGCAGTAGGACGAGAGAAGGTCTTGAGAGCTCTAGAAGACAATAACCCTTAATTACTTGCGTGTCCCGTTCCTTATCCGCATATGCCACGGGCAAACTCGTCCCAGTCTCCCACCATCGAAGACGCGACCTGGACAGACGACGACGACTGCAACGTGTCTCAACCCCCTCCCCTATGGAAACCACGACAGCCACAGCAGTGCGTGTGCCGTACTGAGACGTCGCCTGTCGACATCGCGACAGGGATCGAACAGTCGACGCTTTTACAACAATTAAGCATCTGCCTCTCCCGCTCCACCTGTCATCCCCTGACAGGATGCCCGCCAGTACTCTAAGACAGTACGATCCTCGCCAGATCGCGACGACTCCGCGCAGCCGTCGCAAACTCGCCGCCCGAGGAAGGAGGCCAGATTTACGTGTCCCGTACATGATCTCTTCCCATTTCTTTTCTCCAGAATCAGCCCAAAATCCCCTAGCACCTCACAACTTCACCATCGCAAACGTAGCCCTCCCATACGGTTCTGTATCTTGTACCGCAGGAGTACGGGGGCCACCACTCGCCCACAACAGCACCCGTCGATGACCCGCTCCCGAGAAAAACTTGCTGTACGGCGTGGGCCATCTGACGCAGTTCAGAAAGCTACTGCGAGATTGTGAAATGTTTAGGGTTTATGGTCGCGGGGTTCCAGGAGACGAACCGGGAACCGAAAAGAACAGAGAAGGGAAGGTAAGAGAAAGAACGAGACGAGACGAGAAGAGAAGGTCGCCAGGAGAGGAGAGCAGAGTAGAGCGGAGCGGAGCGCAGAAGGGGGACCTGGAGGGAGGGCAGGAGGAAGGGAGGGGGAGGGGACAAGCGAGGGGCACTGGGTGGGTGGGTGGGTGGGGGGCAGTAGCAGAAAGGAGAGAAGCACCAGGTCACACTTTGTCACTCGCAGGTTCTGCCGTGCAGGGAGGGGCAAGTCCTTATGGCGGCCACCGCACTTTCGACGAGCAATGTTGTGCTGGGTCTGGAGGCCCAGACTGTCGCTTCCAGCAGGAGCAAGTTTCTTGGAGGAAACGAGCTCTTCACGAGGAAGCTGGTGACTGTCGTCGGGCCTCAGGAAAGAGTGCAACGAGCTGCGGGCGATTCGCGATGTCGATTGTCCGCCGCGGACGTGCCGGTGAATTCTTCCAGCGGAGACAGAGCAGGGGACGGGCAGTCAGTTCGGCGGGGAATTTCGGCTTGTGCTGCTGCTGCGGTCGCTGCCGAAGTGGTCGAGGAGCCGAATCCCATGGCGGGTTGGCTCGCAGGGAGGCGCGGCGGGGATGATGAAGACGAGGAGGACGATGGCGATATGCTGCGGGAAGAGTGTGGTGTGGTGGGCATTTTTGGCGATTCCGAGGCCAGTCGGCTCGCTTATTTGGCTCTCCATGCGATGCAACACAGGGGGCAGGAAGGGGCGGGCATTGTCACCTGCGATGAGCGCTCGCTGCATTCCGTCACGGGCATGGGGTTAGTCTCGGAGGTTTTTGACCAGTCGAAGCTCACTCAGCTCCCGGGTTCCTCAGCCGTAGGACACGTGAGGTATGCGACCGCCGGGGAATCAGTGCTGAAGAACGTGCAGCCTTTCGTGGCCGGATATAGATTTGGATCTGTGGGAGTGGCTCATAACGGTAACCTGGTGAATTACAACGAGCTCAGGACTATGTTGGAGGAAGATGGGTCTATTTTTAATACGTCTTCCGATACGGAAGTGGTTCTCCACTTAATTGCAATCTCCAAGGCCCGGCCTTTTATTGCGCGTCTTGTGGATGCCTGCCAGCAGCTGGAAGGCGCCTACTCGATGGTCTTTTTGACGGAGGATAAGCTTGTTGCCGTTCGGGACCCTTATGGATTTCGCCCCCTGGTAATGGGGCGGCGCAGGAACGGAGCTGTGGTCTTCGCTTCCGAGACTTGTGCGCTGGATTTGATTGAAGCCGAGTACGAGAGGGAGATAAACCCTGGAGAGGTTGTGGTTGTTGACAAGGAAGGAGTCAGTTCGCTGTGCCTTATGCCGCAAAGGCAACGCAAGGCGTGCATTTTCGAGCATATCTACTTCGCCTTGCCAAATTCTGTCGTTTTTGGTCTTTCGGTGTATCAGTCTCGGTACAAGTTCGGAGAGATTTTGGCCACGGAGGCCCCCGTGGAGTGCGATGTTGTGATCGCCGTTCCGGACTCCGGGGTCGTCGCTGCCTTGGGTTACGCGGCGAAAGCTGGGGTTCCCTTCCAGCAGGGTTTGATTAGATCGCATTACGTGGGTCGCACATTCATCGAGCCGTCACAAAAGATCAGGGATTTCGGCGTGAAGTTGAAGCTTGCACCTGTTCGCCCTGTGCTGGCCGGGAAGAGGGTGGTTGTGGTGGACGATTCCATTGTGAGGGGAACCACATCGTCGAAGATTGTCAGGCTGATCAAGGAAGCTGGAGCGACGGAGGTGCATTTGAGAATCGCCAGTCCTCCCATCCTCGGCTCGTGTTACTACGGAGTGGACACTCCTTCCAAAGAGGAGCTCATCTCCTACAGACTCAACGTGGAGGACACGAGACAATTCGTGGGCGCGGATTCCCTCGCGTTCTTGCCCCTCGAGAAACTGAGAGACATGCTCGGGGCCGAAGCCCCTACTTTCTGCGACGCCTGCTTCACCGGAAACTACCCTGTCCCTCCGCGGGATTTGTCCAAGGACGCAGCGGAGAAAGAAATCGCCCACAAAGTCTTAGTCGATGGTCTAGTAGACACCTATAATGGCTCAAACAGCACCACGAACACGAACAACAGCAGCAGCAGTTGTCGCAAGCCCGTCGCACCCGCCGGTGTACCCTAGTTAGCGTTGAGACGACCCGTGTACTGTAGATAGGCAATATATTTAGGGACCTGAGTCTTCAATAAATTATTTTTTACGACCTTCCTTGGAGTAGAGTTCAGCAGTACAATTTTCAACGAATCATCTCACTTCAGCTCGCAGTCTGTAATGTAAGCCTGTGCTTTTTCTTCCCGCCGGTGCTTTGGCAGTGGATGCGTTTCTGATTGCAGCACTTTGTCTGGTGCGTGTTCTGCGTGAGACTCCTCTGTAATCGCCCTGTATGCAGTGACAAAAGTCGGCCGTCATGTATTTCTCAGTGCAGTGTCGTCTCACGATGAAAAGTTTCTCGAGTCCTTCCACTCTTAGGATTTGTATATCGCAGTGATACAAGCAACGATCACGCGTGTCACATTTTGAAATCCAAACAGGTTCTTGTTCGGATTCAATCTTGGATTCCGACTTTCAACCATCAGTAACCTGAGCAGAGTGCGGAAGGGAGTCCGTTTCGGGGATACCTTATTTTTTAGGCTCCAACGGAATACTTCTGGAGGACCAGTGTCTGTGAAGTATTTGATCCTCAAACGACACTTGGAAGAAATAGTCCGAGCAACCTTCTACTTCCTGAGTTCACTTTTCGTCGAATTTTCACAACCCGCTGAAAGTGGTTGTCTTCACGTACGCACTGTCGTGCTTCGTTTATAAATCGTGAAGTGGCTGTTTTCACCAATGTGCAGTAGAATCTCGATAACAAAGCATCGTAAATTCTGCACTTCCGCGATGGCGTCCTGTCAGAGATTGTCAAGCAGAGTATATAACGTTCCCGTGACGACTCAGTTCTGGTAAGCGCAGAGAACATTTCGTCAAGTAGGGTCAGTCTACATCTCAGAAACTCTCAATGTGATTCGAAATATTACAAAACACTCAAGGGCCATGTTTCAACCCATCTGCGTTTTGACCGGTCAAATTTTTTCAACCACAGAAAAGCGTCCACTATTGCCATGGCTGTCGGTAACCAACGTTAGATCAGATTTCTTGCGCTCTTGTAAATTAGCAGGAAAATAGCAAGTTAAGATCGTCGTGAAGCCTAAACTTCAAGAAATTCTTGAAAGGAGTAGAATTTCTACCTAGAATCAAGTGGCTCGCAGAGTAGGAACACAAATTGAATCTCTACTCGTGTCCCCACCAACTTTAAAATTGTCACCAACGTCAAAGATGTGCCCATCTCAAGTTCTTTGTGTAACCCTCCATTAGGAATCTGAGTGTTCGGATAACATTTCCATTTCCACGTAAGTGAGTCGAGTTTATACAGACACCGATCATGGAATACGTAAGCAATCAGTTAGAGTCATGGCAAACATTCCCACGCATCTTCTGAGAACGTGAGAGTTCATATGTCGATTGCACGCTTTGCTCTGCATCTACACTTTTTTTTCGTCTTGAAAGAGATTGCAAGCGTCTCTGGACTTTTGGTTTGTCGCCAGCGTGTGGAGGCCACGGCCCACAGCAGTCAGTTGCAGGCTGAAAATAGCAGTAACGGTAAGATGAGCAGTCGCTCGTCCTGACCCACAGTGGGAGCCTATGACAACCACATACCCAGAATTGCCCTTTCCCATCAAGTAGGGGAAGGGGAGTGGCTTGCAGTAGCAGTTATCCTCATGATCCTGCTGGATTCCTCCTACATAGATCTACTTGAATATTCTTCCGAGCTTTTGCCTGAGTATGTAATAAATAGATGCACCTCTTCATTTAACCCCTATTGTGTCTTCTGTCAGGAGACGAGGTGTCACATTGTGTGATGGTATCCCCATTCAGCATAAAGCTGTATAGTACAGGTAAAACCAAAGCATCACGTGATGTTTCCAAGGTTTAACCTCCCTCATGTCCTGATCATTGTGCTTCAGGGACAACGGTTTCGAGCCTTCGACCCACATGAGCTCATCGCATGCCACATGGATATCAGTTTTTTAATCATATTATGTAGCTTCTTTTGACGCAATATATCCAATGTTTTACATATAGTAGTGGTTGATACAATCCTTAAGGTGATTGCTCTCATCACCTTAAATGTGTACAATGTAAATTGTTTTGATCTAAATAGTTAATATATGGTAGTTATATTACATGTTTCACATTAAGATGATATTGGGAGTGGCGAAATCTTTTCCCATTCGTTTCATTCATGTAACACTTGTTGATGAGGTATTCCGTACTTTTTTGGTATATTATTCAAATTTTATTTTTTTTAAAAAAAATATATATTCCAAGATAATCGAAGCAGGAATAAGAATTTTTAAAAGTGAAACGTGCAGAAGATTTTTATAAGCTCGTATAAACTTGGAAAGTGTGTCTTGCGTACAAACATATTCTGACTTTTCATTCACTCATTTATCATGGGTCAAAGTTCATCGTACGTTGGAGTCCTCCTCCTCGACCACGGAAGTAGGTCTATTATTCTATATTTTAATTGTGATTTTACAAACCCATTAATTCTCCTATGTCATTTCTCACTAAATGATTTTGAGTTTATTTCAAACCTTAATCTGTTGACTGTGAACGAAAAGGTTTAAACATTTCCAAACGTCTTGGCTTTATTAGGATATGCAAGTCAAGGCATCAAGATAAATATATCTTATACAAAATAGACACAATATTTCATTGAGCGTAAGGTCAAAATCAGTCTTTTTGTGGTTGCACAGTATGAAATAAACATTATTCAGATTAATATGAGCTTCCACTTGTTCATGTATACACAGTCTGCATTTAGAGATTTAATGTAAGAAATGTGATGTATGAAAAGTTATGAATTTAAGACCTGATTTCAAATACATCAATGGCTGTTGGTATTTTCTAATGTTTACATCCTCAGAATTTTTAACTAAAGTGTAAAAATGTAATCATGAAATTATTGCACGTGTGCTTTCGAAAAATTTCATACGTGGTGTTTGCGCTTAGCATAAGTGCATTGTCCACTTTTTTTTCGATTTTCTAACGAGTAACAAATACCATATATGTCCGTTATATGCGTAACCGGCCTGTATGTTAGTCTTTGTCTTGAACTGATGCTATGAATTCTAACCGATTCTAATATAGAATATTATAAAAATAATTTATGATTGGTGTAATTTGTCATATTACCAGGAAATGCAAATTACAACTAGGATTTAATAAATGTAGTAGATATACAAAAGAAATTCAAGACATGAATTTCATAGTCACATTATAAGTTCCAACTAACATTCAAAACCTCTAATAAATTAGTCAAAGAATATATAAAAAATCTCCATATGACACATGTGTTCAGGAAACGGGTGTGCTTAGCACATTCTTATATAAAGTTTTCATCCACATCAACAAAGATAACAATCTATTGATTTTCATATTCAAAATATTATTCTATTTTTTGAGAAGCATAAGATAAATGATAAAATGTTATAATTGCTCAAAGAAAGTTTGAAAAATTGAACAGGTAAGAGAAGGCAGAGCAAAAACCGTATAGAATTGGAACTGAATCTATTGTCTCGTTCTAGTAAAGTTTCACTTGTCATTTGATTACACTCTTCTCTTAAATATGGATGTTTGTCGATTTGTTGAACCTTCACGGTTGTATTTTGGTGTGAAGCCAAAATCGTAAAGATATACACGTTTTTCCTACAAGAATTGGAGGACTCACCGTTCATCTTTCTATCATGTTTCTTAATAAAGCAGTGGAGTTATTCATGATCTATTGCGAGTTGTTCATAACCATATGAATCGAATATATCTTTCATGTTGCCACTTGTTCACGCATTCATTCCTCATACGACGAAGATCATGATTCATGTCAAACTACCATCGAACTGTCTGTGCCAATTTCATAAGCTGCAAGAAAGAAAATCTAGATTTAAGTAGATCTTTTGACGCAGATTGACTGCATTGTGCATAACATGTTGCAGGAGTGCATGCCATGTGCGCTGCCATTTCGGTCACTACACAATTTGCTTCGTACGACCAATGAAGCTCGCATGGCTGTAATTTTGACTTCGTGGTTCATAACTCTAGGTCAAAGGATACCGTACGAGAAGAGTGATGTCTCGTCGATGCCGATGAACGTAACCGTACGATGATGGACGCGGTGCTTGGGGTGTCACTCTTCATCGTCGGCGACCATTTATTGAATTTCTTGTTTTTGGATGATTTGTGGATATTGATGAGAATCCAAAAGTTAAAATAAAAAATCTTGAATCCATATATCGCATATAGTTACATGCCCTTAGTAGAACCGATATTTTCTGCAATTATCCACATTAGTTTTATGTGTGAAAATGTATATATTGCTGTCATAAAAGTAAATAGTGACATGACATATAGTTTAAATGTGTAATCTTACATGGATAGTTTTACACATTTGTTAGTTTACCTACTTAGATTATTCAAAATATCAATCAAATGAATACACCCGAATAATACATTATGCCGTAGAGTGTATTGGTAACTTTCCATTCATAACTTTTTTTTTAACTTTCATCATCTTTTTCTCTTGCTGCTATCGACTTTTATTGTTCGATACACCGACCAACAGCAGAGTATTTCGCTCTTTTTCAAGACTTCGATTCTCTACACAAATGACCACAGAGGAGTGAATTTAGAATGGATGTGCCCTCAGATGGGATGGCACGTCCATTCTAATTTGATCAATGACGAGAAGTCCGAAGGCCGTATACTTTGATAAATGACGAGAATATGGCGCTTCATAATTGAAAATTGCAAAGTGTACAATAACCACTAACCCGGTTTGAACTAGACCGATACAGACCTTTACTATAATCTCAAAATGACGAAATTCTACTATAGCTAAAGGAGTAGGCTGTCAAGAACTTGGTTTAAACTTTATATCATGTATTGCACCAGGACGTATAGCAATAAAAACTTCTACTGGGTGTGGAAGACAAAATAATAGAACCATCAAGCTCGCAATATTTTACCATAGAACCCGAGGGTATGTAACCAAACTGAGTAGAGTATAAACCATATGATTACATAAGTTCTCCCATAAAACTTAAATAAAGTTTTGTTTTTTAATGTTGCACCATACAATTCTACGGGTCTGTGCTATCTAATATGGCTAGTAAATATCCAGTCATGACTCCTGTTGCTTTATGGTGACTTCAAATACATCTCTTCAAGAAGTGCATCGGAGCCTCCTTGGCAGAGACCACGAGCCGAGCTGGAGCCCGGTTGACGCATACGTGGCATGCCACTTGACATCCAAGTCCTTCCTCCCCATCGGGGGACTTTTGTCATTGTCTCCCCCAGAGCCTCTCCTCTGGGGGAGATAATGACAACAAAAGACTTGAACAGAGCATGGTTCGTCATAGAAAGATCTGTCGAAGAAGTTTGAGTTCCTGGAGTCCGTCGAAGTCAAAGAGCCCTGAGGATTCAGGAATCATTCAAACGATCTGCGGATTGTGCTCTCGTTGGGGAAGAGATGGTTTGAAATTCGCCGCGGAGGCCTGCGCAAAGCCTCCGGGAAAATTCTTCCATATTCTTTGGCAAGGAGAAAGCAGTAACGTTGTGGTGGAGTGACACCTGTCGCAAAGAGGGCAGTCTGCCGCCGTGTTGCCCCACAAATCTCTTGATGCCGGAGGGAAGAGGTGCAAATGTCCGAAGTGTCAGATCCCGAGTTTCACAACAGCTGCCCTCTTGCAAAGCAGGCAGAGGTGAGCACAAGAAGAAGGAAGAGGCGCGACGAGACGCAGGCTCGTCAAGCGCCTTGGAATGGCCGCACCCCGCCCCGCCTCGCCTAGGACAAACCATTAGACTGGAATCAATTTGAAGTGAGTTGAATTGAGTCCAAGGAGTTGAAGGAGCGATACGTGGGAGCCCGCGGGCGGGCGGACTCTGTGTATGGCCGGATCTCCGCGGCGGAATCAGAAGACCATGACCGTCGTAATGAGAGACTGGATTGATCAAAATTCACAATCGGCGACGAGGTTCAGTGAGTAGCCCGATGGTCGAAAATCGACGAGGTTGAATGACGCAGAAGCCTGCATTGGAGATTTAGTCTCTCGCGAACATTTTCACTGACAAGAGTTTACTTCAATGTTTAACAAATTGTTCACGCAAAGCCAGGGGACCGGGGCCATGAACCCTGGGTCTCCCGCGGCTCCCGGGGGTGGTAAACCAAGAGCCGACAGTGCTCCTGCTCCGTATGTTCACCAACCACATTCAGCCGGTCTTGCCAGAAGTGCATCTACTCCAGCAGGAGGACCCAGGCATAAGGTAGTCCGGTGACCGAGGCTTGCTGTATGCTTCTCGTGATCCTCTGCTATGGCCAATATTTCAATGTCATGTCAGCTCCTGGGCATTGTGCCTGGAGCTCTATTTTGACCTTCTTCTTGTTATCGTCACGACCTGCTTCGGTTCAAGCTGAGTCAGCTAGCAGATTACCCTTTTGTTGTTTTCTCTCTCAGTGATCTCACAGGAAATGTGCTCAGTGCGAACAACTTGTAAATTCGATCTATCACCATAACGCTGCCCTTCATTAATCCAACGGCCAGGAAGCCACACATTAGAAGTCTGTAATGCTACAAGTTTCATGTCCGTGGTCTTTGTTATCGAAGAGTGCTTGGCTTGTTGACAATCTTGGGAGATTTTCGCGGGTCTTTTGCAGTTTGCTGAAATCTTGGACATGCTCTTCTCTATGTCGGTTAAATCTGAATGGGCAGCTCAGACGAACAGACTTAATGCGGTCGTTTAATTTCAGAGATTTTTTTCTTTGTTCTCTTGTTCTTTCTCTGCACGACACGAAGAGCATCCACCGCTGTTTACCGGATCAAATGCCTGATATGTCTCGTATCTGGGCACTCAGTGAAAATAGATCGCAGGTTCTGCTTGCTTAAGTAAATGGTAGAAGATAGTCTTTTGAGTTAAAAAGTTCTTGGAATGAGGCGGCCGAGGTACAAAGCAAGTGCCCTGACTACTAAAGTGATTCAAAGTTTTAGGTGAGAATTTTCTGTTTAGTGGTAAGCTTTCGTGTTGGTTGCTGTCTACGAGTTATTAGATTCCATATGCCCAGCAGTTAATGGACTTATGCTTCGATGCACAGGTATGGCTGGAAAGGCCGAAGTACCCGGATTTCAAATTAGGGCCGTGCTTAGGGACAGGCAGCTTCGGTCGTGTACATTTAGCTCATTACCAACCACAGGCCATGAACCTTGTGTGCGCGACAAAGTCCTTGTCGAAGGCTTCAATATTAAAGACGAAACAGGTTTGTACTTCGAACCATAACGCACACCTGGATTAAGTAACTTCACCACTTAGTAACAAATGACTTTTAAAATTTATTGACTACAACAACCTTACTCATTCCACTTAATCATGTTATGTGTACATCGCTTGCATATTGTCTGCATGACGTTCACATTGAACATGCTGTCACTTGAACAAGCATTCCTTGTGGGCACTAACTACTTCTCTGATTGCAGGTTATCCATGTGAAGCAAGAGAAGGGAATATTACAGAAAATAGATTACCCCTTCATCGTCAATTTGTTTGGATGTTGCCAGGATGATAAGTGCGTACATCTTGTACTGGAGTACGTCTGCGGGTGAGTTTTATGTGTTTGTGTGTCCTTACTTCCCCTTCGGGATGCTTCATCTGAATTGCAAATGATCATTTCCTTGCTACAAGGGACCTTAGAGAACATAAATTTGTTCATCTGGAAGACGAGTGCTGAATTGATGTTTCGTTGCCACTGTTCGTAGTGTATGAGCTAGACTTTCTACTTGGGGAAACCTTAAACGAAAGACAGCAGTCCTTGTATCTCTTGAAAATCACTTTAAAGATCCGGTTCAGCAAATGATTTGATGTCTCTAACAGGTCACGTAAGGTTAAGTCTTCCAACAGTAACAGCTTACCTTGTTTTTCATGTGCGCAGTGGTGAATTTTTTACATACCTTCGCAGCACCGGAAGATTTGATGAGCAGACTACAGTGAGTATCTTGTTGTCGCATGTATATATGCTGCTGAGGGCCCGCTAATTTCCCATTATCTTCATTTAGTTATTTATGTTATCATCATTGCTTATATGTTCATTGATGCTAATCTTCTTGTGTAAGAAAAGAAAAGAGTTTTACTGTCCAAGCAAACATCTACCCAGGTTCCTCAGCAAGAGATGGCGGCGCACATGTGTTAAGCTAAGGTTTACACTCCTCACCAGCGTCGTAGAATGACAGGAGAATGCCTATACCAATACTTTTGAGCAGCTGAAGTCGCCATCTTCTGTCTCACGTTATCAACAGAGGTTTTAAGAAGAGATTCTGTTACCGTATGTAACTCTTTACTTGCGCTGAGGGCACATGTGGGCCATGTTATTGAACGTGCAAAAGCTGCTGTCGAAATAGATGTGAACTTTGCAACTTCCCACCTCCTCAGAAACTCAGTCCCAATTGGTATACCGAGCTGCATCTGATCCGATGTATACAACAGTCCACATGTACCTTTAGCGCCAGGAAAGAGCTGAATAGGTAAATTGGTACCTACTCGGCACTCAAATTTGGAAGTGTAAATTGCTTCGTTATCCGGAGATTCTGCTGCGAAAGGGCCAACAAGATGTATGATTATCTTTCAACAACTGCATCTAAGCAGCTCATCTTCTTCGCGTTATCTCTTCTTGTTTTTTAAAACTTTGAAGTTATGAGCAGCTTAAATTTTTATTCTCAAAAGAAGAGATGTTTGCATATGCTCTCTGGTGATTTGGAACTCAGAAATTTGATTTGCCCTGCTCGTTGCAGTCAGGTTGACACAATTTGTCTCGGCACGGATGAGAAGCTCTTTTGAAACGGGAAGGTCACCTTTTCTGGTCTACGAGTAGGGGTTATGGTTATTGGGTCCGTGTGGTGATATGTATCCAGGATATGTACCATCCGGATCCATACTGCTGTCTTTCTTGCTGCTGTTATTCACATATTTCTTATTCTTTTATAGATCGGCTACAACCCACATTCTGTCTCGACCCTTTCCAGATTTTGATGCAGGAACGAGATTCAGGATGCTATCCTCAAAACATTACTGGCTCATAGGTTAATGCTTTGGCCATGCGTTAACACTCTTTACTTTGTCTAGACGGTTGATTCTGGCTCTGTAAATGTACACACTTTGCCGACCGCTGTGGTTATTACGCTTCATACTTTAGGTCGGGTTCACATCGTGAACGCTACTCTCAGATACTCATGATCGCGTGGATCAAATACTGAGGACGAAAAAACTACCCTAAAAAACCTACGAGTTCAATTGTATTTTGTTGCTTGGTTTCTGACGTTGCTAGTAACCACATTCTGGCTGGCAGCGATTTTATGCAGCACAAGTTCTCCTGTCATTTGAGTATCTTCATGGCATGGACATCATATACAGAGATTTGAAGGTAATCTTCCTCTGATAGGCTTGACAAGCTGGAGTAGCCTTATGAAATGCTTAGTAGATGGTAAGATTATCCTAGTGCAACACTTTTGTGATGCACATATCTGTTTCCGTACGTGTACGTGGAACACTCTCTTCAACTGTAACGAAAACCGGAGAGCCAGCTGTTAAAAGTGTAATGTGTATATTTGATTGTGCCAATCAAAACCCGAAAAGTTGTGGGTGTGGACAGCCCGAGAATTTGCTTCTTGATAACAAGGGGAATATCAAGATTGCCGATTTTGGGTTTGCCAAGCAGATTGATCGAAGAACATACACATTATGTGGTAAATGCGTGGTCTGTTAACTCTTCCTGGCTGAGTGCAATGTCCTGGAAGAATATGAGAAAAGAGTTTCAAAAGTACTAAAACCATACAGAGTAGTCGATTTATGTGCACGATATACGCAACTAACAGTCATAACAATTGTGAATGTAGACCTCGATGCTGATTTTCTTTTATGACGTCCTTGATCTGGATGTTCGTTATTTGTTCAGGGACACCTGATTATTTAGCACCAGAAATCATCCTCAACAAGGGTCATGGAAAACCAGTGGACTGGTGAGGTTTGAAACCTGAAGAATGACAATTGTACAAGCTACGGTGGGGTATATCACGAGTTTCCGTAATGCGTCTTCGTGCATGTTTGTTGTATCCGAGCATAACAAGATAAGATCAGACTTCAGACTACAAATTAATTATGAAGTCATCTCAATCTTTTTTTGAGCAGGTGGGCGTATGGCGTACTAATCTTCGAGATGCTGGCTGGCTATCCACCTTTTTATGATGATGGTCAGGTTCTTGCCTGTAGTACCTTCTGGTGAAACTTTGAAGCAAATTAAGTAAGGGCTATTGAATGAGGACCTTATTTGTCCTTGTAGGTTAAAAGATCAGGAGAAAGTGGCACATGTTGAACATACTTTGAACTGTATCAGAGTGAATGTTTGAGAAACAGTCTCGGGTTCGTGGGTAGGCTTGGAACCCATAAGCGAACGTGCTGTATGATGTTTGGTTGCAGACGCCCTTGGCACTTATCAGAAAATCTTGAGTGGAAGATTGAACTTCCCAGGACATTTCTCACGAAGGTAGGTCACAAGAATGCCTTCTGTACTAGAATCTTAAACTGTAAAATGGTTGGTTGCAGAGGTCATTGGATGTCATCAAAAAATCCTGAAAGGAGAAGTGAAGTACCCAAAACATTTTTCAGAGAGGTAGGTCGCAGGGTTTTAAGCAATTTAAGAAGTCATTCAGTCAAGAATATGTTCATTGTCATATTTTGGTTGCATAACGATGATCTCTTTCAGCGAATGATTAATCCCATACAATACCCTATGGGTGGTCCTAAAGCTAATCCAAACGATATTCACTAAAACAGAACAAGTGGAACAGTGTGCCACCAATGAGGTCACTAGAATTACCAACGACCTTGATCCGGTGTGTACCCAATCAAGGTCATCTTTGCCACATCACAAGAATAATATGTACTCAGCGACACCAGCTTCCATACTGGAGAATCTGTCTTAACCCTGTTCCGTGCTTGGAGTGAGCGCTGCAGTGCCAAGGACTTGATCAGGAGACTCTTGGTTGCTGATCTCACTAAACGGTGCATTTCGGCTACTCCAACCCAATGAGCTGAAAGCTAGTTGACCTTCTTAGCCCAACTTACGGTAGAGATTCGAGGAGTATTGCTTACAGGAAAATTTTGTCTGTTTACTGCATGAAACCGGGTTGCTGGTTTACGACGTCCAGGTGTATAAAGTAGGCCAGCTTAAAGTTGCAGATTTTGCACCTATCGTACACTGTTACAGAACCTTCGAGTGATATCGATAATTGAAGAAGTTGCAACGTTTGAGTATCTGTTTGTGGAGTAGGAATCGTTTCACCCATGATACATCACGCAAACGTTCGAAAATCATTCTGGCCTGTTTGTCATGATCAGAATTGGTTGCCTGAAGAATGGAGTGGAGGAGATTAAAACACATGCATGGTTTTCATCCACAAACTGGGACAACGTTTATAACAAGAAGGATGCTCCTCCTATAAGGCCCAAAGTCTCGGTATTGTCCCAACTTGTCTTTTTGCGATAGTCTGCTCCTAAGTATTTTCTTACCTGAATTTACTTTAGCTTGAGTGTAGTCACTTCACTCACCATCAACAATTCCTCCCTTCGGACTTAATTAATTATTTATTTAGCCCTGGAAAAAGTTCTTTCTTTCACGGTTGAAGGTGTAGAAGATATTATGTACATTGGAGAGTGTATTAAATCAGCGTATTGTAACTGGGCTTGCAGTCCGACGATGATTCCACATGCTTTGATGATTATTCGAAACTGGAGCCTATGAAGCATGAGTTTGTGCTCACTCCTGATGACCAGAAAGTGTTTGAGGATCTGTGAAATGCTCTTAACCGGAACATTCAGCTTCGTACAAGGCGCAACTGTCAGCGGTGACAGGGGTGCAAGTCTCGAAGGAGTTCTAGTTACTGCTCCGTATCAACTGATGTGCTTCCAACTTGGTGCTCACTGTTGCCCTCCAGTTTTTCTCCTGCCTTAACATTGGTTTCTGAAGGGGATCGCAGATGTGCATGCTCAGTAAAGAAATTGAACAATTGTGGAACGGAGTTCGTATGAATGAGACTTTTTTCTGTCCGGATACTACTTTCTAGTCACGGCAGTAAGTTTGAGGTGTATTTATCACAGTTTCCTTCAGTCATGAATCGCTTAAACGCGCACTACGAGCTCTCTACTTTATGATGAGCAAGTTGTCGCTCGGAGGTTTGATAACGTACACAGTCCTCCTTTGTGAGTTTTCAGGGCACACACGTAGGCTTATACAGATGACACTTAAAGTCCATGTCGATATATCTGAATGTCATAATAAAGAATTTACTTTGCAGTTTGTGTCACTTCCTCTCTGCACCAGCCATACTCAATGTAATTAAGCTTCAAACTCTTTTGACTCTCGGGTGCCCTCCCCCACTTAGTGAAATCTACTATCGAAGCACCTACTCTGAGGCTTCCCTATCCATGTTGTGCATCTTATGGACGCCCGAAATATTCAAACTCCAATGGATTTCAGCACTGACAACTTACGATCAAGAAAACACGAGAAAACATCGAGAAACATTCAAGAATGTAACCTGAGTCCTACACGAGTATGTTGACACACACAAGAGCTCTGACTAATACACTTTACTACGAACATGGACAATGAGTGTAGAGACTTCTTATGTACTCCTTGAGGTCTACCTTGATGTAACAGCTAGTGCAGCCTATTGTATCCCGTCTGTTCTTGGGTAATTAACGTCTACACGTAACATCGTGAACTCTCGTTAGAGTTCACAATGTAACGTGTAGATTCCACTGTCAAAGTTCAACTCGTATGTTTGAATTTGAGTCTTAGACGTTGTTATGACTGCCACAACAGCTATAAGTCGCAAATGTATACGTGTAAGTGTCGTTATGTCAGTTGCCTGTTGTCATTGTCAGATTTCAAATCAAACCAGTGCCGCCAATGCAGAACGCATTGGCGGCAATTTCTTTCATCGAATCCTTACACACCGGAGTGACCGGACCCTCTAAGCTCCAGCACCCGAACTAAAGAGTGCGGTCCGCCGCCATAGTTCCGCCAACTACAGCACAGTTGGAGCAGCGCAAAGTGTGACGTGAGTGACGCTTCACTGCCGCTCTGGCCGCCCATCCATCAATCCGTCCGTCCATCTATCCAATGTATCCATCCAAACATTCTTTGCGCTGAATGGACGGATGGATGTCTAAAACTATCCACTTACTGCGCCGAACGAGCACGTTTGAACGAGAGCCAGCCAAAACGCATGAAAGGGAGAGGTAATGTTTTACAGAGAAAGTGTTATGGCGCAACCTTCTTGCTCTGGTATAGCAACTAAAGAAGAATGTACAAGTGGTAGCAATGGCTTTGATGGGGTCTTCCCATCCCTTTTGTTATTTTACTGTGTCTATTACTAGTAATGGCTCGTGTGCTGTATTCCACTTAATCGCGACTATCTGGCCACGGTAAAGCACCGCGGGTGGGGCGGTCAGCCGCCGATCGATCGCCTCGCGATGAGGAAACGCCGCCGAAGTAGCGTTTCATTTCGGCCCCTGTCCCGATCGCGATGAGAACTAGTCGAGCGCCTGGAATCCTAGGCTCCATATCCTTGGCCATTTCTGTAACCATCTGGAGCTCCGAATCGATCGGATCCCGTGTATCTGTCAAGTCCACTGGACCGGCTGCTCCCGTAGCCTCCTCCTCCCCCACTTCGGTAGCGGTCAACTCCACCATATGGATCGACCTTACTACCACTGCCGTAGCGATCTCCTCGGTAGTAGCGAGAACCGCTTCCAGCTCCTCCTCCGCCACCACTACCGGAATGACACTCCCGAGCCCAATGCCATGGTTGTCCACATTTGAAACATTCTCCTCCTCCTCTACCTCCACTGCCCGCTCTGTAGCGATCCGTTCCTCCCCTGGATTTTCGTTGAGCTTTGTCCACAGTTATGGGCCGGCCATCTAAGTCCTTGCCATGGAGTCGATGAATGGCTTGGTCCATGGAGCGCTCATCGCCGAAGGTGACGAAGCCAAAGCCTCGAGAACGTCCCGTGCCCCTGTCCACCATGACTTTCGCATCGAGAACACTGCTATACGGTCGGAATGCATCTTCTAAGCCCCTGTCAGTCGTGCTCCACGATAACCCTCCCACGAAGCAACGGAACTCCGACGCCTCTGGTGATGAAGACATTATTGTTCTCGATTGCCGGCGTGCTCTTCCTCTGCCTACATTTCTTGGTTTCAATCCACTCCTCCAGAGGATGTATGTAATGTCGTTACTACGGCTTCTTCAAGTGTGGATCTGTGGTGTGGTCTGGTGTTGTACGCTTTAGGTTTGTGCTAACGGAATCCTCTTCTGAACGGATCCTGTTCGGATTAAAGCTTCGTATGAAGTTTTTTCCACACATGTTTCATGAGATGTTCCCCAATGTGTGAAACCTACAATTTTGTGGTTAGCTGGCCCCTTCCCCACACGAATGGCACAGAACGGCCTTGCTCGCTCATCGTCATCGCTCGAAAAGATTTTTCCTTGAGCGAGTGGGCAGTGAGTGTCTTCCTTGAGCAAGGCATTTTCAGTCCCTGATTTAGCCCTGCAGCAAAAGTGGAGTCTTGTTTCACTGACATTTTTCAAAATATTTGTTGGAAAGTTCGTGAGGAGCATTTCATTAGCGGTTGATGGAATCTTTAGGTCCAGTCAAAAACCTGTAGAGTGGACTGAACTTAGGAGAACATTTTCAAGAGAGTGAGAGAGCGCGTCATTTCGACTTTTAGAGCTTTGACTATCTACACGTCCGTGAAACAATTTCCAGAAAGCACGCTTGTACTGCTGCACAATGACCTACAAGGCACACAAGCTCAGATGAAAGCGTTTCGCTTGTGATTTCACTGTACTTCGCTCGTGGCCTGTGATCGTGCCCGCCATTATTTGTCAAGTTTGCGAAGTTGGTGTCCATCCCTACATTGAAGTTCTGGACCACAGACAAATTGCCACTGGGGCTCTTGTGAGTCCACAATGACCTACTCCAATTAGGTTACAATCGGCAACATGTCGAATCAGATTAGAAAGCTTGCATCCATGCTTTTGGCTCATGGGGTCTACTCTTAAAGTCTTGAAGAGTTACTCGTGAAAAGCATGCGTCGGCAACTTTGAGGAGCATGCTGTCTGCAGAGAGTAGCAAGGCATTTCCTGTCTCTTGTGCATCGAGTATGCCAGAAGCGATGTTGGAGGTCCAAACTTTGATCGACAAGAGTTACAAATCAAGACAGTTGCTGTAAAATTTGTCACTGCCGTGTTCGGGAAATGAAGATCCGCAAGCAAGTCTGCGGCGTTGCGTTCCTGTTCAGCGCAACCCATTCATAACTTCCAAACAAGACAGAAGTTTTGCTGACGAGCTAATGGCGATGAATAAGAGCTTGAAAGAGATGTTGCGTTTCGTTTCGACAGATGAGAGCCAAGGTATGGATCGGAATCTGTCTTGCAAAAGAGTAAGCAAGCAGTTCCTCCCTGCATAAGCAGACAGCTGTCCGTGACAACGTTTTTACCTCTCAGCTCGTAATCAGCGATATCAGACATCAGAGAGCATGGCTTGTGTAGCTAAGTGAGTCTCTTAACGCTTCAAAGTAACAAGAGTTGGTTCAGTAAGAACTCGCCTAAAAGAACAGGGTGTGTACGTCTTTTACACCTGGGGTAACAAGTACTGTTTTTCAAACTTCAGTCGAAGTTTAGGGAGCTAAAAGTTTTCTTCATGGTGAAGCTGATTAATTAGGATTCTCCTCAATCCAAGCTGAGCTTCCAAACCATGTGTTCGACTTTTCGATGAGTGACAAGAACCTTTTGGTTGTAAGAAGACTGAAAACCCTGTCCCCTGAATTTCCGGGTGGGCTTTTTCCACAGCATTGCAAGATATTTGTGAGTACAACGACATCAGTGAAGAGCAGCTAATGGATCCCGAGAACATCAAAACTCTTGAGATGTTCTTGTTCAACTTCCCTCGGATATGTTGCATGACGTTCTTCCCGAACTTGACATCACTTTCTCTGGTCCAGCAAAATTTAAGGAGCATCGAAGGCCTTCATTGTCTACCACACTTAGAGATTCTGAGACTGAGTGAAAACGAAATTCAAAGGTATGAAAGTTTTGTGTAAACAACTGATGTTTGACTTAGTCAGTGAAGGTGGATTCCATAAGCCGGCCTTTTATCACGTGCCTTTTGAAGGAAGCGATTGCTTATAAAATCGATATATAGTATGTACGAACTTTAATTGTCAGTTTCAAACTTGCGCCACAAATTCAAGTTTCTTTGCTGATAAGTGTTTAGTCATGGAGCAGGCCATTTCTAATTGTCTAGTTTATGAATGGTGCAGGATTGAGGGACTAAGCAACTGTTTGAAGTTGAAAGAAATACTTCTACACAACAACTGTATTACGCGTATCACAAATCTTAGTCACCTTACCAATCTCAGAGTGTTGTGGTTGGCGAACAATCTCATAAGATGGGTGGACGGGCTGGAAAATTTACAACTCAAAGAACTAAATCTGGCAAGAAATCCGTTGACCCAGCTTGGCAACATACTAAAAGTGAAGTCCTTGAAGTATCTGAACGTCTCTGCCACAGACATTGGGTCATTCAAGGTGATCATCTTTCACAACTACGAAATACAAGGGTTCTTATTTGTTGTGCCGTTCGGTATACAAGAGTAAATAAGAGATCACTTCAGTTCATGCAAAGAAAAACTACGACGTGTCGTGTGAATTATCTGAACGCCTCCACGATTAAAGGGCAGCTGTTCAGTTCACGTATTATTCACTCAAACATCCGGATGCAACTGCTAGTCGTTGTAAGGAGATAAGAGTCAGTCTTGTAAGCTGGTCTATGCATAGTACACCGAACCAGAGCAAGTAAATCATCTACACTGAAGCCGTACAGTTCGTTCGGTAACGTGTGCAGGAGATTGGCAATTTGACAAGGTTGAAAAAGTTAAAAGATCTGCGATTTTCAGATCCACATTGGGGTCCCAGTCCACTTTCACTACTTCACAACTATCAGGTAGAATCAGCTGGGGAGTTGTCAAAAACGGTGAAGGTCAATTTCGAAACAAAATTATACTAGTTTGTACGAACTTTAAGGAATCTGATACGACCACGGACACTTAGTGTATGGCTTCTGTCATTCTGACTAACTCGAATCGGTCTTGTTCAATACAATACAGACATATATACTATTTCGTCTTCAAAATCTTCAAAAGCTGGATACTCTAGAGCTAACTGCTGAAGCCAAGAAGGCAGCACGGGTTACGTACACAAGGAAAAGGGTGTACTATAGCATGTGCATCAAATCCTTGCAGCAGAGCAGAGCTAATGTCAACAGCTTCCCAGTTGAGTCGAAGCGTATCAAGGGTTTACAGAAGTAAGGTCCTTCAGCTTACCAAAGAGCAATGTCAATTTATTTAGAGATAGATTTGCTGACGAACAATAGAGATGCCAAGTTTGAAAAGCAAGTTATGCAATATGTGTCTGCACTAGCTAAACCATAGCAATACAGCGTACCAATACCAAAATGCAGAGCCCTTTTTGATGAACATTCTATCATGGTTGCTAGATTGCTAGCTTATACGCATGTGGAAATCGTTGACCAAGCTTTGCAGAACACTGAAACAACTTGTGAGAGCATCCAAAGATGTGGAGAAGAATATGATTGAAGGTGCTGATACGGAACAATCTGTCTCAGGATTGACAGAATCAATAGAAAGAGGAAACCGGTGGTTGGTGCAGTGCAGAAGTAAAGCCGCAACTTTAGATCAGCACATACGTAAGGTGTTGAAAAGGCTTGATTTCCTCAACAAAGAGGTTCAGTTGAGAAGAGCGCGAGAACAGGCTGCCATCGACCTCAATATACACTGGCTTATGGTTGAACTTGACTCTGGTTCGTTTTCCAATTCGTAGCTTTCTTAACTTCAAATTTTAGGAGTGAACTGTCATTTCTTGCATGTTGGCTACCTTGAAAACTGCTCCTTGTTCTGAGTCGGTAACACCTGATCTTTTCTATTTGTGAGGTCATTCCTCGAATGCAAGAGGACCCTTATGTAAATAGCTCCAGTATCCAGTTCTATCCAATGTGTTGAATAAAGCGTCCGCTCGTTACCCGTAGTTGTTTTGGGATGGAATTAGTGTTCAAACTAACATCAGTACTCTTTGCTGTTTCTAGGGGGGAATATTCGCATGGAAATAGGCAATTCAAAAGACGTCTGGTACAAGAGTTGTGTGGAGCTTGTCATGTCAAGGTTTTTTGCCGATGACTACACACCACTAGGCATCAGTGGAGTTCAAGTTCACAATGTTACTCGGATCCACAACCGCTTCCTACAAGATCAGTTTGAAAGGCAGCATGAAACAAAAGTGAGTTTCACAGTCTGATTTTATTTTATTTATTTATGTTTTTTTTACAGTCTGATTTTGAAAAGACTAAGACAGAGTTATATTAGTATAATCTCTCACCTGGAGCCTATGGGTGCCGCAATGGTAGTGTCGAGTCTGTAGTGTACAGCACTTCTGTCTTCTGTCTTCTCAATACATACAATCAATTAGACAGATTTTAAGCTTTTATTTGTTCAGATGCTGAAATCTGGAAAAAAGAATGTCGAGTATCTGCTATGCGGAGAGACATTTCAAGCACCTGATGAACTCCAGCGGATCGTCGAAGGAGGGTTTCCACTATCTCCAGAAAGAGTGGCCCACGGTTGCTGTAGTCCTGTGGTACTTTCAAATTCAGTCGGTCTAGCTGATCGATGTCGTTTGAAGGTACTCTGCTTAACTCGTGACTGATACCGTATAAATTTGGAAAATACCTATTTCAAGTTAATTTCTTTTCAAAAGTAGGAATGTTACAGTAGTTTGCACTGCCTTTGTGACGGAAAATATCCGTGTTGGGCGAATAAACGAACTTCACAATGTACCTCCCTAAAAGACGAGGAATCTCTTTGATATGTGTTACTACTTTTAAGAGAGCAGTATAATAAGGATTACCAGCTTGTTTTCACCTCAATATCCATATTTACCCTTATGGATCTGTTGAGAATCACGGATTGGCAGAACGGAAAGAATCATTAGTTGCTCAACTAGATTGTTCATATGTTGTTAGTACTTTCTATGCACTACGCCATTATGAATGCAATGCTCATGCATTCTCAAAACCTCGGCTTATGAATCGGAGATTTGTAATAGCTTTGAACTGTGAGTTATCACTACGCAGATATTTGCAGATCAACCTCACACTGAGGTTCCAAAAGGCAGAACGACAGGCTGGCTACTAGTAGTAAAGACTTGTCTTGGGACATCTGTGAAAGATGTTCGATGCAAATACACGCAGATACCTCGAAGGACGGAATTCGGGGGGAGTAACAAGGGTAACAAGCACGAACTAAGACCTTGATTTCCTTGACCATTTTTGTCAGATTTGTGGTGGGGGCGCACCAGTCTTAACAGCTTACAACGTCCCAGAGTTTGTAGACTGGGATGCAGTAAAGGATCTTATCACTGTTCCTTTGAAGTTGAAAACGTATATTTGCTTTGTCTTCACATATGGGAACTGTCAAACGAATGGAATTTAGTCTTCTCGGACCATCCATGTGTTTCTTCATTATTAACACATCGTTTCACACGTTTTGCTTGAGGTTAGCGTGTGTGTCTTGTACTAATGAAATATCATTCTCACCTTGGAGTATATCAAGCTGTATGATTGGTGTATGCAGATCTGGGAATCACCACCATGTTACTGAGATTGTTTTCAGGCACTTTGCACATCTTGACTTCGTGAGCAATTGTAAAATGGTGCAGTCGATGGTGAAGGTAGTGTTCTGAAGAAAACATCGTATCCTCTCGCGGATTCGGTATACAGATCTCATCCGACTGATTCAAAACAACGCTCATGGTTCGTCTTTGATGCTGCCCTCGTGGTTCCTGAGTATTTGGTTGAGTTTGATTACTTCTTCAACAGTAATTCTCCTGGCGGACAAACGCCAAGTTCGCCTGGGATTCCAGGTGAAGGGGTTGAGTATTTGACTGATATGAGCAAGTTGATGGACCTGTCAGACTCAGACCTTTCACAACATCAAAATTGTGATCGCGTATCCATGGAATGCACAGATTCTCCACCGTGCGAAGCAAGAAACTTGGACGCATCTGTGTCTGGAAGGCCTTCTACCGACTTGCCAGAGCCGGTAGTGAAGTTGTCCGTTGAGTATATTGTCAAAATCGGTTGTGCCTCAAATCTACAGTCTATGACAAATCTCAACCTTCATGGAAGTAACCTGTACAATGCTGAAGTTCTCCGAGGGCTGGGCTCTTTAAAAATCCTCATATTGAGCTTTAACAACATCTCCAAAATGACGGGCCTTGATGAGCTTCCACTTCTCGAGGAATTGGATCTGAGTTATAACTTGGTAGCTCGAATAGAAGGATTGAATGGTTTAGGCAACTTAAGAAGTTTGGACCTGGGAGGAAATCAGATCTGGAACCCAAGTGATTTTACATTCCTTCATTGTCAGGTAGGGAAAGTTTCCCACTTCAGCCGAGGATAGAGAATGATGTGTTATGGCAGTATATTCAAAACCTTAACTTAAATTGAAATCCATAATCCTTTACAAAAAGTTTGGCACGGACTCTAAAATTTTCTTATGTAAAATACTAAAGTGAATGACTTCAAGATCATCCGTCCAGTACTCAGTGCTGCCTGGAGCACTTATTGGCCCCTTGACGCTTGCGTTGACTTTCGACTTGCATGGGCTAGATTTCTAAATTATCATGACTGATATTCTTCAGGTACCTAGATTATCAACTTTTAATCTTAGGGATAATCCTATCGCCGATGACATGGAGTATCCGATGATGGTACTTAGAGCTCTTCCTTCGTTGGTTGAGCTGGACAATAATCCTATTTCTTCTGGTAAGAACTCTTATGTATTAATTGCTCAACTACTTTCAATCACCGGTGGTTGGCTTGCTTTTCTTCCTTACTTTGTAGTCTTCTTCATATTAGTTTTGGGGTTTGTCTGGTGCTTCCTCTGAGCCTTTGGATCTAGAATTATCCAGGCATTTATTCAGTGTGATATGTGGAGATATTCCGAGGTCGTCACAAGACGTTATAGATTTATGTGTTTAATTGCTCAACTACTTTCAATTGCCGGTAGTTGGCTTGATTATTTATCTGCTTTTCTCCCTTACTTTGTAGTGTCTTTTGTAGTGTCTTAAGACGTTTTAGATTTCAGAAAGCTGAAATAGGTTATTTCCATGTTATGAGTTTTTTCGGACTAACTTTGTGGTTTTTGACCAGGATCGCCGATTACCACCTAAATTCAGGAATGAATGCAGTGATTACCTGTTGAGCACATAATTAGTTTTAGCTTAGAGCTCCCTTGCATTCTAATCTCTGCATCTGCATTTCATCAATTTAATGTAGCTATTATAGGTATTGTCATCATGTTCAGAGGAGCGTATTGAGGCAGACAGAAAGTATGTCTCGTCTCCAGCACTACTGTTTGCCAAACCCCGAACAGAATGGGGCTACCTGCTACCATTTACTTCTGCCTTATCGGTACCATATGCTGAGAAAGATCTTCAATCCGAGGGCCGATCTGAAGGTGGCAATGATAAAGACCATGGCGAGATTGAAAGTGATGCTCTGGATAATGTGGAAGATCGGGCATCCCTTACCAATGATCTTATCTTGAAACGGCTTGATGATCCATTCAGATTGAGTCCGTATCGCATGAGCCCCTGCAGACTGTGTCCCTGCACCGTATTCCCGCGCTCTGATATGGCAGAAAGGAGAGGAGAGCTCTACGTTCAACCTGAGGCTGATCGAGCTTGGTATGATGATGTTGAGGAGGTGCACCTTGAGCATCATAAACTCAAGACCATGCACTGCTTTGATAGATTGCCAAATTTAAGGCGTTTGTTCCTATCTGGCAATGAAATCACTGTTATCGAGGGTTTGGATAACTGCAGTTTACTTGAAGAACTTGTTCTTGAAGACAACCATATCTCTCAGGTGCTAACTGGCAGAATTGGTCTTTGCAATCTTTTTACTGGAAAGGTGAACATAATCAAAGACTAGAAAATGCAACAAAATTTGATTTATTCACTTCAAAACGGAAAAACAAACGAATCCAAGTTTTGAGTGTCCCAATGGCCAATAACATAGCGTCCTCGAACACTTAAGTTGGGAACCCGACTGTAGATTCTGCGTCCAGTCCACATACCAATTTGGATATGGCCTAACATTGCAGGTACCAAAACTGAAGCATATGAAGGCTTTGTGGAGGCTTGATCTGCGCCGTAATCGTATTGTGTGTTGTGGAGAAATTCCCTCTTTTGAAATGCTGGAACAGCTTTCGATTGACAACAATAAAATTGATTCATTGAAGGTATTGCGTACCTAATCTTAGAATATCGAATGCAGATTTTTGAGGTATTGACACTACAGTATGCAAGAGATGCCGTGCAATACTACTCTTGAAAGAGTCCTAATGGCCAAAGTTTGTGATTGATTCTTCTGCGGGTTCTTCTTGAAAGAAACATGGGCATTGTGTCTCTAGTGTATGATCCGATTCCTGGTGACACTCTTGATCATTCTCCGTCGTAGCTAAGAGACACAGCAATGTTGCGGATTAATAATCAATAATGCAGATTAAGGAAAGCTGGTAAAATCCTTGACAAGACCTTGTGTCAGAGCTAGCACCGTAAGAATGCTTGTTGGAGGTTACTGGACTCGTGCTTAGTGTTCACACTGTATCGTCTTTGGTGTAGTGATTTTGTGTTCTTTGCATAGTACTGTAGTTCCCAAGCTTGAGCTCGTTAGGGACTATGACTTTTTCTCAGTAGCTTACCAATCTGATATTTTTGTTCGATAATAATTACATTCTAACTTGCCAATATTTTCACATGCAGGGATTGGATAATTTGGCCTCTCTCATGGAACTTTATGCATCTGATAATCTTCTGTCTGACCTGAGTGAGCTGAACTACATACGTGGTTTGCAAAAGCTTATTGTCGTCGATTTCTCCGGCAATTCCCTTTGTGATTGTCATGACTACCGGATGTACACTGTATTTACCTTGAGGAAGCTAAAAGTAGGTTTCTCATCGGTGGACATCGATTTCGGAAGCTTCATGGGTTGCTAAATGCCTTACTACGTTGCAACTAACATACGCGTCCTTCACTATGTGTATCTGCTTATCTGAAACGAGACCATCAGCTTCTCCCATTACTTAAGCTAAAGTGAGAGTATGATTTGCTGAACAACCTCATTATCGTAATCTTTAGTCTGTGGAGTCTACAATTTACGCCTCTCTCTACTCTATGAAAGATCTGTGCATATTTACTTCTTCCCGTAAATATGTTTCCAGATTTGCTGTTTTTTTCCTTCTCGAGTTCCCAATATTGTGGTGGGTTGACTTCTTCTGCTGAAAACAAACAGGAGCAGCTCAGACATTGTATGTAACAAATAATTCGCCTGGTTGGGCCGGTAACTCTTAAAGCTTTAACATAGGAGCTGAATGGACACAGTTTTTTTCTCAACCAGGTTTTAGATGGAAGGAATGTGGAAAGCAATGAACTAACACAGTCCCGCAACAAGTACTCTGGACGACTTACTCGGGACATGTTGGAGGACTTCGTGGGTCACAGTCAGTTTTCCAAGCTTGAGGTTAGTCTTTCAGCAGAACTTTACACGACCTGCGTAACAAAGAACCAGCAGTGAAAGTGGTTAGAGTTTCAAGATGACAACTGCATGTCCGATGTTACGGATGAGCTTCATCTCGCTGCCTTTTGATCACAGATTTGATCTCCGTAGGTACTTGATCTCTCCGGTCAGAGGCTCAGAAGTTGTGGGGAAGAGTTCGAAAGTTCAGAACTACGTGGACTCACGGAGCTCAATCTCAACGACAACCTGCTGACATCTGTCCATCCTCTTAGGTATCCCTCCTTTGAAAATCTTAATTGTCGCCCTTTACAAAGTCATTAGTAGTTTCAGTGAATCCATTTGTTACTCGACAAAGTTTGGAACTTATACTCTTTGAGCAAAACAGTACCGTTCTTATGCTTCATCCATCTCAGAAGAAGTATCGTCGAGAATGATATGGACGGAGACTGGAACTTCAAGACTTAAATGGTGACGGTAATTATAGACGTGTGCATTATCGCGGCTACCGTCCCACTAAAAGGAGAAGACTTTCTAGGCGAGGACTTCTTGAGAAGTTTGCACCTGGAGAAACTATGATAAACTGATCGAGTCTCTGCTTCTTCGTTATAGAGGAGGTGACACAGTATTGAAAGGCCTGGCCTCACAATACCGACTACTCTCTATATTGCCAAACTTTGAAGATGCGGGAGGCTCGGATCTGGGAAGGGAGATTCGTCTATAAAACCTTTCACATTTTCGCCGTCTGTTGTCATTGCAGCACAATCTTTACAGTGCAAACAAGGAACGTCGAGGAATATGGGGGTCGAAACTAATTGAGTCCGGACCTTATGTATCGAAGATAGTGAAAGTGCGGAGAGAAGGGCGGAACTGGACTTACAATAAGTTGGTGTAAACTTATGACCTTGACGATGGACATAAAACTCTAGGATTCATTGTGGTATACAGAAGGAAACGGTTGAGGCTAAGCCAGGACAATTACCCACCACCGATCAGACTCTTTGTTGCAAGAGCCGACGTAGTTACTGCAATGAACAAATGCAACTTTTCCTACTAATGATATTAGCGTTATCTAAATCTCCATCTATATTTCCCTGACAAAAATGGAAGTTAACAGGGGAATAAATCTAGAGGCTTAGATCTGTATAGTGGGAAACAGATGAAGCCTTCAAGAAGTCTTCATATGCTGTGTGCTGTGTCTTCCTCTCCGCTCTTTTTTTCTTCTATAATCGTAGTCTGAATCTGTCCCTCTATCATCTGAATGCTGACTGATTATTATTGCCTTTGCTTAGTGCTAATCCACTACTCCAGTCTTGAACTTCAGCAATATGGATTTGTAGGTGTTCTTGTCATAATTCCCTGCACGGAGGTCTGACCTGTGATGTCTTTTACGCAGGTTTCTGGAAAATCTTAGGATACTGCATCTGGAGAACAATAAGTTTGAGGACAGGCCTCTTTTTGAGGCACCATCAGACGGTGTAGGAGTGATCCTGTATCCTGAACCCTTTTCCAGTTCCTCTGAGATGGATCGCCAGGGACGCACTTCCGCCTGCGCGACGAGCACATCTGACGATCAGAACTTAAGTTTGCCATCACTGGAGATCTTGAAGTTGGGAGGCAATACCATCACCAGCATTGCATCCCTAAGTTTGTACTACAAGTTTCCAATGCTTAGGCTACTCGCCCTGCAGGATAATAAAATCTCGAAGGTTTTTCCACACCTTGCGATACGAAGCTTTGTCCTGGATTAAGAAAACTTTGACTAACCCCTAAGGGTCATAAAGAGTACAGGACAGTAGCTTGAACCTTACTAAGGACATCTTGGACATGTGCAATACTCGCATAGTCCAGTTTGAGAGTCTGCTACCAGAAACGTGTAACAGGAAACACTCTGAAAACGTCCTAGGGTTTTCATCAGCATTCGCAACAGCGATGTCCGTACTTGTCCATATTGTTATCCAGAAGGCTGTTACTTCTCCAACTCTTTTAGAAATGCCTTCATATTTATGTATACTTCTCCGCAATTCCATACTAAATTGAACTTTGTATCCTTCAAAACTGCTGATAATAACTGGTGTGCAGGTGGATGGTTTGGGAGGACTCAGCTCTCTTGAGAAATTGTATTTGGATCACAATGAGATTAGAGAGCTGGAGCCACTGGCTTTTGCACAGCTCCAAAGTCTACGAGTATTGCGTCTGGCGAATAATGCCCTGAAGACATTAGTGCATCTCAGTGGCCTTGCAGTATTGGAATGTTTGGACCTCTCGTCCAATAATATTGCACCAAACCGACTGGGTGGCCTTGCCAGCGTCGATAACCTGTCTGGCCTAACGCGGCTTATAAAGCTGTCATTTATTAATAACCCGGTAATCATCCAAATTCTACAAATGTTATCTATGCTTTGTTCTATCAACAATTAAAAGGTGCACCGGACGTGGAAAATGCATCTAATGGTTATTGGCTGCTCGAGAGCTCAAGTTACAAAATAGCAGTTACAGTGCTCATGCGATTTGACCCAGTTTGTAAGTGTCAATTTTTCCTGAGCAGATAAGCCGTCAAAATCTGTACCGAATTTCGGTTATCAGTCGATTGTTGCATCTTCATTACCTCGATGAGAGGGAGATCACTGAGGCATGCCTTTCTACCCTTCTGCTGTGGTGGTGTGTGCTTAAGCTGCAGTGCGAGGAAACTATTATCATTGCAGACATTGTTTTTAGCTTTTCCAGTCTATTCTTTCTTTTCAAGCAACTCTAAGCTCAGGCGATGTTTTGCCATTCTTAGTACAGTTTACAAGCGGTTATCTAACTCTTACCCGGTTATCTTCCACACCAGGAAGAAAGACACGAGGCCGAAGGTTATGCAGCTGGAACCAAAGAGTCCGCACCGTTGTTGATGGACTCCAATTCTTTGATCGACAATCACAGTAACAGCACCCCATGTCTGGGGACGGGGGGTCAGATCAAAGTTCCTCTCAAGGTGACTTCTCTGAACTTCGAAAGCATGTGCCTGCAACAATCACCACGTGGGACTTACCAGATAACAAATCCAAGTAAGCAAAGGGTCACAGTATACAACCATGTGTCGCCAACACAGTCTCACGCCTCCTCGACTGTCAAGTGGGAAATGGATGATCCCAAGCACCAGCTGGGGGTTTTACGTCGTTGTTTCGACAAAAGCCAACTTGTCCGTGGGAAAGGTAAAGGAGAGAATAAGGTAATTACCATACCCTACTCCACATATGTGAAGACTCTGAGTCCCTCCAAAGATCGTGTTCAGAAGGCAGCCGACTCGGGGAACAATCGAGCATTCGCAATGCAATAATGATTTTTTGTCTGAAGGGCATGTATGCTCCGTTAATCCCTGCTTTCATGCTTGTGGATATTCACTCCATACATTCATTCTTAGGTAGTTGAGTAGGTTCTGGACTACATCGATGTACTAAAACCTCGCGTTGAGCTCCCAATTTACTTTGGACATCATAACTACTGTATTTTGAACGCTATGGCGCCTCCGGGCCCAGAATCTGTGGATGGCATTCAAATTTTATGAAGACGTTGGAAACATTTATCTAGAACCCTACAAACAAGCATCTGAACTCTCCTTATCCTCGAGCTGAAATACATCTTCTCCTCGAGAAGCCTTTGGGGCCATTCATGATACAACGATATGGTCAATAAGTCTATCTAATGGAGACTATCAAATTACTAAGAAATATAGCAAAAAGGAAGTGAATACTCTATCACTCCGTCATGGATAAAACTACATAGTTAACATTGGACCAGGTTCCAACACCATCAATGGGAAATATATAATACATTTAATATATATGAACTATCTAGGTTAAATAGTTTCTATACTATAATAATATTTCAAAAAATATCATCTAACGTGATATTAGTTAATATTTTATGTAGAGTACATTGTCTAAAATAAATCATGCAATAATCTAAGTAAAATAATATACTATATTCTCTTGCATAAACTATACAACAAGGTAAGTAGAGTGATCTCCTCTAGTGTCTAGTATGGTAAACTATCATGCACTTTCTCATTAATATGTTGAAATCATGTTTATAGTTTCGTATAATTCCAAAATTACATAAATAAATATATGCAATTTATATCCTTAAATCAATGAAAAGATAATTCGGAAGAAAGGAGTAACATACCATAACTCTTTACGGAGAAGAACAAGTGGCCCTCGTTAGGCAACTTGTGACCTTTTTGCAATTTTGATCCATATTTCTCAAAACGTCAGAATAGAAGCTATTCATGAGACCGTTGAGCTATTTGTACCCCCAAATCTACCTTCTAGAATGTAATGATCTTGAATTGAAGTCGCTTCCAAGATGTGATCCTCACCTTTGGGGACCATGACGCCAACTATTGTTCAACCCCAACGTCCTGCGATGCAATCCACGGCACCCAAACTTTTGGAAACAACTCCCACTCTCACTACTCAAGTTTTTGAACGCTTTGATATATCTCCTCTAGTCCTGATTCAATACGATCACAAATTTGAAGCCCTTTTCTATTTCTTCTTTTTCCGAGTTTACACCCGCACTATAATATTTCATTTCTCAAAATTTCAACGAAAAGCCCCATTCCCGTGGTAATACTACGCTCCAAGTTTACAATCAATGGTTTCATAATTCCCATATAACATTTCAATCCATGATGTTCTACAGGGAGCATCAATCCTCACCATCAAGAGCATCTCTAGCGGTACATGCAAAGGAGGTGGCTGCTTCCAGATGTGAGTTTTGAGTGCCAAACATACAAAATATGCGCCGCATCTACGACCCATAGAGTTTAGTGATGATATTTATTTCCATGCAAGCTCTCATGTTTATCTTTGTATTCTCTTCCTTTCATATTGTTGAAAGGCCGTCATAACATGGGTTTTCATTTTTGTGATCCCAATCAAGTTCTACATAAGTTGGCAATGTGACATATACTCCCACATGCATAGCATTGACAATTGTCACGAACTCCCATTCCTACTGAATTTACAGTTTCATTATTTATAAGAAGATACGACAAATTTGGAATAAGTGATCAACGATTATCACTTCCATAACTGGGTGGTGGTCTTCATGGTGGTGCATATCCTTCTCTACGTCAATGTTTTTTAACTCCATTGGTGTTGGACCAAGTGAATCTCGAACATTGCTTGATGATTCACCGTGTGTGATTGGACCTCTTCCTCCTCACCTTAGCCACTATATTTCGGCAGGATTTGCAGCCAGGCTTGAGCCCTCCATCCATGCGTGTGTATGCATCAACGATCAGATGAGTGCCAAGCGTCCACCTATCTTGGAACTTGTTATAATACCTACAGGACATAAAGTCAACTTACCTCGCACGTCAATATTTGACGATGAGTTTAGAAATCGCTCAAGATTGTGAATGAGAATAGAAGTTGGGTATTTCTTTTGACACGGGCATGGTGAAAAGCCAGCGTGGAAATTATCACTAGAGGTAATTTGGATGTACATTTTCTTGGAGGGTGAAAAGTCACCCTCCAAAATCTCAGCAAAGATTAACGTGGTAGTTGTGCATATACCACGATCTGCCTAAGTGTGTAGAGCTCCTATGTACATTCATGTGGTTGTGAAACTCTAAGCTGATATATCTATCTAAATTACTATGGTAGTGAACCCCTAAGCTTCAGCTTGAAAACTGTTAAAATGTGCCATGTATTTGCATCTTCAAACAATTTCGTAATTAGTGTAGGATACATTAATTAAGTTTTTACACTCACCACAAAAATTTAAAAATTCACTAACATTAATTTGGGTTACAATTCTGATTTTTTTTACTATTCTTACATGTTCATGTCAGGTTTTGCATCTACCCTCTAGAATAAAATATTAATTTTTTATTTTATTATATAAGATGAAATTTTATTTTATGTTATTTTTTAATATATGAATCCTGATTTTTTTGGAACAAAATATGAAGGTTAAGTGATTTTCAAGACTTAAGAGGAACAGAATTAATTTATAAGATTATAAATGCAAATATTTGTTGATATAAAAAATAGCACAATCTGATAACTACTCATAAAGGATATATTAATCTTGTGTATGTTTTACCAATAAATTTTATTTTATCAATTATTTATTTTAAGTTGCATTAAAAGTTGAACCTAATCAACCAAAAAAGGAATCAATATTGATATATATTTTTCATTTGAATATCTACATCAACAAGATGTATGTTAAATAGTGTATACATCATTCTAAATCTAAATATTGTATATATTTTAATAAATAATATATATACACGATATATACTACATCTAGGTTGTGTTACAAATAGATGTTGAGAATGCTTTTTATAGTGTCTCACATGTATTCATCTTTAGAGAATTTAGAGAAGTTGATGGATCTTTATTGAGCATCATTTTTTTTATACGATCTTTTTATGGTTCATATTTTTATCTCTTTTATAGAACATGACTTTTCTCAAGTGTGAGTCAGTGTTATAAAATCAGTCGATGCTACTCAATAGGGAGATCCTTGGGGAATATTTTTATTTTCCAAGGTTCATTACAAAATTCTTTTGTCTATTGTTAAGGTTATGCCAGGTTGTGTGTTCCATTTTTTAATAGATGATGCACACATTGTAGGCCATGTAGAACACATTAAATAGACATTTAATTACTTGCCTATTGAGTTTCATCTTGTGGGTTTGAGAATCAATGTGTCAAAGTGTAGGGCTTGGTCTCCTTTGATCATTACTCCCCACCTTCAGTTTCTAGAGGGATGTATAACATCGGCAGATGCTTACGCATTCCAGGAGTGCAAGTAGATTTCAAGGATTTTGTTTCACGTAGGTACGACATGAGCTCTCGTTCTGGAGGTACGACATGAGCTCGAATATTTTTTCTTTTTTTCTTTGACCATTCCTCGTACTACTAGGGATAGTTTACGTTTTTGCTTGGTAAGGGTATAGGCTCGTGGATCTTGGCTTGACCATGCTGCACATATATATTGCATCACAACATACATTGTTGTCCGATCAGAAATCACAATACACAAATCGTCATACACCAGCACAAGTGTACCATAATGAGTATTTTTTGTACTCTCAAAACTTCCACAAGAACACTTTGCTCATAACCATAGCATAAAAGAGAGATTACAATCAAGGCAAAACCACTTTGAGCTTCAAAGACTCTAGGTTCCGGCACTAGCTACTATCCACCATAATCACACTCTCAAAGTCTTTACTTCCAAAACTGCACTCCAAGAAGTCCTAATTCAAACTATATCCCTTGAACCCTAGGTCTCTTACCGATGTCCTTCCTAATAGCAATTCTAGTACAAATGGCGCTAACTGCACTATTGGCTCTAAATGCTATATCTGCTCTTGCATGCATTGCATCACACATATCTAACTAGGAATGCCGCTACCTAAGTCGTGATAGTTAGCGTGCACATACATATCACATCACAACATATATCATTATCACATCAAACATCACAATACATACCAAGATAAGTGTACCACAATCGTCCCCCTAACTGACAGTTATGTGTCTCTAACACAAGATAGTCATCTAGTCCATTAAAATGATATGCCCTTCGTGGGGCTGAGATCAAGAGGTCATGTGATGTAATGCTCCATTATTAGTCATATGTTTACAATCCATATCATGTAACAATCAATCCAGCTTGCATGCTAATCACAAATCGAGGACATCTTCATCGCCCATTGGGCACTGTATTGAGAGGAGGTGTCAAACATGACAGATGCCATACTCTTGAACAAGAATCACAAATCAACATATTGGCTGCTACACTAGATGATCTATAAGACCCAGGGTTGTACATATAGGATAAAATGTAAGTATACCTAAATTGTGCCTAAGTTTATCTTAGTCATGACTATGTTTAGTTAGTTATGGTTAAGTTGGAGGAAAATATAGAGTAACTTTTGGTGTGGTAGATGAGAACTACTATTTTGTTGTTTAGTAGGAATCAAGGAATAGATTCCATCACATGGATATCTTGACTTTCCTTGACTTGGACTAGTTTTCATTGGTTGGACTTGATGAAGACCCTTAAATCTAGGGGCGAGATTGACTTGGTACACTAGAAGTCAATTAGGGAGTAGTTGGGCTTCTAGAAGATCCAAGTGGACCAATTGCATGTTGCCATGTACCCTTTTCATTGGGGTTCGTGATCTCTACCTCGTTTAAACTTGCAAGAGGAAGTTACATGGTGATTACTTGTAGTTACTAGGGTAAGATTCTAAGTAGTATAAATAGAGAGGTTGAGAAGCACCTCTCAAGTAGTTTTTCAATGGAAGTTAGTTTTGGGAGAAGATAGTGTGGTGATCTTAGTTTTGGGGAGCTTGGTTCTTGGAGATGTCATGTTCGGAGTGGAACCTTGATTCAATGAAGACTTTGATTACCAAAGTATCCCTTTCCTTTTGAGTGATATCTTACTCTTGGTGATAATGTGCATAATAGAGCTTGGACTTTGAGAGTTTGTGTAAGAGTGAGCAATAGGGTCATGGGCAAAGGGTGGGACTAAGTCCTTCTAGATTCATGATGAGCTTCCAAAAAGCCATCGGAGGTAAACCTGAGTGAGAGTCAGCCCGGAGGTCACATTTTTGGTTCCGTTGCCGGGACCTTAGTCTAGAAGGAGAAGAGATGTTTCGAATCCAGTTTATTGCCCGTGAGAGCGCAACGATGAGAACTCATATGGAGAGGACTGTGGGGGAAGAGCGAACCGAGATCATGATGCATAGTAATGTACCATTTGTGTATCCGTAGTGTTATATGATAGCCTGGAAGTTATTTTTGTACATTTTGTTTACTTAAGTGTTGTTTGGGATGAGGCGAGAGTGCTATATAATGCGTATTTGGGAGGAAAATTTTATTTTCCAAAGTTTTTCCGATAATTTTATTGATTTTAGATTAGTAGATGGGATACGTTTTGCACTTGAAATAATAGTCATATCATGTTTAGATCAAAAGTTATGATGTTTAGAATTTGCTAGGGTCTTGACGGGTTTTGAAAGATAGCTCTCGGGAAAAAGTGTACAGAGCTCATCAATTCGTGCAAGAATTAAATCAGGATTTTAAACTTTGCACGATTTTTTATCAGGAGCTAAGTTACATGTGGGTTCAAATTTCGTTGAGAGATCATTTTTATAGAGAAAGTTATGATACCTAAAGTATAGGGGGGTATAAAAGTGAGCAAAACCGCTTTAGTTTTTAGATTTGCTTTTTCCTTGTTTATGGTCATTCCGAGAGAGTGAGTGCATGAGTGTTTTGCATAGTGAGGATGACTTGACACTCATTGGAAAATGGGAGATCAACCTCTTTGGAAGATCCGGTTATCTAAGATACCTCAAGGGCTGGATGTGATTGTTTCAGCGGATTCGAACACGAGGGAGTTCAGAGTGGAGTTTGAAGAGAGGACACTAAAAAGTTCCCCGAGAGCGAAACGTGAGAGTTGCTTCTATTGTGGAGAGGAGGGACATAAGCTTGTAAGTTGTCCTTTGAGGACCAAAGATCGGAGGTTGAGAGAGAGACGAAACGTAGGAGAGCTAAACCTTCATCTGGGACCATCATCTCCCCATGAATCCAAGAGTGGAACCTATTGTGAAAATTGTGGAGTGACCGGACTTCCCTTAGGACACGAGTGTAGTGGCGTGAAAGCTCTGTTGGAGTCACTAGTGGAGATCTTTGAAGATAAATTGAGTGCAGATACCGAAAAGTTGAAATCTCCAGGTGGCTCAAGTTCTAACTGAAGATGGAGATCATTTTCAGAATGATCGAGAAGATGTCGATGAGGGTAAGGCTCATAGTGTGTTTAGGAGAAGAGAGAGCCATGGCAATCTTGGACCAACCAATTCCGTTCATTTTGCCATTGATGAATTACTCTAGAATGGAGCTAGTTTTGTTTGTGTTGTATTAGGGAGTCCGTATAAATTTCCAACAACAACGACAAAAGGAGTTGGAAATGGGGAAGCTTCCGGTGTTCTATGGGAGAGAGAAAGAAGATGTAGAATCTTTTGTGAGAGACTTCAAGAGGGCATGTATAGGAAACAATGAGAGAAGGAAACTTCGAATGGGCTATCCTTTTTCCCGACTTCTTGGAGGATTCTCGATTGAAGTGGTACAATGAGTACAAGAAGGAGCATGTGGAGGAAGACACTTGGGAGAGTTTGACGGAGAATCTTGTTGAAAACTTTCTTCCGGATGAAAGTTACGAGAAGTCGATATGTGAAGTCACCTTTTTGAAGCAAGGAGAGAGTGAGAAGGTGAGATCATACGTAGAGAGAACGGAGAAGCCGGAGTCACGCTTTTCGTGTGGTGTTGAGAAAGAGTGGAGACGAGGTCGAGCCAACCATGGTGGGATTGTGGCAATGTTAACAAAGAACTTCATTGGAGGTTTGAAGCCTCGGATTCGAAGCAAGGTGAGATATGAAAAGCCCTCTTCTAAGGTTGAGGCTATTCGCATTGCTATTCGAATGGAGGAGAGCCTAGAAGACGATGATTCTAGCTTGGTGGCTAGAGAAGCATCACCACCTGTTGTGGTTAGAATGGCAACTCCTACTGTTGTTGATGCGCCAGTAGTAAATTCTCCTGTGGTAGACTTGCACCATGAGTTGAAATCTATCATAGAAACACTCGCTGATCTCAAGATTAACGTAGTACAACTATGGGAGAGGAGGAATCGGAATGTAGGGGGAGGATCTAGAGGGTATGGGAATTATCCTCCAAAAGGAAATCCACCACAAGGGAACTTCACGGTTTCATGCTTTAGTTGTGGAGGCCCTCATTTCCAACTTAAATTGTCCTAATCCTCGACAACATGATGGAGTTAGACACAACAATTCTACTCCTGCTCCAAGTCAATCGAAGGATAAGGGAGTAGCGTCTATTGATGTGTTTCCTCATCAGTGCACGTTTGAGAAGGGAGAGAGCTCTATAAGTTCCAGAGTTGATATTCTTGCACACGAGAAGAAAAGAGCAAGATTTGCAGAGGAGTCCATCTCAATGAAAGATCAACCAAGCCGGAGCACTCGATCCAGTGGTGTGAGTCAACCGAGAGTACCGAGGAAGAAGTTGGGAATGGATGATTTCTCCATTTCATCTACCCAGCTCAAATACGACGTGGTGGAGGATGTGGGGAATCAAAAAACCAATATAACTGTTGGCCAATTGATTGCTCTAAATCCTACGATAAGAAAGGAGTTGAGGGGAGGTCTAAGCTCCAAAAGGACCAAGAAGCGACGATCCAAGGGAAAAGCTTCCATGGCGAATGTTGGAGTAGGAGTGGTGGATGCCGCTGCCTCGGAGGTATGCACTCAGGCTTCAAAGATTGAAGTACGCATTAATGGACGTGATGTTTCGGATGTACTAGTGGATGGTGGATCTGCGGTGAATGCCATGTCAGAACGTTTGTTGAAGAAGTTGGGGATGAAGCTTTCAAGACCTTCCAACATCATTGTTGGGATGGCCAACAAGCAAAAGGTGCGACCCATTGGAGTGGTGGACAAGGTGGTGGTAAGTGTGATGGGAGTTCAAACCTTGTTGTCCTTTCAAGTGCTTGAGGAGGCTAGCTACGACTTGTTGTTAGGACCCGGTCTGTTTTTGGCGAATTAAGTTTATTATTTTCATCGAGTGACCGTCCCGCACGATAAAAAGCACAAGTCCATTTCTGAGGCCTTGGTTGAGAGCTGTGAGGACAACTGATCGGTGGCATAAGGGTTATCTTCATATAGGGCCGAAAAACCATCGAGTGAAGGTCCCTCTCACAAGTGGTGGAGGCTTGGTCTGCACTTCGGATAGACCTACGAGTGATTACTCAGAGTCAAAGAGTGAAGAAAGTGGCAGTTTTTCCCAAATACGCACTATAGCACTCTCGGCTCATCCCAAACAACACTTAAGTAAACAAAATATACAAAATAACTTCCAAGCTATCATATAACACTACCGGATATACAAATGGTACATTACTATGCATCATGATCTCGGTTTGCTCTTCCCCCACAGTACTCTCCATATGAGTTCTCATCGTTGCGCTCTCACGGGCAATAAACTGGATTCGTAACATCTCTTCTCCTTCAAGATTGAGGTCCCGGCAACGGAACAAAAAATGTGACCTCCGGGCTGACTCTCACTCAGGTTTACCTCCGATGGCTTTTTGGAAGCTCATCATGAATCTAGAAGGACTTAGTCCCACCCTTTGACCATGATCCTAATGCACACTCTTACACAAACTCTCAAAGTCCAAGCTTAATTATGCACATTCTCACCAAGAGTAAGATATCACTCAAAAGGAGGTGATACTTTAGTAATCAAAGTCTTCATTGAATCAAGATTCCACTCAGAACATGATGTCTCCAAGAACCAAGCTCCCCAAAACTAAGATCACCACACTATCTTCTCCCAAAACTAACTTTCATTGAAAACTACTTGAGAGTTGATTCTCAACCTTTCTATTTATACTACTTAGAATCTTATCCTAATAACTACAAGTAATCACCATGTAATTTATTCTTACCAATTTTAAATGAGGTAGAGATCACAAACCCCAATGAAAAGGGTACATGGCAACATGCAATTGGTCCATTTGGATCTTCTAGAAGCCCAACTACTCCCTAATTGACTTCTAGTGTACCAAGTCAATCTCGCCACTAGATTTAAGAGTCTTCACCAAGTCCAACCAATGAAAACTAGTCCAAGTCAAGGAAAGTCAAGATACCCATGTGATGAAATCTGTTCCTTGATTCCTACTAAACAACAAAATAGTAGTTCTTATCTATCACACCAAAAGTTACTCTATTTTCCTCCAACTTAACCATAACTAGCTAAACATAGTCATGACTAAGATAACTTAGGCACAATTTAGATATACTTACATTTATTCCTATATGTACAACCCTAGGTCTTACAAGGCCACTTCGCCTTCTTGTAGAGCTCTCTCAACATTATATTGATCTCCGATCTATGATCAATTAGTGCTAACACCGGTTGTAACCAATCTTGGTTAGCCATAGTTAGTTTAGCCAAAGCGTAGAGTGGTCGCTAGATCACAAAAAGACAAGATAGTGGGGTGATCCACACTCATAGGGTGGATCACCCCTCTTGGAAGAATAGTATGGGTTGGTACAATTATTTGAGCAGAGAGTGTTTGTTAGAGTCTGGTAGTGGCTATTGAGCTGCAAGTAGAGTGAAGGGGTTATTGTGGGTGCAGGTGATCTATGGATGGAGGGGATAGAATAGTTCCGAGATTCCCATTTCTTAATCCTTTTCATGTCAAACTATTATACATTGAGAGAGAGAGGTTGACTCAATATTTGGTTTATCATTTTGGTGCCAACTTCATGGACCAAGTGATGAGATCTCGAGATCCGGTTATCTTACCTATAGTCACGTACGATGTTACTTGGGATCTCAAAATAAACATTTTAGTTTAGAGATGGACCTCAATAGACCACCACCAGTGAGATTCAATACACGGTGTGAAATCTATTGTGTGTATCATCCTAAAGCTATGTTGGAGCCTAGTTATTAGAAACTTTGGAGAGGAGTATTACCATGAGGTGATAGCATCACCTATTCCTTTTGTGTTGCCAATCTTGAGAAATTGGAGAGTGTTCAACTTAATCCTATACTGAGAGAGAGTGGACGGAGACGAATCATGGATGATACTTTGAGAGAAATGATTCAAGAGTTGAGAGATTTGAGAAACGCATTTGAGCAAAGCCAGATTCAAGTACGAGAGTTAGCTCAAGAATTGACAGCTGTCAAAACGAGAGGAATGGAAAATGAGAGAATGAGAGAAACTCAAATGGAGATAAAGACGTCACCATCAATGGTGAAGAGTGAAGAAACAGTGAGAGCCCGTGCTCTTGAAGCCCAAGCGGCTCAACGAGCGAGAGAGCTAGATCTTCAGACATCCATGATTCTGAAGATGACAAAAGCTTGTAAAATAGAACCTTACCAAGGAAGTCGAACCATGGGAGTTTTGGAAGGTTGGATTGAGAGAATGGAGAACCATCTTGCTTTGTTCAATATCAACGATCACATTGCAGATCTTTTTGTTTGTACCTTGTTGTTGGAGAAAGCGTCTACTTGGTTTCAGGGTTGGATGATGGAGCTCAATGAGTCAGGCCAACAAGTTACTTGGAGTGCAATGAAACAAGGTCTTCTTCAGAATTTTCAAGCAATGGATCCCATCATCACGGCACGGATGAGGTTGTGGAAACTTGAACAGAAGGGAAGTGTGGAGGAGTACATTGAGGAATTTTGAGATCTTCGAATTTAGATCCAAGATATGAGTGGAGCTGAAGCCCTTGATTTATTCAAGAGAGGGTTGAAGAAAAAGATTCAACAGGAGGTGATTCAAGACAATCCAAGCAACATGAACGAGGCTATTGCTTGTGCACAACGAATGTCCAACGTCTACCACAACGGTGGAGAGGTGTCAGTTTCCACGAATCAATATTATGGACCAATGCATATGGAGTTGGGCAACATAAGGAGGAGAGAAGATTTCATTCCAAGGGGAGTGAACGCACAAGGAGGAGATCGTCGTAACTCGAATCCTCATCGAGAAGCAAATTCAAGAGGAGGAGACGGAGTGGAGGGAAGACGAGAAATGAGGCAATGCTATAATTATAGAACATTTGGTCACATTGCCATGAATTTCCGTACCCGAGTTCTAGCAAGAGGAGCTAGACCTTCCTATTGACGAGCTCTCAACAATCTTGAAGGTGGAGACGAAGTGACCGATGGAAACCCGGGAAACGACGAGCACCGATAACCTTGCCTCGCGGCCTTAGTGGTTCAATGAAAAGGAGGAAAGGCGAGGGAACGAAGCACAAACATGAGGTTAATGGTTTGAGAAAAAAGGAAACATGTTTGATTGTGACGGATGGCGAGATAGAAGGAGTAAAAGTGAGAGTATTGATTGATCCAGGAGCTACAGAAAATTTCCTATCTTGATCTATTGCTATAAAGTTGGTATTAGCTTTAGAGAAAGATGAGAGTGAAAAGGTAGAGTTTCCAAACGGGCAAACAGAGAGCATTAAGAGCATTTCTAGGAAAGTGGAGTTGAAAATTGGGCAATACAAGGAATCGTTGGAGTAGAAAGTAATTTGATTAGCTCGCTCTGATGCTATTTTGGGTATGCCTTGGATGGAAAAATATAATCTTGAGGTAGATTGGCGAAGGAAGATAGTAAAAACTATCAGTTGGAGGATCTTTGAAGATAGACTTAGATCAGAACAAAAAAACTTACCTCTATATGTGATAGGAAGAACTGCTATCAGTCACAAAGATGTATGTTTTTTGGGCCTAATAAGAGATGTAAGCGCTCCAAAAGAACAATCTTTTATACACGAGCAGTTAACTTGTATCTTGAACAAGTTTCAAGATGTTTTTCCAGATAATTTGCCTCCAGTTTTACCACCAAGAAGGAGAGTGGATAACAAGATAGAGATCTTACAAGGAAGTTCTCCTCCTTGTAAAAGTCCCTATCGACTTGCACCAAACGAGCTGGAGGAATGCAAGGCACAATTGGAAGAGTTGTTGAAGATGGGGTTTATCCAATCTAGTGTGTCACCATATGGAGCTCCAATGTTTTTCGTGAAGAAGAAGGACGGCTCCATGCGGATGTGCATGGACTATGGTGCTCTAAATCAATAAACGGTGAAAAATAAGTATCCAATACCGCGAATGGATGACTTGTTCGATCAACTTCATGGAGCTAAGTATTTCACCAAACTTGATTTATCTTCAGATGATGTCTCCTCATCAGTCGACATGTTGGTGTCAACCTCTGAAAAACTGCCACTTTCCTCACTCTCAGACTCTGAGTAATCACTCGTGCAAAACGTATCCCATCTACTAATCTTAAATCAATAAAATTATCGGAAAAACTTTGGAAAATAAAGTTTCCTCCCAAATACGTACTATAGCACTCTCGCCTCATCCCAAACAACACTTAAGTAAACAAAATGTACAAAATAACTTCAAGGCTATCATATAACCCTACCGGATACAAAAATGGTACATATCTATGCATCATGATCTCGGTTCGCTCTTCCCCCACGGTCCTCTCCATATGAGTTCTCATCGTTGCGCTCTCACGGGCAATAAACTGGATTCGAAACATCTCTTCTCCTTCTAGACTGAGGTCCAGACAACGGAACCAAAAATGTGACCTCCGGGCTAACTCTCACTCAGGTTCACCTCCGATGGCTTTTTGGAAGCTCATCATGAATCTAGAAGGACTTAGTCCCACCCTATGACCATGACCCTATTGCTCACTCTTACACAAACTCTCAAAGTCCAAGCTTTATTATGCACATTATCACCAAGAGTAAGATATCACTCAAAATGAAAGGGATACTTTGGTAATCAAAATCTTCATTGAATCAAGGTTCCACTCTGAACATGACGTCTCCAAGAACCAAGCTCCAAAACTAAGATCACCACACTATCTTCTCCCAAAACTAACTTCCATTGAAAAACTACTTGAGAGGTGATTCTCAACCTCTCTTTTTATACTACTTAGAATCTTACCCTAGTTACTGTAAAGAGATAGAGAAGGAGAGCTTGAGCTCTTGCAAGCACACACACACACACACATGAGTGTACACGCGGAAGGAAGGCTGAAATCTTCTTCTTCTTCTTCACCACTACAATCGATAAGCTAGGTCTACCACATAAAAGGAAAGTACAAGACATAACTAGAGTATGTACAATGGTCCATGTGAAACCGCTAGTGAGTGACCGTCCAGGAAGGTATTCCATCACTCTCGGTAGGTAGACCCGTCGGTGAAGTCCAATTGTAGTATCACTAGCAAAGATCCTCGTATTCGCTACACGTGCCAGTAATGTATGTCGGTGGGGAATCAGCCAGGTCGATCATGAGTTGAGCTTGATATCTCAACACTCCCCCTCAAGCTCAACGCCAGCTCTTGTAGTCCAAGCATCGCTCGAAATTTCCGCAGCTTCTGTGCTCCAAGGGTCTTCGTGAAGATATCTGCAACCTACTCATATGTCCTCACATATGTGAGGTCTATGTCGCCATCCAAGACCCTCTCTCAAATGAAGTGATAGTTCACCTTAATGTGCTTCGTCCTAGCATGGAACACTGGGTTCTGTGCCAACGCTATGCTGCTAAGGTTGTCACAGTGAATGACAACTGGTACCTCTACCTGTATCCCCAAGTCTCTATATAGCATTTGCAACCATGCTACCTCACATGCTGCCAATGCAGCACCCATGTACTCAGCCTCTGTACTTGATAAAGCAACTGTGGGTTGCTTCTTGCTGCTCCATGTGATAGCAGCACTCCCAAGTGAGAACATAAATCCGCTGGTAGATCGCCTATCGCTCGCACTACCAGCCCAATCTGCATCTGTGTAACCATAGAGCTGCAACTCAATGCCAGCCTCATAGAAGAGTGCATAATCCAATGTAGCACTCACATACCTCAATGTACGTCTTAGTGAATCAACTTGTGGCTTCCTGGGACACTGCATAAACTGGCTCTCCAAGCTTACTGTATAACTCAAATCTGGCCGTGAGATAGTCAAGTAGATTAGGTTACCCACAATCTTCCTATACATAGTAATGTTTTGAAGCACTTGACCCTCATCAGCCCTCAACTTCAAATTCTGATCCAAGGGCATTGCAATAGGCTTACAATCAGCCATACCATACTTGGATAGCATATCCAATGCATACTTTCTTTGTGACAGCCATATGCCTTCATGCGTGCGTATAATTTCTATGTCCAAGAAGTATCGCAGTTCCCCCAAATCTTTCATATCAAACTCTCACTTCAAGAGAGTTTTTACATGCTGAATTTCAGCCTCATTATCATCCCCAACAATCAAGTCATCTACATATATGCATACGATGACAATACCATTTTCACTCTTTCGAACATAGAGTGAGTGATCTGCATCAGCGATAGAAAAACCTATGAATAACAAGTGTGACACCATTCTTGCATGCCATGCTCGTGGTGCTTGCTTCAGCCCATACAAAGCTTTCTTAAGCTTGCATACATAATGGGGATGCCTCACATCCTCATAACCATGTGGCTGCTCCATGTATACTTCTTCTTGCAAGTCACCATGCAAGAATGCGTTCTTCACATCCATTTGGTGCAACAGCCAACCTTTTGACGCAGCCACTGCAATAATAGCACGAAATGTAGTCATCTTAGCTACGGGGCTGAAAGTCTCCTCATAATCTATCCCATAGGTCTGTGCATACCCTTTGGCTACCAATCTAGCCTTGTACCTACTCACACTGCCATCACTATTATGCTTCACCTTGTATACCCATTTGCAGCCAATCACATTTTTATTTTCTGGCAATGGGACAAGATCCCATGTATCATTTGCATCAAGTGCAGCCATCTCCTCATCCATGGCTTTCTCCCATTTTACATCGCCGATGGCATCATCAAAGCAATTGGGTTCTACATCCTACACAATCTTCGCCATATATGCACAATGGTGAGCCACATAGGTATCATACATGAAACGATGCACTGGCTTCTTCACTCTTGTAGATCTTCTCATCTTTTCATTCATGCCTTCCAAGGCCTTCTTTACACCAGGAGTCTTCAAAGAGTGTATTCCAAACTCCTCAACAAGACTATGCTTAGAACCACTAGAATGTCCATCTATGTCATCATAACTTGCACTCAAGTTTGGCAGCATTGGGGCATCATCAACCTTTTCTTTACCCTTTCGTGACACATTTGATGAGCTAGCAGGGCTTCCCCTTTCACACAACCTGCCACTCCAAGGATTCTCAACAGCGCTTGTAGTTGTTGACCCTTGCGGTCCACTCAAAACATGTGAAGATGGACCTGCATTTTCTCTCACCACGTTCTCTTTTACATCAGCCCCAATCTCATGTTTTACATCAGCATACCAACTTGCCATTTCATCAAAAACAACATCCCTGCTCACTCTTACTTGACGTGTGACAGGGTTGTAACATTTGTACCCTTTCTGCTCAAGTGAGTACCTAGTGAAAATGCATTTTTCAGCTTTTGGATCAAGCTTTGTTCGTAGCTCATCCGGCACATGTACATAAGCAATGCATCCAAAAACTTTCAAATGTGACAAATTTGGTTTCCTGCTAGAAAACTTCTCCTCAAGTGTCACATCATGGACTGCAGCAGTAGGGGTCCTGTTCATAATGTACACAGCTGTAGACACAGCTTCAGCCCAATAACAATGAGGCATGTTCTTCTCAACCATTAGTGCTCTTGCAACTTCTGCAATGTGCCTGTTCTTTCGCTCAGCAACACCATTTTGCTGTGGAGTGTACCTGCATGAAATCTGCCTCTGAATTCCATGCTTTTTCAGAAACCTGCTAACTTCATTGGAGAAGTATTCTCCCCCTCCATCTGACCTCAGGCACTGCACATACTTTCCTGTCTGTTTTTCAACCATGGCCTTGAAATTCTGAGAGTGAGTAAACACCTCACTCTTCTCCTTCATGAAGTATACCCATACTTTGCGAGTATGGTCATCAATGAAAGTAACATAAAACCTGCATCCACCCATAGACGCAGTTTTTGCTGGACCCCACACATCTGAATGTACCACTTCCAATGCATTGCTGCTTACATGCTTATCATATGGAAAAGCCCCTTTCGCTTGCTTTCCAAACTGACATGCTTCACAAACTTTCTGCATATCAGCAACTTTGAACATTGGTACACCTGTTACAAGCTCTCAACTTTGCATTGTTTTCAGCCTTTGAACATTTACATGTCCAATTCTTTTATGCCACATTTTGACATCTGCAACAACACCTGAACCATGTGCAAACATTGCAGCATTCATCTGGGGCACATTTACATCAAGAGTAAACATTCTGCCCACTTTCTTTCCTTGCGCAACCAGCTTCCCATCCTTCTTGTATTCTTCTACATACAAGCCGTCTGCATTAAACCGTGCCTGCAAACCCTGTTCGACCATTTGCCCAACAAAAACTAAGCTCTTTGTGATGTTGGGAACATGAAGTACATCAGCTAAGTACTTTACATTGCCATCAGAATGACAATGGCACATTTCCTTTATCTTAATAGGGTGTGTAGTATCATCCCCAGTTTCTACATAACCAGGATTTTGCAAAGTTTGGAGTTCTTTGAACCATTCTCCATGGCTGGTCATGTGATTCAAAGCACCCGAATCCACATACCATACATTTTTACCACACTTTGCTACATTTGCAGACATAGTGTTCATCATGTGTTGCATCACAAAGAGCCTCTCTGAATCATCTATATTTCTACTTGTAGATACATAGTTGTTTTGCTGTCTTCTACCACCCTGATTTCTGGATGGACAATCACGCTCAAAGTGACCTGTTCGTCCACAACCCCAACATTCTCTGTTATCATTCTCTGTCTGATTTCTCTGAAAATTTCTGCGACCTCTCCTTTTGCCTCTAGACTGTCCCCGTCCACGATTGTTTGATCCATGCATATCATTTGATTGATGCTGCTGGCTTTGATTCTGGTTGCCATGCCCACGACTGCGACCTTGACCTGCACCACGTCCTCTACCTCTACCTCTGTTAGAGTAGAAGACCTGCTCAGAATTGCTATTTCTGCCTTGTGAAGACGATGCATCTTCACCAAGGTTCTTCTTTTCAACAACCAGCATAGGAATCAAATCTGCAAAACTGGGAATGTTTTCCCGAGTCTGAATGAATGTACTGTTTGTATGCAGGTGTCAAGCCACGCAAGCATACCTCAACCTTATCATCATCCTCTACTGTAACACCAATAGAGGCAAGAGATTCGCATATGCCTTTGATCTTCAAGGTGTAATCATTGATGGACAAATTCTCCTTCTTTATTGTGTTCAGCTCATTCTTCAACTGCAACTTCCTTGCCTTTGTATTTGTAGTATCAAATGACACTAACTTGTTCCAAGCCTCCTTAGGTGAAGTGGCATCCCGTATATGCCCAATCATGCTATCCCGCACACCGACGGATAGCCAATACATGACCTTTCTTGCCCCTCGGTTCCAATCCTTGTTGCCTTCAACTCTGTAGAGTCGATTCGATCCGGGTAATTCGGGTGGAGCTTGCTGGTCACCCTCAATGTAGTCCCAACATCCCTTACCCATCAGAAAGTTGGTCATTCTAAACTTCCAAGCATGGAAGTTGTTCTTGTCCAACTTCTCACTGATAAGTCCACTAATGCCATCATTGTTGGCCATATCTGCAAGTAGCCAAAACCTGCACAATGTACTCACAAGTCTGCGGCTGTGCCCGGTCTACGCAAAGATGTCCTTGCTAGTTACCACAATAAGCATACATACACCCAACAACACCTACAACACTCTTATGCAGCGTGTGCACTCTCTGTATGCACAAATTTTGTCTCTGCATTTTGAAATTATCAAACCTGCAGAAACCCGAGGAGCATGCGAACGCACTCTATCTCAAATTCGGAGGTCGAGATAAACCCGAAATGCATTTTCGGCCGCACTGTCTCAGTGCAAGGTACCACACACCTCTCCAAGCCACACAAACTTAAGAAGACATCTTCTCAATCCGAGCTTCTTGCCGAGACCTCCCGAATCACAACCGCCAAGGATGTAGTAGGATACAATGGGGAAGAGATAGTGAAGCTCTTACCCTAAACTGCTTCTCGTGCTTGCCGCTCACAGCTCCTTAGCCACACCAAGCTCTGATACCATGTAAAGAGATAGAGAAGGAGAGCTTGAGCTCTTGCAAGCACACACACACACACACATGAATGTACATGCGGAAGGAAGGCTGAAATCTTCTTCTTCTTCTTCACCACTACAATCGATAAGCTAGGTCTACCACATAAAAGGAAAGTACAAGACATAACTAGAGTATGTACAATGGTCCATGTGAAACCGCTAGTGAGTGACCGGCCAGGTAGGTATACCATCACTCTCGGTAGGTAGACCCGTCGGTGAAGTCCAGTTGTAGTATCACTAGCAAGGATCCTCGTATTCGCTACACGTGCCAGTAATGTATGTCGGTGGGGAATCAGCCAGGTGGATCATGAGTTGAGCTTGATATCTCAACAGTAACTACAAGTAATCACCATGTAACTTCCTGTTACCAAGTTTAAACGAGGTAGAGATCACAAACCCCAATGAAAAGGGTACATGGCAACATGCAATTGGTCCACTTGGATCTTCTAGAAGCCCAACTACTCCCTAATTGACTTCTAGTGTACCAAGTCAATCTCGCCCCTAGATTTAAGGGTCTTCACCAAGTCCAACCAATGAAAACTAGTCCAAGTCAAGGGAAGTCAAGATATCCATGTGATGGAATCTATTCCTTGATTCCTACTAAATAACAAAATAGTAGTTCTCATCTACCACACCAAAAGTTACTCTATATTTTCCTCCAACTTAACCATAACTAGCTAAATATAGTCATGTCTAAGATAAACTTAGGCACAATTTAGATATACTTGCCTTTTATCCTATATGTACAACCTTGGGTCTTACAGTCCAAGGTTGAGGTGAATATTGACGATACTAGCAGCGGATCTACCATGAGTATTGGCACTGTTCTTCCACCTGTACGAGAAATGAGGAAGGAGATTGAGGTGGGGAATCCAGATTTAGATTTGGATACTCGAGTCTTGGAATTGCTGCGTAGAAGGAAGAGACTCGTGCTTCTCATCCCTGTCTACAAAAGAAGAAGGTGAACACAAGCAAGAGGGTAGAGGAAGAAGTATTGTGAAAGCCTTCTCAACCAAAAATGATGGCAGTAAAGCCAACACCGAAGACTATTGTAGTAGCACTAGCTTTGGTGTTACAACTATCACGGAATTTAGAGAGGATGCTCATCCCCGTACTCATGGAGTTAAATGAGATGGGACGGATTCTTATGCAGGTGGGATCCACATGCCGGTGGCTACATAGTCGAGATGATGAATCGGCTAACCATCGGTCAGCGGGATTAGATTGATAATATTCAATAGCTGGCTGAGAATATATATAAATTGTCCAAGTAAAAGACTGAGTTGGAGAAGGAAGTAGAGTATTCTAAACAATCATATGCCAAGATTTGCTGGATTCGGGGAGCAAAAATCAAGTTTGTAGAAAAGGACAATCGGAAACTTTGGGAGATTGTGCAAGAATTGAAATGACGTTTGACTAAGGTGGAAGTAGGGACGCATTCTCACTTGGAGACTTTAGCCAACCAGTGCTCACAACATCTATTTGCTCCGTTTGACGAAGAAGAGGTTGGGCGGTTGGAATAGTTGGTGGAGACCATGGAGAATTTGGGAGATACCAAGGAAGAGCACAAGGAGATATATAAGGCGATAGGGTAGGATTTCCTATAAGCGATGAACCTTCATCGATAAAAGATCATGGCCGACATACAGAAGATGCAGTTGACAATAGATGCTAGAGCTCGAGGGGTGATTGAGCTGAGTAGATAGGCAGCAAGAGATTAAGAGGAGTGTTTCTGTATAGATGACAATTAGAATTAGAACTAAGAAAAGTATGTATAAATAAGAGAAGCTCTAGAATGCACGGATCTCTTTTCCTTATAAGTGTTCAATTTGATTGAACTGCAAATCATAATCAGGATAGAACAAGAGCTTATGGAGCTGATGTGATTGAAGTGTAATCAACATAGGCTGGAGCGAATAATTATGAAGGTATCTTAGTATTAGCCCATGAGCTGTGCAAGCGTGATTTTACCCGGGAGAACTTTAGCAAGAGTCTCACCTTGACTAAGGCTTGTAAGAGAATAGATCCCCATCTGTAAGTAAAACAATTTAGCAATTCATTTGTGTGGCTTCTGAATTGATGGGATTAAGAATGTGACCGAATAGGTCATGAGTAGTATATCACTAGTGTTGCCCACTTTAACTTAATCCTTGTTTCATTTGTTATTTTGTGGTATCAAAACATGTTGATAATGTGTATTACAAGTTTGAATTTTTATGAGATTTGAAAATACATCCAAGATTTCATATATCCATATTACAACAATATGTATTCAACTCATGCAATTCACAAATCCATCCGCGTTCCTTACTTTAGCCACTATAGTATAATATCATGAAAAATTTGAGCTTTCAAAGATAATCTAAAAATGAATTTGAGATCACAAATAGCCTTAAATCAAGTATTTAGTTATTTAAAACCTATATTCATCATATAATTTAATTTGAAAATTAACTAAAAACTAGTCAATACACATTTGATAATTCAAAAGTTTGAACGAGTACAAAGTGGACATTGTATTTTAAAATTAGGGAGAATAGTAACCATCTTCTGCTTAAAGGAGCTAAAATAGAGCTTCCTCAAGATTAAGATAATTAATATTAACTTAATTATTGGTTGTACTATTTAAAATCATATATGAATAATAAGTGTGCTTATTATATCATATTTGAAAATCTGATATGTTAATAAAAGTAACATGTCAATCAGTGTGTTCATAATCATGTCACCATATAATTAATTCATAAGGAGTTAGATGAATGTTGATTGTGTGACAGTCTCCTAGAGTGTACTTTTTTGAAGCTTATATAAAAAAATAGAAATCATTAAGTTAATTTTTCAATTTGAGAATTCTTACATTATTTGAATTCATTATCATCCGTTTTCTTTGAATAACATAAACAGACAGTCTTCAAATTGGGTTTGGTAGAAACCTTGATTATATGTAAAGATTTTAATTTTTTTTCTCATGTACATATTATTATTGATATTGTTCTACAAATTGATTTGATCATGTAGTGGCTTGATCATAAAGCAAGTATATTGATAGCTTAAGTTGCATATCATTAACATCATTGTTGTTTGTAAAGAAAAAAGATAGAATTATGAGGTTAATAATTGATAACCGTGGATTGAATGAACAAATGGCGCAAAATAATTATCTATTGCATTGAAAGGATGATTTTTTTTAATCAAATGATGCATGGACATAGGAAGATTACGAGATCATAAAAACACTTTAAGTGGAGAGGTTAAATAAGGTTTAAGGTTGATCATTTCATAAGAAGAGTATATTCCTAGAAGATTCAAATTTATGATATTATTAAAAATTGATGAAACATGTCATTGCATGACACGTGGAAGTTGAGAAAATTTTGAAAAATTTACAATGATTTTTCTATTGACCAATGATGTGGAAAGATGTAGAGTTATATATTTAAAACTCTATATCAAAAGAAAAACGATAATTTAAAAACTAGCAAGTTTATTAGAAATTTTTGTTATTTCCAAGCATCGATGGGAATATGTTACTAAGGTCCTAGTATATATATTGCATATGACTTTTTAAGGATATTATTAAATTCAATCAAGGATAAAAGCGTTTGCTCTTCCATTTTCCATGTGTTTGAGTATGATAAGTTATGGACATGGCCATTTTTTTTTGAATAATCCAAATAAAGTTTTCCAAAATATGCTTGTTAACTAAGTGCTCTTATCAGTGATGAGATCTGTCACTAAACCATATTGAGAAAAAACTTCATTCATTTAAATGGAAGCAAATTATGGTGCAGTTATTGTTTTTTTTGTGGGTCTAACATGAATCATCTTGCTCAATATATCCATAAAAATGATTATCGAATCATAATCAATAGATATCTTTGGTTACTTACATAAAATTTCCATACCGACGTGCTCGCATCTTATGCTTGGTGTTGGTAGAGATTGTAGTAGACCTTTAGGTTTTTTATTGGTAGTCTTATTGTGTTGACATGCCACACAACTTTGTACATAGCTAGTGATATCCTTTCTTAGTCTTGGCCAAAACTATACCCTATGGATGCCTTCAATAATCTTCTCCACTTCTACTTGCCTATTAATAGTTGAATGATGTGCTTATGGTAACTTTATTCTACAAAGAGTAATATTTATGGGTATCCAAATATTTTCCTAATAGAAAGGCAATCTCTATTCTAATTGACTTTACCTTTAGAGGGCTTGTACAGTCTTCTCATGCTCCTTGATAGCTTGGTTTAGGTTCTCCCACCATTTAGATTGAATTTTCAAGCTCTCTCATGTGATTAATGCATAACAATCTTGTCAATACATGAGCAAATTGTTTCTTTCCCTCCACATAAATGATCTTCTTATTGAAATCATGTCACCATTTAGCCCAACAAAATTGTAGCTTTGAGTGATCATTCTGAGTTTATAAATAAACCAAAAGCTTGTGATAGGTCTCAATTAAAAATTATTTATCTATGAGATAGTGCTTCCAATGTTAAGTAGCCAACACAATGGCTAACTGCTTTCTTTTTCTGGTATGATAATTCTGCTCCATCGGCAAAAGCTTTTGTGAGAAGAAGTCAATTGGATGTCATCCATCTTCCCATTCCTATTGTAACACTCCTCCAACTGCCACACGTGATATATGTTGAGAAACCGACTCTTCAAGAATCACTCCAAGAAGAGGAGAGCATACCAAACAGACAAGAGAGAGTGTACAGGAATGAGATGGGGAAGGCTTCGCCTTCCTCTGTATATATAGGGTGAGTACAGGGAAGCCCTAATTTCGGGTTAGCCCTAAACAAATTTGTACCATCGGTACGTAATAACCCTAGATCTACGGCATGTAGTCATCAGGCACGGATCGACCTATATCAACTAGATGAGCTTGGGATATTAACAATATATCGCTAGCAAGTTTTTTGGTCTCACTAGGTCACACCATTTAAGAGCACATCCTTCAAAGCTAGAAATGAGATTTCATGAGCTGTACACTATTGCTAAATGCACTTTGCTTGAGTGATTTGTTAAAGCTTGAGCAATACGAGTCAAAGCTTCCACAAACCTTCTAAACAAGCCGGTCAAACCCAAGAAACTACGTAGTAGAGTTTGATTTCATAGAGCACTCCTATTCTGAATAGTGTTCACTTTGTCACTCATGCCTTGCATACCCTCAACACTAACTCTTTGACCTAAATAATCTACTTTGCTTTTACAAAACTCATATTTTGAATCTTAACATAAAGCTTATTTTCTCTCAACTCTTGGAGTTCTTCTCATAGATGTGTCTGATGATCTTGTAAGGACTTGCTATATATGAAGATATCATCTAAAAACATAATCATTCATTTATGTAAATACTTTAAAAAAAACATTCATGAGTCATATGAATTTGACACGGACATTGATTAAATCAAATGGTTTAACTAGATACTCAAAATGTCAATATGTAGTTCTAAAAATTATCTTCTATATATCTTCATTAGCTATTCTTATATCATTATACCTGCTCATAAGATCAAGTTTGGTGAAATACTAAGCTCCATGAAGTTGATTAAACAAGTCAACCATTTGTGGTAATGGATACTTGTTTTTCACTGTTTGTTGATTTAAAGCACAATACTTTATGCACATCCTTATGGAGTCACCATATACAACTATAACTCTATATGGTGACACACTAGGTAGGATAAATCCTTTTTCCAAAAACTACTCCAATTGTTATTGCATTCCTCCATCTTGTTTGTTGCAAGTCAATATGGAGTTTTACAACAAAGCCTTGATTTGATGAAGATTTTGACCATCAAAGTATTTCTTTGTTTTGTGTGATATCTTACTCTCTGTGAGAACTTGCATCATGGAGTTGGGAATTTGAGAGTTTGTGTAAATGTGTGCATTAGGGTCATGGTCATCGGGTTGGAACAACTCCTTTTAGATACATGATGAGCTTTCAAAAAGCCATTGGAGGAAAACCTGAGTGAGAGTCAACTCGGAGGTCACAATACCAAATCAATTTTTATTGATTTTTTTTTCAACCCTCTCTTGAGTAAATCAAGGGCTTCAGCTCCATTCATATCTTATATCTAAATTTGCAGATCTCAAAATTCTTCAATGTACTCGTCCACACTTCCCTTTTGCTCAAGTTTCCACAACTTCATCTGCGCAATGAATATGGGATGAGTTGCCTGAAAACTCTCAAGAAGATATCATTTCATTGAACTTCAAGTAACTTGTCAGCCCGATTGTAAGTAACTTAGACTCATGTATGTAGCTAAGGACCAAACTAGGACCTGAGAGTGTAATTCACACCTAAGGAACAAAGGAGGACCTAACGGACCCAGGACCGGACTCAAATCTATCTGAACCTAAGAGCCAAATCTAGACACACACCTGAGGCGCTAAGGGGCAAACCCATATCAAGGACTTTGGAGTGTAGATAAAGTCCGTCCAAGGTGACCAAGTGACTTGCTTATGTTGGATTATGAGAGAACCACTAGCAAAGTAAATCAAATGCTACACCTTAGTGGTGCCAAACATGACCAAACGAGACATGTACCCTTGCACTAACCTTCAAATGGATGTTCTTGCATGTTGGCGCTGACTTGTTATGTACACTAGAGTGAATTTCCGCTGCAATGAGGACTTTGGAGGTGTAGGAAATAAAAATTCTATGAGAATTGATATACTGTTATATAATGGATTTTGGGGTGGACATATTCCAAGCATTACAACTAGTGATCAACTCTTTGATAAGAAAATGATACAAATGGTGAACACTACTGTCAAATCAATGCTTGTAATGAAGTCGATTAATTTAGGACCGAAGTCATTTAGGTACACTTACTTTGCATGCATGATACCCTAGTATGAATCTTTGTTCAACATCATGAAAGCCATGGAGAGCTTGAATATTGCTTGTACATGAAGTTTACATTACAAAGTTAGGTTGACGTTCAAAGTTAGGCACTATGAACGTTAACAAATGACACTTGTAATTTTTTTAGAGGAATTCAACTTCACATGACCTGTTCAAAACTGTTGTAGCTTAAATCAGGTAAGTTCTGTCTGGTTAAAAAATAAACATTAAATGATTCCACTCCTCTTGTGATGGTTGATGAATATAACTTCCGATAGTCACGGAAGTCAGAGAACCGTGAACCGAAATGAAGGTTTGAAATTCAAAGAATCGGACGCTTTATATACAAGGGACACAAACAGTTTAAGATCAATGTAGTCAGATGATCCTAGATATCCTCTTCATGCCTCTTTTCTAGATATCCCTCTAGAAACATGAAAAGACAATGACCCTCGAGGAATGTTTAGATTGAGTTGTATATGTTCCTTAGATGTGTTCTTCTAACTTTATTGTGCTCATAATAGATAAGATCATAGTTAATTGCTCTTATTACTATACATTCATGGTAGAAACAACGGTACTTTCCTATATTTAAGTTTTGCACATGGAATCCTCCTGGCTGCCAAATCCTGAAATCTGAGTACTTCGATACTATACGAAATTAAAATCAAAGTAAACTAAAAACTGAGTACTATGAATTCAAAGAGCTTTGATTCATAAACCTTTTGAACAGGCAGAGTCCTAGCTCACCAACAAAGGGAAAAAAATGGAAGCCCCTTGTGAACAATGTCAATCCTAGGGCTCACCAGTGAGTCCGAACCTTGTATTGGAGCATTCTCTTCGGCAGCAAATCGATTTCAGAATCTCTCTGCCTCTCCTACAGCTTTGATTCCAGTTCCTTTCTAAGAATCCTTGGACGATCAAATTCAGTATTTCTGTACATACTACGGAGCCCCAATCTAGTGAAAAAAATATCTTTAGTGGAAACTCAGGCGTAGAAATAACAGATGTCTAAACTAACATTCTTATAAACAGTCTCCAAAACTAACGTCCAGTAACTTAGTTTGTGAGTAATCCTAAGTCATGAAGCTACCAAAATACCTGACACTATATGCTCTGACTTATACTTTCTCATAAGCAAGATCGGATAGACTTCTAGAATTCTAAGGTTACATCTCCCATTGAAATTCTTTTGTGAGTTTCAGATCGTAATCCAGTCTGTTCATCAAATCTTACTCCATCTCCACTCGGCCACTCTAATGTGTTTATCCGAGACCTTGTCACCTCCAGTGTAGCAGGTTCAGCTTTTTAGACACAATCTTTCAGTTCTAGCAATCATGTAAGCTTTGTCATTCTTAATTTTCATATTACATCTAGAAAAATAATAATAATAATTTTAAATGTTGCTCTTGTAAAAATAATTCAATCTTTTGCAAGATGCAAAAGTCAAAGAATAATGCCCATTATCAGCAACAACTGATTATGACTGAAATCTCCGATGACCGCTTTTTGAAATCTTGTGGGAAGACATCAATGACAAATGACAGCAGTCCAACCGAATAAAGATAAAATTGGACTGAACAGACTCACATCAAAATGACATCATTGGATAGCAAAGTGCACATGTGCAAGCTTTGCTGACCGGGTCCAATGCTGCTTGACAATGAATACATCAACGTTTACCTCTGTTGTAAACTGTATGTATAGAGTCCAAAGTAAAGACAGCAGATGATCCAATCTTGATGGTTGCTGTATCAACATTCTTCTAAAGGATGAACAGCGAATTGCGGAGGATCTTTAAACTACTTAGGCCACGTGCATCGTGTATAATCTTCGGACAGCTCACTTAGGAAATGCTACTCACTATTAGCTCTAGCTAAGGTTGTACCACATTTAAACAGTATCGAGTGCAGCTGGAAACATCAAGCTGGTATCGAGGCCAGCGTGCAAACCATCCAAATCGAAGAGTCTTCCCCGACACCTTTTTCAAGACTGGGAGTATAAGATGCAACTCGTGGGAGACACGAACCACAAGCGAAGTTTTTCGCAAAGCTCGTCGGGTGCAAATCATCAGGTAAGATACTTTTGAGCAATCAAACATTCTGGATACTTCAGCTCTCCTTGATAAAGTACATGTCGTTCACTGCTCAGGGAGGGAATTATAACGATCTCGTCATATATAGAAAGCAATCATTGCAGACAAGTTTCACGTGACTGCTCATTTGTCCCTAGTCAAGCTTTGCTCTCCTTCTCTCAGCTCAATAACTGGTTTTATGTGTCAAACTTCATACGCAGTTTCTAAACTGTTACAGTCTTTTTGAAGTTAAGGCTTGCATTGGTACCACACGTTCATAAATCTCTTATCGAAATTTTGATGACGTACGGTAGTACTACCTTGCCCTTTTCCATATGTATCTTGTAGCATTGCGCAGATGTGGATCTTCTGACTGAATTTGAATTGACCTGCCCCTTCAAACACAAGTCTGAAAGTACTACTCCCATGAGTCATTTCCTACTGCATCATAAACATATCATTAAGAATGTTGTATGAAACTTCAATAGATTATTACATGTGCAAGATTGGAAAAGTGAAAGAATGATTGAATCTAACTGTTACTGTATCCTACATCGTCTGCAGAAAGGTGAAACCTGGGAAACATCCGATCCAGCTTTTGACAACATAATACTATTATATTGTATTGCAAGAGGATCAAGATCAACAGACAAGGCCATTCTTCAAGCATGGCTTTCCCTGTTTCGAAATGTAAACTAATGTTCTTCGCAGTTCTCTTCATGGCGGCTATTGCCTCGGGGGCTAAGCTCTCGAAATCACATTATTATAGAACATGCCCAAACCTGGAAACCGTCGTCCGTACCAAAGTTAACGAGATTATCAATGCAGATTTAGGAATGGCTCCAGGCTTGCTTCGTCTACATTTTCATGACTGCTTCGTCAGGGTAAGAGCTTTTTCTATACAGGATTAAATCGTAATTGACTCAAACGTATGTTGCTGACAAACGGTTGGTCTTCTGCTGAAAGTGAATGTGAGTAAAGTTTTTAGTGCAGCTACCAATCAGTGCAAGATGTGCATTGATTGTGCATGTATTCAGCAGCCTAAGATGATTTCTCTTTCCGCATTTAAGACTTGTCTCACAATTTTGTGAAAATGCTCAGGGTTGTGATGGATCGGTACTCCTCGATTCAGCGTCCAACTCTGCAGAGAAAGATGCACCACCAAACTTTGGCTCTCTAAGAGGATTCGCCGAAGTTGACGCAATCAAGGCCACAGTTGAAAAAGCATGTCCTGGTGTGGTTTCATGCGCGGATATCCTGGCTTTAGCAGCCCGTGATGCCGTAGTGAAGGTCGATACTTGCCCTCTCTCTCATAGAGTCAACGACAAGCACATGTGCTAAAAGTATAGTACACATTATATGGCTCTAACGTCACGTGAGGAACCACACTCTATGGATGTAAGGAATGCTGGAACTGTTACTGAGACACTTGTTAGCAGGCCATTTATATAGATGAAAATATACATCATTCCTCGCGTGACTCATTTATGCATCTTACTGAGGACGATTTCCCAAATATGTTCCTAATCGTGATTGATTAGCATTTCTGTTGAATTCGACCCAAGCGGGCTAATCACACAGCTTTGCCCATTTGGTGGACAGGTTGGAGGCAAATATTGGTCCGTACCTCTTGGACGCAAGGATGGATTCACGTCGTCTCTGGTGGAAGCCAACACTAGTCTACCCTCTCCTTTCATGACCTTCCCCCAGCTCGTACAGAACTTCGCTGCTGTGGGGCTCAATGCGAAGGATATGGTTATTCTTTCAGGTACTTTACTCAATGACTATTACTTGAGCAAGATGCCTAGAAAGCTTGCAGATCTAAGGTGGATCTCTTCGACGGGTAGATATCCAAGAAATTCTTTTTCAAAGACTTAGTTGCAGAACTCTGACCGGTTTAATGATCGGAGAGATATCATGCATTTGTATTCTTGCAGGTGGGCACACAATCGGCCAGGCTCACTGCGCAGTGGTGATTCCTCGTCTGTACAACTTTAACGGTGTGGCCGGAGCCACCGATCCATCACTTGATCCCACCTTTGCCAACCTCCTCAGAACTCTCTGCCCTTCAGACGAGCCCTTGACCTTTGTTGGACAAATGGATGCCACCAACGGCACATTCGACAACAACTACTTCAAAGCCGTGAAGAGCCGCAGGGGACTGTTCCCATCAGATGCTGCCCTCATCACCAACTCTTTCGGTCGCAGGGTTGTGAACAAAGCAGCCAAATCCCCCGGCAGCTTCTTGAAGGACTTCGGAAAGTCGATGGTGAAAATGGGCAAGATTGGTGTGCTGACTGGATCTGCTGGAGAGATCAGGCAAGTGTGCTCTGCTGTCAACAGCAGTTAAAATTACTCATTATCAGATGCAGAAGGGAGTTGAAGGATGCAAACAGGTAGATGCAAGGTTACCAGAGATTGACAGCAGTTGACTGCATCATTTTTTTAGAATGCTTCCTTAACATTCCATGCAGCCGACGGCAATAAGAGTATACGCTGACGCATAAGCTCACACGTGAAAATTAATTAGATTTACGAGAATGATACCTGTACGTAAATTGAGATATATCTACATTCTTTGTTTAAGATGTGACTGAACTCGTTCCAATTGAGTATATCCGAATAAAGCTCTTTGAAAAAGTTTTTCGCAATATTGGATTGACAGTTGCAGAACAGATGTTTTTGGTAGAAAATCATTCTCACATCGTGCAGCGACCATTCTCTTGGAGTTTAAATTGAACGTAATGTGTACATGTGGTGCTGCAAATGTATGGAGTGGAAATAATTTGTAAATTCATTGCAATCGAATTTTTTTGAAACCTGACAAAAAGAAGTTTTTATTATTCGGATTTTAAGCCTTTTAATTTACAATATTATATCATTTAAAAAATATGCATAATTTGAAACACAAGTTAATGCACATATATTATTTTTATTTGGACACAAATGGTTCAATTATGTAAAAATACATGTGTTAGCAAAATCAACAAATTTTGGTCCTTGACTCACAATGTTTGTGTCCACTATACTGTGTTAAAGATAAAAAAGTTGAAACAGGTGAAAATTATAATTGAAAGTATACGTTCCAACAAAAAACGTTCAAGGAATGAATAAGAAATAAAATATCTAACGTGGTTTTTCATTGCTAAAATGTCACTATGAGAGCCAGAGTTGAACGAATGTGACTAACAATTATATGAACCCCATTATCATTTCAATCACAATCATTGTAATTTAAAAGATTATTTCAATCATTTTATTTTAAACGTCAAAAATTAATAATTGTAAATGAATAATCTTTGACGTTTGATATGAACTTACTTACCATTGAACTTGACATACACCGATTTCGAATATAATTCATACTAAGGCAAGATTGAACTTATCAAGATATGTGACAAATGTAAAATTTTTGGCTAACTCTATGATAATGGTGTATGCTCAATTAGAATAGCTTTTCGTCCAATGACTCCAATCTATGTCATGGATGCGTTATATCAGAGGTCTAGTGTGATGGCAGGATTTTGTAGCCTAGTTGTCAGCATAACTTCACTATCATCTACGATAGTGAAGTTATGCATGGATGTTCAACTTATGCATACACACAGTCTAACCTGTCAAAGGATATGGTATAATCGTTCAAGATCCGTTCAGACCGTGACTGAAGTCCGGCTACTGGTGCGTTTGACTACCGGAGCTTCTAACCTGATTGCCAGGTATGACAGGTATCTCACTGTATAAACTTATAGACTGTCTTGTATCGCTAGGTATATCACATTAAAGGATTCGACGGTGCGTAATGTCAATTGAGTCGTGACCTCTTTAGGTTTTCATTTTTAAAGGTCATAAGAACATTTTCATTCGAATTCATAACAAAATCATACAGAATATTTGAACATATAAGGAGTGGTTCTTTCAAACATAGTATTAGCTTATTTATAATATGTTTACTTTCCCAGGTATTCATCAACAACGATGGAATTCACTAAATATTCGATAACAAGTCTACTCTCTAGAAACCCATTACAGTTCTATCATTCCGTTGGCATCGGTCGAACGTTGCACAACTGCTTCTCAATACGCGGGATCACATCAATATCACCAACATGAAGTAATAAAAAAATGAAATTTTTTTCAGTTCTTTCTTCCTTCAAAGAGCAGTCTACTCAATATTCAAACTTGAGAGTTATGGAAATCGCCTCGCAAATGGAATGCCCACAAAAATAGGGTACTCAATCTGAAGATTGAACATTCGAGTTAGTATGCACAATATGTTATCCACGACACAGGTACTGACTTACGGCCCTTGAGTTAAAGTTAACCTCCCTGGTCCAAGGTTCCAGGGAAGGTCGAAGGATATTTTCAGCTCGGGAGTACTCGGAATGTATATATACAGCATGTTCCCGTGCTGGACCCGTCCTGCTTCATGTACAACTGCATCTGAGAATAAAATCTTGCAACGTATGAAGCTTCCGTGATAACCATGCGTAAGATAGAGATTTGCATCAGCTGTGAATTCCTTCATTCACTCACTCCTGAAGTGTACAACCCACCTCACAAACACGAATGTCAACCGTTTTATAGACGAGAAGTGGTGTAGACTGTGGATACAAATCATATACTGATACAATCAAAGATCCAAGATGTTGAATAAGTATCAAATCAGTACAATTTGGAAATGAAGCCAACAATTTTTATCTAGATGCAGCCTTAGGCTACTGTTACAGTAGAATTCTTGCATCTGTAATGAAACAGTTAGATTCAGTCGATGAACGCTAAGGAGTACGCTTGTCAGTGGATACATCTATGAAATTGGAAACTGGAAATCTGATCTACTAGAATCTGAATCTACTATGAAGGAGGACTTGGAAACTGACTGTGATCTGGAAATAAGCAGAGAAGCAGAATCTGAAAAGGTCCTCCTTTTGTCTCCTCCAAACGCATTAACGTGCTGACAGATGGTCTACTTGGTCTATGGCAGCATATTCATTCACTCAGTAAGACAACTCACATCAGATGTTAGTTGTCTGATTCATTTGTCTGAAAGTGCTATCTGAAATTGATGTGTAATTGAAATTTGAATGCTGTACCTACATTCATTACAATATGAATGTAGGTACAGCATTAAACTTTCGAGGGACTTCAAATTTAAGAAAAAAACACACAAAACAGTAAGTATTAAAAGTTTGACATGTGTTTGAGGTTGCAGGGTCAAGTATGTATGTATACATCATTCTGGCTACATGGTCACCTTTAACTTCGGTGAGATTATGCTCTTTTTATAACAGAAAACGGAAAGATGGCCAACAGTTGGAAGCATATTTATCTGATTTTGAAGACTGTTATATAATCCGACCTAATCCGTCTATCTTCAAACGATATAATGAAGTAATTCATATTAATTATGGAAACGCAGTCTCAGATCGGCCATGCTCAAGGAATGTTACACAGACATGAGTACTCACAGACATTCCATGGTATCTGAACTATGAATGATATCTACGGGATGGAGAAAAGTCCACTGACGATCAAAGTCCAGCACATATCTAATAGGTCCAAATCCAAGAGTATCACGGTCTTACTCCACGGATCCTTGTAAGATGTAAGGCTCCACAACAAGCATATTGATTCGTATCTGGTGCCAGAGCAATCCCCCGTGTTAATATGCTCGTGTCCCTGTACATACACGACAAGACCATCTGAGCGCCTCAAAGTCTTAGTGTTCACCAGTACCCACGTCCTGTTTACGTTATGTATCAACCTTGCAAAGACTTCTGAGAATGTACAACCACAAGCAACAGCATTTCAACTTCAATCATTCATCATGATTGAAGTTGACCGAGTAGCACTTCCAGCAATCATGGGGCCAGTAGTAAGCAGTGAACATTGCGTCCGAAGAATGCTAATATTGGACCAACAAGATTCAGCCTTAACTGGCTTCACTGATTTGCAAAGTGCATGTTTACAGGCTTTGGTGACCGGGCCCAATGCTTGACCATGAACGCTTCCAAGCTGAACTGTACGTCAACTGCAACTTTTATGTCGGAAGTGAAGACAGCAGATGGAACTACGTTCTGGAGTTGTTGAGTTAACTTTCATGTAAGGAATCTAATCTAAGAGCCATTTTGATTCAGACTTTGTAACTACTTTCACCACTTGCATCATCTACAATGTTTCGGACATGTGACTTGCAGAAAGAGTTATGAAGTCACTATTAGCTAGTTTCGTCCCAAATTTAAACAGTATGAACTGCAACTGGATCCATCAAGCTGTTGAGACATCAAGGCCATCGTGCAGACAATCAGAACATCTGATCGAAAGGGCTTCCTCCACACTTCTTTCAAGCTTCCCAAGAGGCAAACGGGGAAGCGCCTAAGAGTATAAGATGCCGCTCGAGGAAGGCACAAAACAGAAGCCAAGTATTTGGCTAAGTCGCTGGGTGGAATTCATCAGGTTAGTTATATCTCATCAGTAAAATTTCTGGATCCTTCAACTTTTTTGAAAATGTTTGTGATGAGGAAGGGATGACATTGATCTGTTCACATTGGATGCAATTAGAAAGTATTCATTGCATTCAGAGTGACACAAAGAAAATTTGTTTAAGTTTTATGCGGCTTCCCAGTCAATCCTTGCATATGTTATCTCTCTCAACCTCTTCCTCTCTTTCCAGAAAAAGATGTTCGTATCAACCTTCATAGCCAGTTTCAACACAGATTATGGGAGCTAAGCTTCCGAAATTTCCAGCTTTGTCTCCCCTAGATTTGACGAATTAAAATACCATGTTCAGTTTACGTATAAATCTTGTTGCAACGCTTAGATCTTGATCTTTTACATTGTTCTGAGAAGGAATGGAGCTTTGCTGTTAATTAGTCAGGATATATTCTTGCAGTGTCGGAAGAACTTAGTCTCAGAATCCATTCATGACTAAACCATGAGACAGAGTTGACTATTCAGTAGTATGGATTAAATCGTCACTTTAATCTCTACAGATATAAAAGTGAAAGTAATGATGGAATCTAATTGCCTGCAAAATTTCTGCAGAAGGTTTGATCTGAGAAGCATTCGATCCAGCTTTCTGTATTGCAAGAGGATTGATAAAAAAGATCGAACACCGTTCAAACATGGCTTTAGCCGGTTCGAGATGTGCACTTCTACTCTCCACAATTCTTTTGATGACGGCTGTCGCCTCTGGGGCTAAGCTTTCAAAATACCATTACTATAGGACTTGCCCGAAACTGGAAACGGTTGTCCGAGACAAGGTGAATGATATAGTCAATGCGGATCTAGGAATGGCTCCAGGCTTACTTCGTCTACATTTTCATGACTGCTTCGTCAGGGTAAGCGTACTCCTAATTCTTTAACAAGGCTACTCTCAATCGACTATCAATGTACGGCTTATAGAATCTTCTGTGTCCCCCTGCTCTAACTGTATGTAGGTTTCAAAGATTTTAATGGTGTACGCAGGCAAGAAGGACTTCTGGTATATAAATTTTAAAATAATCTCAGATTGTTGTTGAAATGCTCAGGGCTGTGATGCATCAGTACTCCTCGATTCAGCATCCAACTCAGCAGAGAAAGATGCACCACCGAACTTTGGCTCTCTCAGAGGATTCGCCGAAGTTGACGCAATCAAGGCCACAGTTGAAAGCGCCTGCCCTGGTGTTGTTTCATGTGCAGATATCCTGGCTTTGGCTGCCCGGGATGCTGTGGTGAAGGTCGATATCTTCCCTTTCTATCTCTCACCTTCTTTTTCATGATCAAATGCATTGGTATGAGACATCATGAATCTGTTATGATTGTGATGTATCATAATTTCCCTCTAGCCAAAATGATGTCAATCATCACCACTTTGCACATTTCTTGGTCAGGTTGGAGGCAAGTATTGGTCCGTGCCTCTTGGACGCAAGGATGGCTTCACGTCTTCTCTGGTGGAAGCCAACACTAGTCTGCCCTCTCCATTCATGACCTTCCCTCAGCTTGTGCAAAATTTCGCTGCTGTGGGACTCAACGCCAAGGATATGGTCATTCTTTCAGGTACCTTAGTTGAATTGTATGGCTGACAAAAGGAGGGTACACCTTTTGTTTCTAAGTCTGCAGGAATTTCCACGCTGGGTGAAGATTACATGAATCTGAACGTCTCCTTAAGAGCTGAGCTCATACATATGCATTTGCATCGTTGCAGGTGGGCACACGATCGGCCAGGCTCATTGTGCTGTGGTTATTCCTCGTCTGTACAACTTCAACGGTGTGGCCGGAGCCACCGATCCATCACTGGATCCCAAATTTGCCAACTTCCTCAGAACCCTGTGCCCTTCAGACGAGCCTTTGACCTTTGTTGGACAAATGGATGCCACCAACGGCACATTCGACAACAAGTACTTCAAAGCCGTGAAGAGCCGCAGGGGACTGTTCTCATCAGATGCTGCCCTCATCACCAACTCTTTCGGTCGCAGGGTTGTGAACATTGCAGCCAATGACCCCGGCAGCTTTTTGAAAGACTTCGGAAAGTCGATGGTGAAAATGGGCAAGATTGGTGTGCTGACTGGATCTGCAGGACAGATCAGGCAAGTGTGCTCTGCTGTCAACAGCAGTTAATATTACTCATTTATCAGATGGAGAAGGGTGTTTTGGCGGCCGGGTACGAAGTGTACCTCGGCACCTAAGATTGAGACAGATTTAATTCATTAGCTGTCGTGTTATTATTAATTCCATTCGAAGTAGGACGGATTCATAAGAGCATAAGCTTAAGCCTTGGGCACGAGCTTACTGCGTTCAGACTAGTGGAGTAAGATTTAAACTGTGGAACCTAATAGTGTATGTGATTAGTCTACATTCTTTATATCATATCATTGAATTATAACGGAGTATATTCAAATACAACTCTTCGTATATAGTCCTCTTTGGAGACCATTTTTCGTACATCAGTCTCAGAATTGCCCAAGAGGTGGGCGTGAACGTGCATACAACAACACAGCGGTTACACCATCATTCCACAACAAATCGGTTGACTCCACAAGTCATTGCACAAAATGTTTGTTTGTAGCGTGGTCAATGAATGAGAAAGCAGATATCGCCTTGCTAGATGAACTAAATGAAACTTAAAAGATGATTGAGTAAGTATTCAAGAAGCATGAGAAGGCATATTACATCGAGAACACAGATTGGGAATACTCAACTAAGTAGCCAGCTGTTTTGTTTCTCTCAGTTTGGAATGTTTTTCTTTTGAAGCCATAGTTCTAAATCTTCATACTTGACTGCTGTCAACTTGCCTATGGAATATCATGCTCTAGTGTTGTCTCAAGTTGTAGCAGTGAGGTTGACATCAACACTGCTGTTGTGTATGGCGGGCAGCAAATATTCTTCAATATTTGTTAAATTTAATATATAGTATTATGCGACATTGTTCGAGAGGATTGAGGACGTGAAATCAATCTTGGAACTCTACATGTGAACTCATAACAGCCAAGGTTTGTAAACCGATGTTGTTCAAATTGAAAAATGTGATAGTCATCAGCATTGCATCATCTTACATGGAATGAGCAAATTCTCTTGGACTATGAGACCCGGTCACAGCTCAGCCATGGTCTAGTGCAAGGATCAAGAGTGCTCTTGTGAGTGACAGATTCACTTCTAATATGAGTGACAGATTCACTTTGCGTTTGAAAACATTGTGTTGTCAACAATGTCAAGAATCTAAGAAGCTCAGTTGCTTGATGAATTGGTGATGCAGTGAATCTGATCACTTCTTCCCCATGCACCTTCGTCGATGTGGAGATTGCATAGAGTGAATCGATCTTGGAAGAGCTTTGTACAACATCGATTGAATAGGAGAGTTTGGAATTGGTCAGGGTTGATCATAGGGCATATTAAGAGGGGAAAAACAAATGTCTTTGACCTCAAATGAATGCTTTTGAGATCCTCTGCTCTCAAAGATTCCTAAAAGAAATCAGTCGAGAACTATTTACAATTATGTACAAAAGAAATGCCGATGCAGGTGATCTGGACCAGGTGTAGGGGCTTGTTCCCATCTGGAAAAGATATCCAGATGTTGACCTCCTCGTCTCATGCGTTTGGATTGACTATCATAACCGACAAACAGATATTGATGGGTTGGGATTCTTGTTTGTTTCTTCTCTGTTTATCTAGGTATACAGAGACACTACAACGAAACACGCAAAGGTGGGCAAAACTTGGCTTAGTATCTGTAAGCTTTCCTTACGGCATGATACCAGAATTGACTTTTGTTGGTGACATGTTCACCAGGTAGTTTGCCGTGGTCACAGCCTACCGCGTAGCTTACTTGGAACTCCACTGTCCAACGTCTAGCTTCTGGCTCGCTCAAGCAACATTCGATTCTTCCTCTCTGACACTTCATTCTGTTGAGGGGTATATGCTACAGTCAATTCCTGATCAATACCTTGTTTAGCACAGCACTCATTGAATCTAGTGGATGTGTACTCTCCTCGTCGATCGGAACGTAGAATCTTCATTTTCTTGGTTGTAGGGTTCTCAATCTTGTCTTGAAGGTGCTGAAAGTTCTCAACGCATCACTCTTTGCTTGAAGTAATAGACCCACGTGTATCTGGAGTAGTCGTAGGTGATCTTCATGAAGTATTTGTCTCCTCAGTAATGGACCACATAGATCTGAATGCAGAATTTGAAGAACCTCTATAGCTCTCCTTTCACTTTGCTTTGGGAAGACTTCTATTCTGTGCTTTCCCTTTATACACCATTCACGGAGGATTTTAACTACAGGAAGAGAAGGAATTCCTACTGCAATGTTGTGAACACTAAGATGATGCAGGCTTTGGAAATTTAAGTGGCCCATTCTACGATGCCATAGTGCTACGGTAGCAGAACTAGGACTCCTTTCAGCCAGATTGGCTTGATTACGCAATGATTGAACATGCATTGAGTTTATAGAGTCTACTTCCTTTCTTTCTATATGTACGTGCTACAAGCTTATATGGTTGACTTTTTGTAACTAATATACATTTGTCTTGATCGAAAACAGCTATGAGCCCAAGATCAGTAAGTAATCCCACAGAAAATAGATTTTTCGTCAAGCCAGGTACCTAGACAATATTAGCAATCCTCTTTATTGGTCCACTTTCAATTTTCAATGTCAACAGTCCAATTCCTTTGATGGAATGTGATTGTCAACCGGCTGATTTAACAGTGCTAGAGCGAGAGACTGTGCGTACATCGTTCAAGGCATACGAATCTCCAGTCACATGTCTAGATGCACCAGAATCTATAAACCAAGGATAATCTTCTTCAATTGAGAGTGCAACCAATGCAACTGCAAGGTTGCCATCATACTCCTCCTAGTGATTTCGTGAATCTGAATCAGAGGCTAATGATGGAAGTCTAGCTTCAAAGTCTAGACCTCCTAGTTCATCAATGTTTGCATCGTATGATTCCACTACAGGCTCGTGTTCTTCAGCAAGATGCAGTTCTTTCTTCTCTGCTGGAAGTTTACTCAAGTCTTCATGACAATCTCTGTGCCAATGACCTTTTTTTCCACAACGATTGCATCGTCCTGGTCTCCGCGAGTATGCTTCTTGGCCCCTTGGATTTCTTCCAATTCCTTGAGTTTTCAAGAACTTTCGAAATCCAATCACATGTTCTCCCTTGTCACGTCCTAGTTGCATGCGCCATTGAAGCTCACTGAATGTTGGAAGACTTTTCTCTGCTGACACCACACAAAAAAATTTGATCAAAGCTCTTAGGAAGAGCATTGATAACTTGCTCTACCACCAATTCATCCTTTGGAGGTTCATCGTACTCGTTGAGCTGGTTGAGTTGTGTGTAGGCAAGCTATGGCAAGTGGAAGGGAGTCCACAGTACCTGCTGTGGTAGAAACATCCACAAGTGATCTTTATGGATCACATTCTCACACTGATTTTCAAAAGGTTATGGGCCCACATTGGGGTAGAGAGATTGACAGAGTTGAGAAGTTGAATACACTCAACTACATAAGATGGTCCCGGAACATGGAGGAGATTTTGAAATTGTATGGGTACTGGAAATATTGCAATTCTCCCCCTGAGAACATTGAGGAGAGCTTTGCTGATGAGGTGTTTGAACGTAATCATCTTGTCACTTTGAGGCTCTTGAAGGATACTCTCAACAATGCCAACCTTGAGATGGTGGAAGATATTCCATATGCATGGGATATTTGGTCCAAGCTCAAATCTGTGAGCAAGATTGGATTATTCGCCGATGCAAGGTTGAGGTGGGCTGAGATGTCTACCTTGAAGCTTGATGATGATGATCATGATGTGATAGGGCACATGGCCAAGCTTCATTCGTGCTTTACTAGAATAGGTGAGTCAGGTCTGATTATTCCTCCACATTTCAGGGTTGCACATCTATTTGCTAGCCTATCACCAAAGTATGAGCCCATAATTCTGTCACTTGATTCTCTTCCTTATGAACAAGTGTAATGGGACTATGCATACAACAAGATAGTTACATTTGCTACTAGATTTGATAGAGCTAGTTTGGAAGCTGCTTTTCTTGCAGACAAAAGGAAGAAGTGGGGACAGAAAAGTGGTACACAAGGGAAGAGAAAAGAGACTCGGAGCTGTTACTCCTGTGGCGAGAGAGGTCACCTGAGCTTCCAGTGCAAAAAGGTGTCTACGAAGAGCATAGATTCTTCCAAGGCTAATCAGAGACTTGAGAAGCACAAGAGAGTGGTGAAGAAGAAGGAGAGAGCCAACTTGGTTGAGGAACTTTTTTCAGATGATGAAGAGAGTGATTTTAGCAACATGAGTGTTGAGAGGAAGTCTGAGAAAGTGAGATATCCTGGTTGGTACTTGGACTCTGCTTGTAGTTCTCATATGAGTTATGAGAGTAATCTGTTTGAGAGCATGAAGAAGGTGTTGAGATATGTAGAGAGTGAAAATGGTGATGAATCTCCAATTCTTGGAGTAGGAACTGTCCTTGTGACTTTTGTTGGAGGAGAAAACAAGGACAAAAGACATACTCTAATATTGGAGAAAGTCAGATATGTACCTGATTTTGTCAGAAACCTGATGTCAGTGAGCAAGCTCACAACTGCTGGTTTTGATGTACATTTTTGGGGTGGAAGGGAGTCTTGCACCATAGAGAAGGATGGACAGGTTGTTTGCAATGGAGTTGCTGATGGTAACCTGTTCAGATTGGTAGAGGTGAAGCACAAGAAATCTGAGAAATCTTATCTCTCAGATGAAAAGTCACTGGAGTTGTGGCACAAAAGGTTGGGACATCTTTATGAGTCTAACATGAGACTCTTACATCAAATGGTGCGTCCTCAAAGGATCAAACGTTACCAAAAGGATCAAACGTTACCAAAAGGATCACTTGCATTCTGTGGTGCTTGTGCTCAAGGGAAGTCACAAAAGGCATCCTTCCCAAAGAAGTCATTGCACAGATCTGAGGAGCTACTGGATCTCATACATTCAGATGTATATGGTAAGATACCTCACGAGTCCTTACTAGGTGCACAATACTATGTCACTTTTATAGATGACAAGAGAAGGAAGAGTTTTATGTACTTATTGAAAAGCAAAGACAATATGCTTGAAAAATTCAAAGTCTTTGTTACAATGGTAGAAACTCATACAGGGAAGAAGGTGAGAAGACTGAGATCTGATGGAGGACTTGAGTATAACAACAAGGAGTTTGTTGCTTTTCTCAAAAGCAAGGGGATAGTGTCAGATGTGACAGCTAGAGATAGTCCCTCACAGAATGGAATTGCTGAAAGGTTGAATAGGACTCTACAAGAGAAGGCACTGAGCATGCTACAACATGCTCAACTTGAGATGCAGTTTTGGGGTGCAGCTATCAAGGTTGCTAACTATCTGAGAAATCAAAGTCCCACAACAACATTGAACAACATGACACCAGAAGAAGCATGGAGTGGTAAGAAACCTGATCTTACCATGTTGAGGGTGTTTGGTTGTCTAGCCTATGCACATATCCCAAAGGAGCAGAGGAGCAAACTTGGATTGAAATCTAAGAAGCTTATCTTCATTGGATATGAAGAAGGATTGAAGGGATACTTGCTTTACAACCCAAAAACTAATCATACAATACGCTCTAGGGATGTGTTGTTTGATGAGGAAAGTACTTGGAGAAATAGAGATGAGAGAAGTATCACACCAACTGTAGATATTTCATCTGTTTCTATACCTGTGAGTTTACCATTAGCAGGTGCTGGTGTTAATAGAGATGGAGCATCATCACAAGCACACAATGTTACTCATGAGATACCTGATCCTGAAGGTGGAGAGGAAGTGGTACCTAAAGTAGACTTGGGAAAAGAGATAGACGGTCTACCGGATGCTCAACTGGAGCCTTTTCCAATGAAGATTTACATCAGAAGGACAAGGAAGCATGGTAATGCTCAGGTTTCAAAAGCTGATGATTCTTTAGAGGAGCAAAAAATTGCTCCTAGAAGATCCAACAGACATAAATTTCAGGTTCAGAGATTGGGGATTGCTTCAGATACAGCTAATGTGTCTCTTCAAAATGATATTGTCATGGAGGAATCCATCTTTGCTTCTGTAGATGATGAACCTTCATCATATGCTGAAGCAGCAAGAAGATCAGATTGGAAGAATTGGGAGCAAGCCATACTTGGGGAGAAAGACTCTCTATAGCAGAATTGCACATGGGAATTTTTAGATCTTCCACCAGGAGGACTATTGGATGCAGATGGGTCTTCAAGGTAAAGAGAGGAGCTGCTGGTGAGATTTTGAAGTACAAGGCAAGATTAGTTGCCAAGGGGTACAGTCAACAACCTTACGTTGATTATCATGAAACCTTTGCTCCTGTGGCAAGGTATGGTTCTATTCGAATGCTGTTAGCTCTAGCAGCTGAGAATAATTGGGAGATAGAGCAACTAGATGTGAAGACAGCTTTCTTGAATGGAGACCTAGAGGAAGAAATCTACATGGATGTACCAGATGGCTACTCCACCTCCAATGGGAAAGTTTGCTTGCTCAAGAAAGCTCTGTATGGTCTGAAGCAAGCTCCTAGGAGTTGGTACTAGAAGCTTGATGCTTATTTGAGGATACAAGGCTTCAAGAGAGCACACTCAGACTTGAGTGTCTACAACAAGGATCAAGAACTCTACATAGCAGTCTATGTGGATGATTTGTTGTTGATGGGGAAGGGAGTAAGAGTTCTGAAGAGTGTAATCTCTTATCTGTGCTCCATTTTTGAAATGACAGTACTTGGTCTAGTGAAGTTTCTGTTAAGCATCCACATTGACAAAAATCGAAAGGAAGGATGGATTCGGTTGAGCCAAACCAAGTACATTGAGGGGGTTCTACACAGGTACAGGATGGAGGATGCAAAACCTGTTTCTACTCCATTGGAACATGACTGCAAGTTAAAGAAGGAGATGGATGACGCTAGCAAAGAAACAATCAAAGACTTGCAGTTTCTGTATCAGAGTGCACTAGGTTCACTCATGTTTGCTATGGTTTGTACAAGACCAGACATAGTTCACTTAGTGGGAGCTCTAGCCAAGTACACTAATTGTCCAACTCCAGCACATTGGAGATGTCTCAAGAGAGTACTGAGGTATTTGAAAGGGACTCTAGGTATGTATTTGGAATACAGGAAGCTAGGATGTAAACCTACTCTCAAAGGTTTTTCTGATGCTAGTTGGGGTGACGATTTAGACAACGGTAGATCCACTAGTGGTTACCTGTTTACTTTGAGTGGTGGACCTATTAGTTGGAGAAGCAAACAGCAGAAATCAGTAGCATTGTCCACAACAGAAGCTGAAATCATGGCTTCTTCACTTGCTACTCAAGAGCTGATTTGGTCCATGAGTATGTTGAGTGAACTAGGTTTTGATCAACAAACTCCAACAATACTGATGTGTGATAACACATGAGCTATTGCATTCACAAAAAATCATGTTCATCATCCTCGTACTAAGCACATCTCAAAACGTAGGAGATTTGTTGAGGAGAAAGAAGAGGAAAAAATAGTTAGACTTGTTTACTGTCCAACTGAGGACATGACTGCAGATGTGCTAACCAAAGCTCTCTCAAAAGAGAAACATAGGAAATGTGTAAGAGAGATGGGTCTGTTTCTGCCTTTTCATTAAGTGGGAGTGTTGTGAATTAATCTCAGAGTCAGACCAGATTAGTAACTCAAGACTAACAGTAAATAGAAATTTACTTTAGGGTTTTTCATTTAGGGTTTTCTTTTAGGGTTACCTTTGTGGCTAAGGAGACTCCAGCCACCATGGTTTAGGGTTTAGAATTTGTGTGACCAGGCTCAAAGAAGTGTATATATTGCTGATGAGTTAGTAAAGCAATCAGGTCAGAGTATTCATCTTGCCAGTGATCATTCCTTCAGGTACTGATCACACCTGTTAGCTGTTGGATTACTTAGATGTGGGGGTGGTGATAGCAATCTAGCTGAAATCGAGTTGGAGCTTGGTTTAGGATGGGGAGTGCTACATTGAGAGTTCTGACCTCAAGGACATTGTCTAAATCTACAATTAAATCTAAATTGTTAGATTGTTTGTAGGCAAGCTATGGCAAGTGGAAGAGAGTCCACAGGACCTGCTGTGGTAGAAACATCCAGAAGTGATCTTTATGGATCACATTCTCACACTGATTTTCAAAACGATATATTCCAAGTACCTACTTATTGTTCGATAGTTGCATAAATGGCAATTAGCCACATGGAAAATGTAAGACGTTCAACACCTTTAGATTTGCCTTATTCTTTTTTAAGGTTGATATCTTTAGAGTTAGGGTCATCCTCCCTTCAGATTTTGAATTTTGCCTGAAAGTGTTCCAATCTTTGCTTGGATGTATATCTTCAACTAAACTGCGAGGCTCGATATCAGCCAAAGCCATGCTGAAGAAATGTAAGAATCAAGGGTACTGCCAGACATCTCTTGGTCATGATCAACTGGAAGTGAAACCATGTCTGAGCTCCAAATGAGAAGTAGTTGATGGAGAAGAATCCACTGACCAGCAAAGCCTGACAGATTCCTATCAGGTCCAAAATGAACAGCATTACGGTCTTACTCCCAGCGGATCCAAGTAAAACTTAAACTTCCACAACATGCATACGAAATCACCTCTGGTGCCAGAGCTTCTGCCCCTGTTAATGTGTTCGTGATCCTGTACATCCACGACGAGCCCACTTAATGTTCGCCAGTTACTTCGTCCAGTGCAAATAGCGCTTCGGTATAAACATCCATATCCATAGTATTTTATATGATCGACACTGAAAAGGAGAATATATTGATGCAATCTAACATTTCCTCCTGCATGCAATATTCTCTGTAGGAGTGGAAATCTGAGAACCATCATTTCACAGCTGAATATGACATTCTATTGCGACCTTGAATCCTCTTTCTTTCCACGATTCAAGGGCAAAGTACAAGAAAAAATATATTCCAAAATGAAAGCCAAAACCTCAGAATTATGACTTTAGCCGGTTCGAGATGTTCATTTGCGTTCTCTCACCTCTCAAAATCGTAGAACTTGACGAGTTAGTGAACGCGGAGCTGGTAGTGGCTCCAGGCTCGCTTCGTCTACACTTCCATGACTGCCTGGTGAGGATAAGAGGTTTTGTTTTACAAGAAGCAATCATGAAATACACAAGGTTGGTCCTCTGCCGAAACTGAATACAAGAGGAGTTCTTTGTGCTGCTGACATTTGTGCAATGATTGTGAATGTATTCAGCAGGTTAAGAGTAATTCTTGCGTTCACATTGAAGAGATATAAAAGATTGTTATTACAATGATAGTGGTTCGGATGGATCAGTGATCGTCCATTGAGCCTCTGACTCGGCAGAGAAAGATGCACTTTGGCTATCTAAGATGATTCCCAGAAGTTAACATAATCTAGGCTGTAACAGTTGTTGAAAATGCCTGCCCTTGTGTATTTTCATGTGGATATACCCTTGCTTTGGCAGCCCGTGATGCCGCAGTGAAGGTCGATACCTTCACTCTTTCCATTCTTTAATTCAAAAGTTCAATGGCATGCGCATTCATTGAAACTTTAGTGCACATCATCTGTTGTTGTCTGTGACACGTGAGGAAACATATTCACATCATCTGATTTCATGGTTGGATTAATCACATCAACGTACACTATTATTTTATGTGTGAAATTTACATGGAGGATTAATTGCAAACAGGTGGATATGGAAGATCAGATTGATGATTTTTTACACGTGCTTTGTCTAAAGATATTTAAGTATCTGACATTTCAGTTATCTGTACATGATTTACAAAATTTCGTTCAAGACATGTTTAAATCAAATTACAGACGGGTCAACCTTGAGGAGGTATCTTGATATCTTCCATGTACGTACTTATTGCTCGATAGTCATAGTTGCACATATGGCAATGTGCCACATGGACAATTTAAGACCTTCAACATCTTTAGATTTGCTTTATTCTTTGTAAGTTTTATCTGTTTAGAGGTAGATATCAGCCAAGGCCATGCTGAAGAAATGTAAGAATCAAGCTACTGCCAGACATCTCTTGGTCATGATCAAGTGGAAGTGAAACAATGTCCGAGCTCCAAATGAGAAGTGGTTGATGGAGAAGAATCCACTGACCAGCAAAGCCTGACTAATTTCTATCAGGTCCAAAATGAACAGCATCACGGTCTTACTCACAGCGGATCCAAGTAGAACGTAAACCCCCACAACATGCATACTAAATCATCTCTGGTGCCAGAGCTTCTGCCCCTGTAAATGTGTTCGTGATCCTGTACAACCACGACGAGTCCACTTATTGTTCGCCAGTTACTTCGTCCTGTGGACGTAATTTTTCAGCTTACCGTGCAAAGACTTCTGAGAACTTCCACTCACAGGCAACAACAACCTGATCCCGAAATCACGAGGCAACAGTAAGCAGTATACATTGCACCGGAATAATGCTAATATTGGACGAACACGATTCAGCTGCCAAGGTTCATATCTACGAAGCAATGGACCCGGAGTTCGTTACCGGGTCCAGTGCTTGACAATGAACGCTTCCTTTTTACTTCCTGGTGAGGAATTTAGAGCCATTGGAGCTACCTTGATTCAGACCTTCTAGCTACTTTGACTTGGACAGACATTTCAATATCCACTATTAGCTCTAGAATTTAAGCAGAATGAGCTGTAAATGGAACCAGCAAGCTATTCAGACAGCAAGGCCAGCATGCGGACTTTCTGAACAGGGTTTCTGCACACTTCTTTCAAGCTTCCCAAGAGGAAGAGAGCGAAGGGCCTGGAAGTATAAGATGCCGCTCGTGGAAGATACAAAACACAAGTATTTGGCAACGTTCGCTGGGTCGAATTCGTCAGGCCAGAACTTTCTCAGAAGTGAAGTTTCTGGATGATTGAGCTTTATTTGAAAAGTTGCATGTTCATGCATTTATGAGGGAAGAAATTCACTGTGAGTAAAAAGCATTCGTCGCATTCAGATGAGCAGGTAGGGAATAAATTTTTGAAGTTTAATTTGGCTTGCTAGTCAAGCCAAGCGTTCTCTCTCTCTCTCTCTTTCTTGATACTGTTTTCTGGTGTCAAACTTTTACGAGTTTCGGCACAGATTATCGGAGTTTAGCCTAAGATATTTCACCTGTTCTTCTGTAGTCTGAACAGGAGGCAGTGGTACCATATTAGACAAACATGCAAATCTTGTTCCAATGCTTAGATTTTGAGACTTTGCCTGGTTTTGAGAAGGAACTGAGTTTTTTTCTAGATATGTCGAGGATATGTTTTGCACAATGTTGGAAGGAGTTAGTCTCATAATCCATTCCATGCTGCATTATGTATGAACAGAGTAATAGTTTGTGATCATTATATTTGATATTAGAAACGTGAAAGTCGCAACCAAATTTAACATTTCTTACGCAATACCGTCTGCAGAAAGGTGCAATCTGAGAAGCTTTCGATCCAGCTTTTGAGAAGCGAAAACGTGACTGTATTCCAAGAAGATTCACTGATAAGAGCAAAGCAGAAGAAGTCATCGAGTCATGGCTTTAGCCGGTTCGGGATGTGCCCTTATATTCTCTACAATTCTTTTTATGGCAGCTGTCGCCTCTGGGGCTAAGCTTTCAAAATACCATTACTATAAGACGTGCCCCAAATTGGAAACGGTCGTCCGGAACAAAGTTGACGAGATAGTCAGTGCGGATCTAGGAATGGCTCCAGGCTTACTTCGACTGCATTTTCATGACTGCTTCGTGAGGGTAAGCAAATTCCTATTTCTCTAACATGTCTCCTTGTAATGGACGATCAATGTACATAGATGATAGAATCTTCTCCCGCCCCCTGCTTGAACTGTATGTAGGTGAAGTTTTTAATGATTGTCAATGTATTCGCATGCTAGTAGGACTTCTGGCATAGAAACTTTACATTAATGTCAGAGTGCTGTTCAAATGCTCAGGGTTGTGATGGATCCGTACTTCTCGATTCAGCCTCGAACTCGGCAGAGAAAGATGCACCACCGAACTTTGGCTCTCTCAGAGGATTCGACGAAGTTGACGCAATCAAGGCCTCAGTTGAAAGCGCCTGCCCTGGTGTGGTTTCATGTGCAGATATCCTGGCTTTGGCTGCCCGGGATGCTGTAGTGAAGGTTGATATCTTCCCTTTCTCTCTCTCACCTTCTTTTGCATTATCAAATCCATTGGTATGAGACCTCAAGAATCTGTTATATTTGTGAGGTATCATCATTTCCCTCTAGCCAAAATGATGTTCATCATCACCAATTTGCACATTTCTTGCACAGGTTGGAGGCAAGTATTGGTCCGTGCCTCTTGGACGCAAGGATGGCTTCACGTCTTCTCTGGTGGAAGCCAACACTAGTCTGCCCTCTCCATTCATGACCTTCCCTCAGCTTGTGCAAAATTTCGCTGCTGTGGGACTCAACGCCAAGGATATGGTCATTCTTTCAGGTACCTGAGTTGAATTGTATGGCTGACAAAAGGAGCGTACACCTTTTGTTTCTAAGTCTGCAGGAATTTTCACGCTGGGTGAAGATTGCATGAATCTGAACGTCTCCTTAAGAGCCGAGCTCATACATATGCATTTGCATCGTTGCAGGTGGGCACACGATTGGCCAGGCTCACTGTGCTGTGGTTATTCCTCGTCTGTACAACTTCAACGGTGTGGCCGGAGCCACCGATCCATCGCTGGATCCCAAATTTGCCAACTTCCTCAGAACCCTGTGCCCTTCAGACGAGCCTTTGACCTTTGTAGGACAAATGGATGCCACCAACGGCACATTCGACAACAAGTACTTCAAAGCCGTGAAGAGCCGCAGGGGACTGTTCTCATCAGATGCTGCCCTCATCACCAACTCTTTCGGTCGCAGGGTTGTGAACATTGCAGCCAAGTACCCCGGCAGCTTTTTGAAGGACTTCGGAAAGTCGATGGTGAAAATGGGCAAGATTGGTGTGCTGACTGGATCTGCAGGAGAGATCAGGCAAGTGTGCTCCGCTGTCAACAGCAGTTAGAATTTCGGATTTTGCAGATGCACAAGGGTGGTCTAGCGAACTGCTAGACGGACCTTGGCATCTTAGATTGACACTGATTTATTTTATGAACTGCCTAGTATTCACTTATATCATACCAAGTAGGAGTGATTAATAAGAGTATGTGCTTACCCTTGTGCATGAGCTCAGATAAGAAGATTAGATAGAGATTAGTTCAATTGAAGCTGTAACTAAAATGTGATAAAACTCCATTCTTTATATCATTCCATTGAATTGCAACAAGCGATATACAAATGAAACTCTTTGAAGACCCTTCTTAAAACACCGACGTCGAAGTTGCTTGAGATGCGGATGCGCTTACGACAACCATGACCAACAAAGTGCCATTCCAAACCAGACCAAAACTGGACGTGTCACTGCAATAATCGAGGTCAGGGAATGAGTAAAGCATAAATTGCCTTTGTCATTGATCTACTTTCAAATTGGCTTGCTAGAGTTGTCAACGTTCATACATGGATGTGTTGGAAGTATCCCACTGGGATGACCAAGAAATTTGTTTGTGAACAATCTAAACCTTCTTATCCTAGCAATATACAGCACTGCCCGTTGGTTTGAAAATAACGTGAAACTATAGAAATGGAGTTTGTCCACATGTATCGGGGTTTGACTGCCGTGTTATGTATGGACGTTATTGTGTATACTCAAGTCAGCAACTAGTGGCTGTCGTAGTGTCCCCACCTGCAATTGCACGTTGACTATTAAATGTTAAAGCTTTTTTTTTGCGTGTTTTGTTTCTTGAGCTCGAGCTCAATCACCGTTCGTGGTCAAACAATGAAGGCTTCTTGCATCTCGTCAACTCTCGTTCTCTCTCCTCGAAATGAAGTCTATTCGGATGTCGTAAACTTGCTTGGGGAAGATCACGCTCTACAGGTATCTCAAGCTGTAGCGATGAAGTTGATTAATGTCTATGATCATGATGCAGCAATTATTGATCAGGATTTTCTACCAATTAATTTTCGTATTATCTGAAAATGCTGGAGACAACTATTGTGACAGTGTTAGATCTTTACTAGTCAAATCGTGTGGTCGAGCATGAATTTATGCTTCCTGAAATAATGTATCTCGATATCATGCTCTACATGTCATCCAGAAATCATATTGACATCTTCATCATATTTCACATATGACGAAGTCACTCGTGTTCATGATGTCTTCCTCTCATCCACTTATGTTATACTCCGGTTTGTTTTAAGGCAATTCTTCTTGATCTATCTTATACACTTTCCAGCATCAATAAATAACCCTCGATTTCCTCGGTAATCTGAACATGTGGTTGGATATTTACCTCATGGTCAAGTTCGAATAGTGGAAAAAAATGTGCGAAATATTGCAATTTCTGAATACTTGTTGCAGTATGTGAGAATACGATGCTGTCGTAGTGTCCACACCTGCAATTGCACGTCGACTATTAAATGTTAAAGCTTTTTGGGTCTTTTGTTTCTTGAGCTCGAGCTCAATCACCATTCGTGGTCAAACAATGAAGGCTTCTTGCATCTCGTCAACTCTCGTTCTCTCTCCTCGAAATGAAGTCTATTCGGATGTCGTAAACTTGCTTGGGTAAGATCACGCTCTACAGGTATCTCAAGCTGTAGCGATGAAGTTGATTAATGTCTATGATCATGACGCAGCACTTATAAATCAGTCTCGATAGAAAAATAGTAATTCGTTTGCAATGGACTCTTCTCTAGGTGCTGCTGAAGATCTAATTCGTCGTGCGCACTCCCTTTCTGAACAACATCAGAAAAAACTCGGATTTTCTACCAATTAATTTTCGTATTATCTGACAATGCTTGAGTCAACTATTGTGACAGTCTTAGATCTTTACTAGTCAAATCGTATGGTCGAGCATGAATTTATGCTTCCTGAAATAATGTATCTCGATATCATGCTCTACATGTCATCCAGAAATCATATTGACATCTTCATCATAGTTCACATATGACGAAGTGAATCGTGTTCATGATGTCTTCTTCTCATCCACTTATGTTATACTCCGGTTTGTTTTCAGGTAATTCTTCTTGATCTATCATATACACTTTCCAGCATCAATAAATAACCCTCGATTTCCTCGGTAATCTGAACATGTGGTTGGATATTTACCTCATGGTCAAGTTTCAATAGTGGAAAAAATATGCCAAATCTTGCAATTTCTGAATACTTGTTGCAGTATGTGAGAATACGATGTTTTCTTTCTAATCTCTAGCAATTAAAAGAATGAACGTAACGTACCGGTACTGAAATTTGCAAATGCAGTGACCACTTATCTAACCATAGGCCAAATGCACGTGAACCGTTTTCTTCAGTTTAAAAAAAACCAGCTTTCCATTTATAAAGATAGAATGAGCAATATCGATCGAACAACGAGACCCGGTCTCAGGCAAGCCATAGCCAAGAACTGGTACAATCAAGAATTATTTACATGCATATGATGATAGCTAAACTACGAATGACAACTCTAATGATTAGAAAGAATCTAGCACATTCCTAACAGGTCCAAAGTCAAGAGTATCACGCTCATAGATCGGGCGGGTCCATGTAAGACATAAAGCTCCACGACATCAACGTCGATTTGTCTCTGGTTCGAAAATAATTTCCTTGTCAGTACGTTCGTGGTCCTGTACATGCATAGCAAGCACATTTGAGGGGCTCACTGCTTCATATTTGCTACCTACTCTGTCCTGTTTGCGGAACTTATCATCATACGTTGATCAATTAACAGCTCAGGTCTAAGATACTGGAGCTCCCACAACCGCAATCATCTATTATGGCTGACGTTGCCTGAAACCCGTGGATATCGGTTCAGGTCAAACTGACTTCACATTAGATCACAGATTACCTACATACAGGCTTTTTTGACTGGGAAGACCAAGATGCATCCACGTTGACCGGTGTCATCAACTGTAAGTATTAGGACCAAAGTGAGGACATCAGATCAATCCATTCTCAAGTTTCTTGTCAGGAGTCGAGAGGGAATGGAGTCGTTTCATGAAATCTTCCAACTATTTTGGTTATGAGCATCATGCATATGTTTTCGGACATATCACTTCCAAACACGTTACTACATTAGTTATTAGCTCTAGCTATATTTGCCCGAAAATTGAAAATATCGGCCTCATCTCGAACTTCAAAGCTGTTCAGAAAACAAGGCCGGTGTGCAGATTGTTCAAACGACTGGTGAAACAGGCTTCCTCCAGGCCTCCGAGAGAACTAGTAGTAAAACTTGGGATTGTAAGACACGAAGCATAAGTGGAGTATTTGGCAAAGCTCATCAAATGCACATCATGACTCATGGGGCCAGTTATTTCTCAGCTATCAAAACTTACTGGATCGCTGTACCATATATTGAATTGTATATGTCAATAATTGCTCAGGAAGATATGAGCATTTTTCTTTCCACAGCGACTCCTAATAGGAACTAATCATTGCAGCCAGAATGAACAAAGATTGGTTTCTTAAGTTTCACTTGGCATTGATTATAGTCAAGCTTGGCGTACGGTCTCTCTTTCTCCTCGGATGCAATTCCCAAATGCGGCTCATGCGCAGTTCTTGAACCTTTTTACTGGAGTTGATGCCTCTATGGTACCGTCTGTTCATTAGAATGTGTCTGCCGGAAGTCTGATGGAATACTTTAACCATGATTCTCTAAATATTTATCTTGCCTCAAAGCGTGAATGTGAGAATATACTCCTCCTCTCTTCTCCACAGGCATTTATGTGATGAAAGACGTTTATATCTGATCTACGGCAGCATTTTGATACATTCAACAAGGCCTCTAGTATCTGCTTCGTCAATCGGATTCTTTTCCAATCATTTCGTAATAAGTGTAGTTGAAATCTCGGCGGTACGGAAATTTGTAAATCTTCAAACTTTGTCATTCAGTTAGAGGCTGCAGTGACCGAGGTATATATGCTGCTTACTTTCTCTACAATAAAACTGTCTGGATCTTGGCGCCTGGTATTGAAATGTACATTTTATCCACTGCTCGGGTCCAGCACATTATTTACAGGCCCAAAAGTATCACGAAGAGGATCACGGCCTTCCTCCCAACGGATCCACGTAAAACGTAAAGCTCCACAACAAGCATATTGATTCACCTCTTGTGCCAGATCTCCAGGGTTAATCTGTTCTTTCACCTGTTCATCCACGACGAGCCCATTTCAGGTCCTCGAAGTCTTAGTGGTTGCCAGTTACCCGGTCCTGTTTAAGTAATGCGTCAACTTACCTTGCACAGACTTCTGAGAATTTACAACCTCAGGCAACATCACCAAGTTTCGTAGATCAACTGGCAAGCAGTAAGCAGTGAGGAGTAAACATTGCACCGGAATAGTGCTAATATTGGAGGAATAAAATTCAGCTCAAACTGACTTCACTAATTCTCAAGGTTCATATGTACAGGCTTTGGTGACCGGGTCCAATGCTTGACACTGAACCCTTCCCTGCTGAACTGTACGTTAACTGTAACTATTATGTCGGATGTGAAGATAGCAGATCCATTTACGAGGTGGGCTATGTAAATTAACGTTCTTGTAAAGAATCCAGAGCCTTTGGAGTCGTCTTGATTCAGACATTCCAACTACTGTGACCCCTTGCATCATGTACAATGCTTCAGACTTGCGAGCGAAGAGAGAATTATGCAGACACTATTAGCTCTGGAATCTAAACACTATGAACTGCAACTGGAACAATTAAGCTGTTCAGACATCAAGGCAGCGTGCGGACAATCCGAACATCTGAATGAACAGGCTTCTTCCAAACTTCTTTCAAGCTTCCCAAGAGGCAAAGTAGGAAGGGCCTGTGAGTATAAGATGCCGCTAGTGGAAGACAAATAGCCCATGACAAGTATTTGGAGAGCTCGCTGCGTTGAACTCATCAGGTCAGTGATCTCTCCTCAGTCAAGCATTCTGGACCTCGATAGTCTCTTGAAAGTTGCATGTCATGCATTTCTGAGGAAGACATTCATCTTGATCTCTCAGATGAGTTGTTATTCGAAAGCATTCGTTGCATTCAGAGTGAAGAGGAAAAAATGCTCAGTTTCATGTGGTTCCTAAGTCAAGACTACCATTCTGTCTCTCTTTCTTGATAGTATTTCGTATAAATCTTCATCACGAGTATTGGCACAGATTACTGGGGTTGAGCCTGAGATATTACAACTTGTTCTTCTTAATGTCTGGACGACATTGCATGAACGAGTTTGACCATACTGCAGTACTTTTGATGGCGGCTGTCTCCTCTGGGGCTAAGCTGTCAAAATACCATTACTATAAAACTTCCCAACAGTGGAAACGGTCGTCCGGAACAAAGTTCACGAGATCGTCAATGCGAATCTAGGAATGGCTCCAGGCTTACTTCGACTGCATTTTCATGACTGCTTCGTGAGGGTAAGCAAATTCCTATTTCTCTAACATGCCTCCTTGTAATGGACGATCAATGTGCATAGCTTACAGAATCTTTTCCAGTCCCCTGCATGAACTGTATGTAGGTGAAGATGTTAATGATCGTAAATGTATTCGCAGGCTATTAGGACTTCTGGCATAGAAACTTTACATTACTGTCAGAGTGCCGTTCAAATGCTCAGGGTTGTGATAAATCCGTACTCCTCGATTCAGCCTCCAACTCGACAGAGAAAGTTGCACCACCGAACTTTGGCTTTCTCAGAGGATTCGCCGAAGATGACGCAATCAAGGCCACAGTTGAAAGCGCCTGCCCTGGTGTGGTTCATGTGCAGATATCCTGGCTTTGGCTGCCCGGTATGCTGTAGTGAAGGTCGATATCCCTTTCTCTCTCTCACCCGTCTTTTGCATTATCAAATACATTGGTATGAGACCTCATGAATCTGTTACGATTGTGATGTATCATCATTTCCCTCAAAATAATGTTAATCATCACCACTTTGCACATTTCTTGGACAGGTTGGAGGCAAGTATTGGTCCGTGCCTCTTGGACGCAAGGATGGCTTCACTTCTTCTCTGGTGGAAGCCAACACTAGTCTGCCCTCTCCATTCATGACCTTCCCTCAGCTTGTGCAAAATTTCGCTGCTGTGGGACTCAACGCCAAGGATATGGTCATTCTTTCAGGTACCTTAGTCGAATTGTATGGCTGACAAAAGGAGGGTACACCTTTTGTTTCTAAGTCTGCAGGAATTTTCACGCTGGGTGAAGATTGCATGAATCTGAACGTCTCCTTAAGAGCCGAGCTCATACATATGCATTTGCATCGTTGCAGGTGGGCACACGATTGGCCAGGCTCACTGTGCTGTGGTTATTCCTCGTCTGTACAACTTCAACGGTGTGGCCGGAGCCACCGATCCATCGCTGGATTGCAAATTTGCCAACTTGCTCCGAACCCATGTGCACTTCAAATAAGCCATTAACGTTCGTTCGATTCCAATTACAGTCCAAATGATTTTACAACCCTATTATCACCACCGAAAATTGTACCAAAGTAATAGAAATATAGTTTAGAGAACTTAATCTCTTCAAAGTGTTCACGCCGTAAGTCATTATAATCATCCATGGGTGGACCCTCCAAATGCCGGAATAATTCATTCCAAGACATAAATGGAACAAACAACATAGAGTTGTGCATCCATTGTAAATCACACCCTAAATCAAACTTATGTATGAAATCATCCAAATCAATATTGCCGATTGTACCCGAATATTGTGAGTGATATCTTACTTTTGTGAGAATTTGTGTCATGTATATCAACAAGCCTTGACATCAAATATTTCCATGACCTTGCTTGGCATGGCATCATACATTTGATTATTTTTGGATGGCCATGTCACACGTATAGATTATGGTCATGGGCTACATGATTCACACTCTCGCATATTTTGGGAGATGTTATGAGTGTTACGATTTCTTCAGTCACATAAGATCTACTCACCGGCATACATTTTGGATAATGTTCCCTCGTTAAATGATCCACGTTGTCGTGAGTACAATTCTTTGCTTTGAGAACGCCCGAGCGCCTGGCTGTAGAAAAACACTCTAGAACCTTGTGTGAGTTGACAATCTATTCTTTCCCTCCTCAACACTCCACATTTGAGTTCCTTATAACCGGTAAAACTTTAGCGGGAGAAAACTATGATATCCAATGATTAGACCAATAACTCTCACTTAAACTTTACAGAAATTTACTCCACAACCCTTTCAATCACTCAGAAAAGTTTCATATGTTTTGCTCATCTAGATCTCTCAACACAATTGTTGATTTAGCCACGGTATCACAAGGCGATATGCAGACCCCTATGTACAAAGTCCATCACAAATCCCAGTCCACTACTCCGATTGCTTTCAAATTTAATGAGTTAACTCATCATCCAAACTTTAACTTGCAAAGTTTTATTGACATAACTTTCTTGTATCAAAAGATATGATCGATGTACTAAGTTTGTGATAGTCAGTGCAATCCTGCAACTCTGACTGCTTACACAAACTTCAACCTATCACTCCGTACTCAAAACTAATCCAATCGAGTCAAAACTTAAATCAAAACACTAGCCTGAGTAGTTGCCTGTATCTCACTTGACTCATATCTCCCAAAACCCTTGTTACATTCTCACAAACACTCCATATACACTCAAAGGTCTAAATTTATCTCTCTAACTTTGAATCAACGTTTCAGAGTGACAAATCCTTCAAATATATTCATTCTTGAATCCACTTTGTAGCTCGTTCCGTCAGCTTTCCAACGCTATCCTCCGATTTTGGAAGATCTCCAAAATCCCTAAAAACCTTGAAAAGTTGCCCTAGTGCCCTCATTGGTCAAAACTCCTAGACCTATGGGAATGGAGAATGCTATTTGGACCTCTAGTGTGACCAAATTAGCTTTATTGAAACTTAGAGTTTTACAACTATCCTAAACACTCTACTTAGACATCCTATACACAATATGAGTTGTTATTAATAAGAGTTAAAACTTGAAACCAGCTAAGTATACCCAAAAGCGATCACGATGAAGATCCCGGATGTTCATCACAAATGGACTCGACAATGGTACATCTTGAGGATCATGTTCTCCCCTATGCACTTTGTCCTGTTGTGATACGGCTACTATGAGAAGATGATGACATGTGTCATCTTCAAAGCTGTTGAGATGACGGTGATATTTTGACGATATTTTAGGTCAAGATGGCCGTATGCCTCATTAGGGCTATTTGTTAAGAGGCCACGGTTGGATTGTCATCCTAGAGCCAAGATATAGATTAGGATCCAAGGGATATCATCTTGAACCTTATCGGATATAAAGCATGGTTGGAGTCGAAAGGAAAGGGAGAGGTCTAGAACGTTGCTGACTAATGAGCTTATCCGATAGAAGTAGAGCCAACGTGGGACATGGATAGAGGGCGGTATGATCCTCCAGATATACCGATGCCCAATCCGTTTGTGATAAACATCCGGTGTCTACATCGTGATCACTTTAGGACGTGGTTAGTGTATCACTTTGGAGATAGGATTATGGAAGTTGTGATAAACTCCCCAGATCCTTTCATTCTACCAATTGTTTCCTACGGCACAACTTGGGACTTAACAGTCTACGTTTTGATTTGATATTAGCATTATGGACCTCAACTTGCCGTTAGTGGCGCCTTTCAACACATGGGTCCCTGTCCATCACTACTGTCTACCAAAGGCAAGTCATAGGGAATTGATTGTAAGGAATTTTGGAGAGGAGTATTATACTCAAGTTATAAACTCCCCGGTCCCTTTTGTTGTTCCGTTTATACTTAGCCGGTTTCGAGTTGTTATTTTGACTTTGTATTAGTGACAACTTATATTACCTTTAAGGTGGCTAAGTAGTGTGTTTGGCTAATTGTAAAGATCTATGTTAGTTGTGGCTAATTTGGCTCACTAGTGATCAAAATGGCACTCTTCATTCTCATTGGTTGGAAAATTTAGACCAATGACAGCACTTGGACGAGTTCTTCAAGGTTTTGAGGTGTTTCGAGAGCCTTCGAAGGGAGTTTTTCAGGATTGAAGGATTTGGTTGAAGAGGTGACGAGGAGAGCTATGATTTTGGCTCAAGAATGAAGGCGATTGAGCAAGTTGACACTATGGTGTGGTGATTTGAAGTGCGAGAGTGAAATGAGTACCGATTGGAAAGTTTGAGTGAATTCTAAGCGTTCTATAAAGGCTTTGACATATCAAATTCGATAGACACAGAGTTTACAACTCGAATTTGCGATTTGATTGAAATTTCAGCTCGATGAGTTGAGTTTTGAGTGCAAAGAAGTAGTTTAAAATTTGTGTACACAGTCTGAATTGCAGTATTATATAGACTGTTAAAAATTTAGTAAGACAATCATAACTCATGCTATCAACAAGATTGGTCAAAAAAACTTCACAGAGTTGAAGCTTGGATGATAAGTCATTTTCTTATGAAATTTGAGTGCAATTGGATTAAAGGATTAGAGTTTATAGTGGTTTTAGTACACAAGGGTGTGCATATTGCCTTGTGATATAGGGTATAGTTCGACATTTGTAACGAGAGATCCAAGATCAAAGAGCATGTGAAACTTTTGCGAGAGTTATAAATGGTTGCAAAGTACTTTTCTGCGAAGTTTAGCTAAGAGTAAGCGGTTCAATCGTTGGTTACAACGATCCTCTTCCGCTGGAGTTTACCGGGTGCAACGAGTTGGGCATAGAGATATGAGGAGATGAAAGAGAGGGTGATTGTCAATTCACACGAGGACGAGGAGAGTTCTTCTACAGCCAGACGCTCAAGCGTTCTCTGAGTAAAGCTCTGTCCATGCGACAACATCCTACATCGACTCCACTTCAATCAGATAAGCTCCTTAGTCAGCAAGGTGATGTGTCTAGATCTCCCTAGGTCTTTACAGCCTTACCATGCCATCTGTTACCCTAACCTAAAGTATCGCCGTCATGACAACAGCTCTGAAGATGACACATGTCATCATCTTCTCATAGTAGCCGCGTCACAACACAACACAGGCACGAGTAATGACGATTGCATATTAGGTGAGGTCATGGATTGGATTAGCTGTATTGCTTGATGTGGCAAAAGTAGGATGTACTGTTAATTCTCCACATCATGTAAGTCAAACCTTATTCCAAGGGAGGTTTTATTATAAACAAATGACAGAGTGCAAAGGCCTTCAGATATCTCAATGGAGAGTATTTTGGATGTGTATATTCACTCCTAGTCAATGATCTATGTAGAACAAAGCCCATCCAAACAATTTTGTAAAGCATAGTGACATGGCGTGGCTCCTCTTCCCATATATGGGTTAATTTCCCACCAGCAAGCAAGCTTGGACGAGCTGCAAGTGGGGTACCTACTAGTAGAGGAAGCCGAGCAGAAGAGATGAACGTTGGTTGTAAATTGTTTTGGCTGTGGGTCACAGATTTCGAAATAGGCTGAATGAGCACCTTTAGAATTGGTTATAATAACACATGTGCATAGAAATCATGGACAAAGTGTAACAGACTTGAATTGTATATTCAGAGTTTTAACAGTTTTGGACATAGACGTCCATAACATAAGAAGGATGAGATGTTTCCATCTCAACGATAGTGATTGTGAGAGAGAATACAATTTTAAATCCTCAACATAAGTAATCCAGTCAGATTCATATAGTGTCAGACCAACTCTGCTCTCTGAGATGGAAGTGGCACAACACGAATGCTGCCATCTCCCCATACTCGAAGAAGGTGTCTACCTTCCCACCTGAACCGTCGAGCTCTCTGTAAAACTCGATCCCGCTCCTTTGCACTCAAGGTGCCCAACAAAGCACCGGTACGAAGTTACTCCAACACCAGCATGTCATCATGGATGTCTCGGTTTACGATCAAACCGTCATGAGTCTCAGCATCCAAGGCTAATATATATGCTCTTTGACCCAAGAGAGATATCATATAGCTCTCAAGCGCCAACATACTCAAAAAGGCAGATGCATGCCAACCCGACACCATCTCCTCATCAGTATCACCGTGCCATCGAGCCCCGGTTTCGTCAACTTGACTTGTACATGGGTTTCGACTTAACCCATCCGCATCACGGTTCACCACTCCAGGTCTATGAATAACTGTGAAATCATACTCTTGTAGAATAAGAGCCCATCTTGCAAGCTTTCCTGTAAGCTTGTCAGACTCCATCAATCACTTCAACGGTTGATGATCAGTGATGAGAGTGAAGTAGTTTCCAAACAAATAACATCTGAAATGTGCCACCGCCCAAACAGCTGCCAAACGTTCTCCTTCATAAGAACTATACTTCGCCTCCGCTGCATTGTTGGAACGACTTGCATAAGCCACTACAAACTCCTTCCCCTCATCATCATGTTGGATAAGCACTGCTCCCAAACCCAACATACTCCAATCTGTATGTAACTGAAAAGGACGACCTCTCACATGTCTCCTCAAAATAGGGGCAGATGTCAACCTTCCCTTGAGCTCAACAAAAGCTCTCTCAAGTTCATCTCCCCAACTCCACTCTTGATCTAGCTTTGTCAGCTTTGCCAAGGCTTTGGAAATAGTGCTAAATCCTCGCACATATCGTCGATAGAAGTTTGCAAGTCCAAGGAAAGCTCGAACCCTACTCACATCTAAGGGTTGTGGAATACGCAAGATTGCCTCCACCTTGGTTTGCTGAACTCCCAATCCTCCTAGGTATATGGTATGACCCAAGTACTCTACCTGCTCCTGAAAGAACTTTCACTTTCCAGGATGCAACTTGAGGCCATGAGCAATCAGTCGCTCAAATACCTCATGCAAATGTATCGCATGCTCCCTCACTGTAGCACTATACACTAGAATATCATCGATGTAGGCTCTGGCACAATCAAGTCCGGCTAGGATCCTATCCATCACTCTTTTGAACTCAGCAGGTGCATTCTTCAACCCAAATGGTAAGAACTTCCACTAATACAACACATCCTTGCCATGCGAATCAATTGTCCAAAAGGCTGTCTTGGCTTTATCCTCATCTCGAATCCGCAACTGATGATATCCTGCTCGTCAATCCAATGTACTGAAAACCTTTGCATGCTCAACTGCATCAAAGATCTCCTCAAGTGTAGGCATAGCATATCGATCAGATTTTGTCTGTCGATTGATAGATCGGTAGTCACCACACATGCGTCTATCTGTATAATTGCCATGTATATCCTTCTTGACTGGCATCACCACAGTAGAGGCATACTCTCCATATGATATCTCCACTAATCTAGCCTCAAGAAGGTCTTGACACCTACTTTGGATCAGATCTCTCTCCATATCATTGTATCGATAGGGACGACGGAAGACTGGTGCATCTGTTGTCAAGTCAATCCGTATGCCAGGTCCCTTCAAACAGCCTAAATCCTTCATACTGAAGGCAAAACAGTTTCTGAAACTCCTTAGAAACCTCCACACCCTACGTCTTTCTTCTCCTGTCACTTTGAGACCATTCTCAATATCCCAAATCTCCTCTCCATCGACACTAGAGATAGAAGACGTAGTATCTGGTTGCTAAATGACAACCTCTTGAGTAGAGAGCTTTTCCTGCTCTCTCATACTAGGCTCCACTATCTCAGTGTGAACAACTCCCGCTTTAGCCAGTAGGTGAACCTCTTGTGTTGTATCACAAAGGTCAAAAGTGGTAACCACCGCCTGCTCCACGCAAAAAACTCCAACGATACTAGAAGAAGACCCTACCTCTCCTTCTCTAACATCCCCATAAGACCAAGGATGAGATCTTGGGCACTTCTCGCCCCCAGCTTTTGCCTCCACCGTCTCGGTAGGCAAAGAGCTTACTAATGATCTTGCAGTCATACATGTTGATCTCATGCGTCTCTGCTCAGCCAATCCAAGGCTCACAATCCATGTCAAACAGTTCAGGTCCATAGCCTGACCCAACACCTGACGTCATGAAGCCTCTGACAATGTAGGTACTGCTGTAGTACTGGTACAAAATCCCATAGCTCGCTCTCTCTCTTCAGCGTTGGGTTCCACCAACCGCTGCAAGCGAGAATCCCATACAAGTCCAGGTCCTCCCTCTCTATAAGCATGGGAAGATGGGTAACTCAACAACGTGGGTAATGCAGCTCTTGGCTGACCCACAAGGTTCACCACTGCCATGGGTGACATGTCAGCATAGACAACTGCCTGGGAGTGTCTACCCACATCCAAAATACTCTCCACTGTGAGATGTGAGGGCCTCTCCACTCCGTCATATGCTCGCAATAAAACCTCCCTTGGAAGAAGGTTTGTCCACCATAGAAGTGGACGGTGTGCACTAGATCCTACTCTTGCTGCATCCAACAATACCGCTGGTCCAATCCATTGACCGCACGTGATGTGCACTCGTCATCAGCCGTGCACGTGGATCACCCAACAAGGGAACATTCTCCAAAATGTATGCCGGAGAATATGTCTGCTGTGATCGGAGAGAACGTAACACACGTAAAATCTCCCAAAACATGCCAGAACGCGAATCCTGTAACCCATGACCATTATTAAAGACGTGTGTGTCCCCGACATGGCTATCCAAAGAATAACCAAATGTATGGTGCCATGCCGAGCAAGGTCTTGCGTCCCCAACAACAAAATATCGACAAAGAAGGCATGTTGATATCCTTGGATTGCCAACACAGGTAGAAGATCTGGGTATCTCCGCACCAACTGTGCCACATGGCGTAATGAGACGCGTCTTGCAATCTCATCTCGCTCCACATACAAGTATCGATGTACTCGTATACCAGACTGGAAAACAGCAGCCAAACCTGTGCTAATCCCTCCAAACAGATCCAGCACACATATACCCTCCTCTAGATACTGCCAAGCAATAGGCGTTGTATCTAAAGGGGATAACATAGTGCAAGTGGGAATAACTTCCTTCGTCTCCTCCCTCTCCGGAGCAAAAGACTCACTCCAAGCCTGATGTATGAGCTGATCAGCCATCTGTTGTAGCTCCATACATGAAGTACCTAGTGTTCCATCCAACGTGGATGACACTACTCCACTAAGACTTGGCATGATAGTCACATCCTCTCGTCCATGACTATCATGAGCATCCATGTTACCCTCCAACAACTCACCAGGCTAAGTGACACAAGCATTGAAAGCTGCAACATAAGCCAAACCTCCACTTGGTAAAGGCCTAGAACCGTGATGAATCGCATGTAATCGACTCACTCGGCCCTCGTCAGATTGCCAACCTGGCCGATAAGAGGCTGTCTCCTCCCAATAATCAATGCTAAACCCCATCGGGTATAACACTGCCGCACCCACCAATACATCATAGGACTCTGCAAGTGTAACCACAGCACGTGCTCGCGTTGTAGAGCTATCGTGACATGATCCGTTGTACTTGCACGGTCAATGCCATCCGGGTGATGTGTGGTGTCGGGGCATCACTAGAACCTCCAAGAGATGTCTGAATCTGGAATGGACATCTCTCCACATCGGTCTTTCGCAAACCAAGACCAAGCAGTGCATCCTTACCCAACATAAGGGGTTGTGCACCAGAATCTAACAACACGCGTTGAGGTCGATAAACCTTTCCTGAAGGTCCGACCAAACAGAACACACCACTTCTGTTATCCAACATCACCGCACTCGGTGACACCCTAGTACGCTCGTATGCCGGCCTCGCTGATAACTCCATCATTCGAGCGGCAGCAACTTGCCAAGTTCCATTAGTAGCTGTCCTGATCCCAGGATCAACACTACTAGTGCTCACACAACTAGAAGCAACCAACACATCCTCTTTGCTTTCGCAAAGTGTGGCTGCCAATCGTAGTATATGGGATGATGACACCCCCAACGCCAATAAATCCTTGGCTAAGAAAACAGGAGAATGAACAAGAGTCCTTGCCGCCCCCAACATTGCGCTGGATGCTTCCTCAGACGATGTTGATGGCTGGTCCCTACTTGCTCCATCTCCAAGTACATCCACATTGGTTTGCACCCTCATCTCTCCAATAGGTGGTGTAGGAGCCATGGATGAGGTGTTCAATACCTCAGACAATGTGAAAGACTGAGGAAGTCTAACCTGTCAGCTAGCCTCCCCTCTTTGTGGATCCAACTCCACAGATGCTCCTCTAGACTCAGTAGTAGTATGTGTCGCACTACGAGTCACAGCAATTGCACATGGTTGTGCCGCTGCGCACATGTACTCCACAACATCTCCATCGTATGATGTAGAGGCACCAGACTCAGTAATCTGATCTTTGTTGGGCTATAGCCATACTTGTTATCTTCTGCTCCAATCGAGATGCCATGTTCACCTCATGACTAGCCTCATGGGCTAACACTTGAGTAGGGGCTGGTCCTCTACCACCACCCCTGCCACCTTGAACTCCTCGTCCTCTTCCAGGAACTGCCATGGCAACTCTTGTTGATCATAGTTCTGGATGGAGATCAAAACATCGATCCATCATGTGACCATGTCTGTGACAATGCTCACATGATTTTACTCCAACAGGATCCATCCTTTGACCTTGAAGGCAATCCTTCTTGTGATGAGGTCCATCACATGTCCAACATACCATCCCAACAACCGATTGTTGACACGAAAAGGATGGTAATGGTCCGGATGTCGCACCTTCACCACTGGTCCGGATGGTCGAGATCGCCCCACATGTCTACCATAACCACTCCGGGTTTGTGTTGTAGATTGGTAACGTGAAGACGTTGATGAAGATGGTGAATCCTTCTTTGAACCCAAAGAAATACTACCCTCTTTTCTTGCATGTTGAGCTCAATACGCCAAAGAAGACAAAAACACAATGGCCAACGTAGGTGATCTCTCTTTTTTGTAGTAAGGTAGCATCTCTCACTCTACGTCTCAACTCCCTATCCAATATCCCATACCAATATTGGACAGCTTGTGCCTCTGTCACCCCATGGGTAACACTGATCAACCGACGCATTCGGGCATACGCCTCGAAGACTCTCCCCAGTCTTTCATTGAAACTCCTGCAAGCCTCGTAGCTTGTCTGTTCTCACACCTTGGTAGTCTCTCCTCAACCGTGCAAAGAACTCCAGAATAGGGTTGAAGGTTGGGACCTCTGAACTCTTCTCAACTCTACTAGCTCCAACCGTATCATCAGTGGCATGTACAGAGGATGAACTCGCACCTCCAAACACTGTACCCGAAGTAATAGAGATGTAGTTTGGAGACCAGTATTGTCTCCAGAACTCTATCTCCTCAAGGTGTTCACGCCGGAACTCATGATAATCATCCATCGGTGGACCCTCCAAATGCTGGAATAATCCCTTCCAAGCCATAAACGGACTGAACAACGTAGAGTTGCGCATCCGCTGTAAATCACACCATGAGTCAAACTCATGGATGAAGTCATCCAACTCAATAGTGCCAACTGTACCCGAATATCGTCTAGGATCCTTGGTGGCCCCATAGATATCGTCCATGTCCCACAACAACGGTGTGGGTACACACTCCAAGATATCACCAAGCTCAGCTCCGTCACTCTCTGAAACCAAATCAGAATCTTCTGTGAACCTCAAAGGCCAAGGTTGGTACCGCACTCCGCTACGGGTGCACCCAATGCTAACCCGAGCAGTCTCTCCTCCGGAACCTCCAGAGAACTCCACTGTGACACCAATGTATGACCTCCACAACCGTACAAAAACAAGTCCCCAATTGGAACCGAGAATCAAGAATCAGAAACTTAAAACCGCAAATGAGAAGGTACCCGAGGTACCACAAGGTGCTAACACAAGGGCAACCTGAAACCTGCCATCACCACAGGCACTCACCCAGTCTACAGGTCCGCAAGTCCTGTCTCACTGGGGAGAAACATGGATAGTCTGACTGGTCCGCAAATCCGACCTCCTCACTATCGGCAGACACAGGAGCTCCAACACTCCAAACAACAAAGCACCAACACAAACAAACGTGGTGCACAAACAGGAAGCAGAGATGGAGGTATATCAATCACAAGAAACATAAAGCACAATACTCCATCTCAAAAACATCCATCAAAGGGGTCAAACCAACCCAACCAGGACTGACATAGCCTCATAAGGGCATTTAAAAACACAAAAACTCGATTTCGGAGGTATTCTGCTCTCCAGATCGATAAACTGAGACTAGTAATCCGGCTGAATAAGGCGTTGCCTTATACAGCTAGATTTGCTACCTAACGCAATTTTTTTTCCCGCAAACGGACACCGTTTGAAACTTCTGCATGACTCTGAAAATCTTCAACTTCGATTTCAGATCCCTAAATCTCAAAATTTCGCAATTCTGACACCGTCAACCTTGGGCCTAATACCTCTACCCCCGCGCGACAAACTTTACATAATCTATCACCCCACCAAATTTCAGATCAAACGGACATTGTATGATATTCTGATAGGCTGCTGCTCATATTTTCGACCCGAAAACTTCGAAAAACCAAATCTTGGACTTCTAGCACTTCTGTCCAAAATATTTCTCGGCCAATCTCAAATTAATGCTCCAAGACAACTATAAGCATCAACCCACTTCGTCAATTTCCAGCAGCGCTTCCGCCCTCGACAATTCCCGATTCGGATTTACACTAAAATAGAAAATACAGAAATTCGAAATCGATAAGGTCCACCTCAAATCGACTCTACTTCTAGATCACCACCACGGGCTGCACTCCAGCAACGCCCTGCATGCTCAACAGCCAACGGATCGAAGCTACCATCGATCCAAACTCGCCAAAACACTTTCAGCGCTCCAAGAACTCCAAGTTCTCATCACAAAATCCAATTTGAGTTTTCGAAGTAATCTTTTCTACTCTCAAAACGTCCACAAGGACACTCCGCTCATAACCATAGCATAAAAGAGAGATTACAGTCAAGCCAAACCCACTTTGTGCTTCAAAGACTCCAGGTTCACGCACTAGCTACTATCCACCATAACCACACTCTCAAAGGCTCAACATCAAAAACTGGCCTCCAAGGAGCCCTTATTCGAACTCTACCCCTTGAGCCCTAGGACCCCTAACGGCGCTGTCGGCCCTAACGGCAGTCCCAAAGGCGAAACTGCGCTAATCGCACAACCGGCTCTAATCTTTGCAGATTCTGCTCCTGCATACGCTCACCTACCTAACTAGAGATGCCACTACATAAGTCGTGACATGGATTAGCTACAGTTCTCATCATCGATAGGGGCACTCAATTTAGTAGCATATTTTGGAAAATCCTATTTGGGCTTTTCAAAACAAAACTAGCAATGTCCATAGCCTCAAACAGATGGGCAAACTGAAAGAGCAAATAGAACTATTGAGTACATGCTTACTTCGACCCAAGCGGGCTAATCACACAGCTTTGCCCATATGGTGGACAGGTTGGTCCTTGCCTCTTGGACGCAAGGATGGATTCACGTCGTCTCTAGTGGAAGCCAACACTAGTCTACCCTCTCCTTTCATGACCTTCCCCCAGCTCGTACAGAACTTCGCTGCTGTGGGGCTCAATGCGAAGGATATGGTTATTCTTTCAGGTACTTCACTCAATGACTATTACTTGAGCGCAAGATGCCTAGAAAGCTTGCAGATCTAAGGTGGATCTCTTCGACGGGTAGATATCCAAGAAATTCTTTTTCAAAGACTTAGTTTCAGAACTCTGACCGGTTTAATGATCGGAGAGATATCATGCATTTGTATTCTTGCAGGTGGGCACACAATCGGCCAGGCTCACTGCGCAGTGGTGATTCCTCGTCTGTACAACTTTAACGGTGTGGCCGGAGCCACCGATCCATCACTTGATCCCACCTTTGCCAACCTCCTCAGAACTCTCTGCCCTTCAGACGAGCCCTTGACCTTTGTTGGACAAATGGATGCCACCAACGGCACATTCGACAACAACTACTTCAAAGCCGTGAAGAGCCGCAGGGGTCTGTTCCCATCAGATGCTGCCCTCATCACCAATTCCTTCGGTCGCAGGGTTGTGAACATTGCAGCCAAATCCCCCGGCAGCCTTTTGAAGGACTTCGGAAAGTCGATGGTGAAAATGGGCAAGATTGGTGTGCTGACTGGATCTGCTGGAGAGATCAGGCAAGTGTGCTCTGCTGTCAACAGCAGTTAAAATTACTCATTTATCAGATGCAGAAGGGAGTTGAAAGATGCGAACAGGTAGATGCAAGGTTACCAGAGATTGACACCGGTTGACTGCATCATTTTTTTAGAATGCTTTCTTAACATTCCATGAAGCCGACGGCAATAAGAGTATACGCTGACGCATAAGCTCACACATGAACATTAATTAGATTTACGAGAATGATACCTGTACGTAAATTGAGATATATCTACATTCTTTGTCTAAGATGTGACTGAACTCGTTCCAATTGTGGATATCCAAATAAAGCTCTTTGAAGCAGAAAAGATGTTGTTGGTAGAAAATCATTCTCACATCGTTCAGCGACCATTCTCTTGGAGTCTACATTGAACGTAATGTGTACATGTGGTGCTGCAAATGTATGGAGTGGAAATAATTTGTAATTTCATTGCCATCGAATTTTTGTGAACCATGACAAAAAGAAGTTTTTATTATTCGGATTTTAAGCCTTTTAATTTACAATATTATATCATTTAAAAAATATGCATAATTTGAAACACAAGTTAATGCACATATATTATTTTTATTTGAAGGATGATATAAAATTTATACTTGGCCGCAAATGGTTCAATTAGGTAAAGATACATGTGTTAGCAAAATCAACAAATTTTGGTCCTTAACTCACATTATCATTCCATGTTTGTGTCCACAACATTGTGTTCAAGATAAAAAGGTTGAAACACATAAAAATTATAATATCACTATGAGGAATAGAGTTGAAAGAATGTGACTAACAATTATATGAACCCCATCATCATTTCAATCACAAACATTGTATTTTAAAAGATTACTTCAATAATTTTATTTCTCATATTGTTAATTATTAATTTTTTAACTTTGATATGAACTTACTTACCATTGAGCATATACAGATTTTGAATATAATTCATACTAAGGCAAGATTGAACTTATCAAGATATGTGACAAATGTAAAATTTTTGGCTAACTCTATGATCATGGTGCATGCACAAGTAGAATAACTTTTTGTCCAATAACTTCATGGTGGAAATGGTATAGAATAGATCTAGACACAGCACCTTGATGACTAAGGAGCTTATCTAATCGAAGTGGAGTCGATGTATGACATGGATAGAGAACAACATGATCCTTCAGATGTACTAATGCCCAGTCTAATGGTTGGCTGTTAACACCCTAACAATGCCATCCGTTATCATAACCTAAAGTATCACTATCATGACAACAACTCTGAAGATGACACATGTCATTATCTTCTCAAAGTAGCCGCGTCACAACACGACAGGGTGGACAAGCTCTAGTAGTACGAGGAATGTCCAAATCCACTAAGAGTGAATGAAGAGCCTTCTAAAATTGTTGGTCTATCAAGATAGACTGAAGATGCCTTGTCCAATCGGTAGCCAAAAAGGAAAAAGACAGAAACTCATGTCGTACCTCCCGTGGTAAAGCATCTCTCGTATGTCGCAATAATAGCTGTAAGGAAAAGGATCCCATATTCACGTCCCTCGAATATATCTCCAAGATGGCTCTATTTGTGATCACAAATCGAAAAGATAATAAAGGTGTCACGAACGTCCAACTCGCAAAGAATGTTGTAGGTACCGTCTCCTCCATCGATAATAAGCCTACTCCTCCACACGGAATTGGCAAAGATGTCTGTCTCCTTGCCAAATCTCTTGTCTCATACTGGAATGTCTTTGGTCCGATGATGTCACCAAAGACGCCCATGATTCTACTATCAAAGGCTGTCAAACCTGATATGAATGCATGTGGAGGAGAGGAACCGTGCAAAGAAGGTAGGAAAACGCAATCGTAGATGACTGTGAAGTTATGCTCACAACTAGGCTAGAAAATCCTGCCATCACACTAGCCCTATGCTAATCAATCACGATTAGGAACATATTTGGGAAATCGTCCTCAGTAAGATGCATAAATGAGTCACGCGAGGAATGATGTATATTTTCATCTATATAAATGGCCTGCTAACAAGTGTCTCAGTAACAGTTCCAGCATTCCTTACATCCATAGAGTGTGGTTCCTCACGTGACGTTAGAGCCATATAATGTGTACTATACTTTTAGCACATGTGCTTGTCGTTGACTCTATGAAAGAGAGGGCAAGTATCGACCTTCACTACGGCATCACGGGCTGCTAAAGCCAGGATATCCGCGCATGAAACCACACCAGGACATGCTTTTTCAACTGTGGCCTTGATTGCGTCAACTTCGGCGAATCCTCTTAGAGAGCCAAAGTTTGGTGGTGCATCTTTCTCTGCAGAGTTGGACGCTGAATCGAGGAGTACCGATCCATCACAACCCTGAGCATTTTCACAAAATCGTGAGACAAATCTTCAATGCGGAAAGAGAAATCATCTTAGGCTGCTGAATACATGCACAATCAATGCACATCTTGCACTCATTGGTAGCTGCACTAAAAACTTTACTCACATTCACCTTCAGCAGAAGACCAACCGTTTGTCAGCAACATACGTTTGAGTCAGTAACGATTTAATCCTGTAAAGAAAAAGCTCTTACCCTGACGAAGCAGTCATGAAAATGTAGACGAAGCAAGCCTGGAGCCATTCCTAAATCTGCATTGATAATCTCGTTAACTTTGGTACGGACGACGGTTTCCAGGTTTGGGCATGTTCTATAATAAGGTGATTTCGAGAGCTTAGCCCCCGAGGCTATAGCCGCCATGAAGAGAACTGCGAAGAACATTAGTTTACATTTCGAAACAGGGAAAGCCATGCTTGAAGAATGGCCTTGTCTGTTGATCTTGATCCTCTTGCAATACAATATAATAGTATTATGTTGTCAAAAGCTGGATCGGATGTATCTCAGGTTTCACCTTTCTGCAGAAGATGTAGGATACAGTAACAGTTAGATTCAATCATTCTGTCACTTTTCCAATCTTGCACATGTAATAAATCAACATCCGGTGTCTTCATCGTGATCACTCGGATATACTTAGACGGTTTCGAGTTGTCATTTTAACTTTTATTAATGACAACTCATATTGTGTATATGATGTATAAGTAGTGTGTTTAGTATAGTTATAAAGCTCAAAGTTAAAATTGAGTTAATTTTGACACACAAGGGGTCAAAATAATACTCTATATTCCCATTGGTCTAGGAGTTTTGGCCAATGAGAGCACTAGGGTAACTTCTCCGAGATTTTTAGGGATTTAGGAGACTTTAGGGTAAGATTCAAAGATCTGAAGATAGGGTTGGAGAGGTGACATGACGAGCTAAGATATGGGCTCAATAATGGATAAATTTGAACAATTTGTCACTCTGAAATGGTGATTCAAAGATATAGAGAGAAATTTAGACCTTTGAGAATATTTGATGTGTTTCTGAGAATTTTACGAAGATTTTGAGAAATTTGATTTAACTTAGATATAGTTTACGACTTGGACTTGTGTTTGGATTGAAACTTTGGCTTAATTGAATGAGTTTTGAGTACGGAGTGATAGGTTGAAGTTTGTATATGCAGTCAGAATTGTTGGATTGTAGTGACTTTCACGAAGTTCAAACATTGATTGTATCTTTTGATATCAGAAAGATTTGTCAATAAAACTTTGCACAGTGAACTTCTCATGAAATTTCAGAGTTGTTGGAGTCAAGGATTGGGAGTGCTGAGGAGAAGAAGAAGAGATTGTCAACTCACATGAGGTTCAAGAGGGTTCTTCTACAGCCAGGCGCTCATGCGTTCTCAAAGCTAAGAAATATCCATGCGACAACGCTCTTGCTCAAGCAAGGGTGTAGGCTCATGGATCTTGGCTCGACCATGCATCAGGGTTTTTCGACTCGCACCAGCTACTTTCTCCACAGTGATGAGGTTCCATCTTGGCTTGGTCCATACATCTACATCTTCATTACTCACATGTGAATGTGGTATCACTTTAGATGTAATAAATGTTCAAATGACTCGTTGCTCATTCGGAGGGTAAAGGATAGATTCACATGATGGCATTAGGAATGTGGTGTTTGTAATGGTGCGAGAGGGTCGATACCTCACATGGAGAGAGCGTTGGTATGTCTTGTAGTCGAATAGTGTTAGGACCGACCTGTACTTGGTTCGGGAGGACCCGGTCATTGTGGCGGATGTGGTGGTTACCGATCCTACTAAAGACACAGTTTCAGAGGGGGTGATCACCCATCCTCTAGGATGGGTGGCGAGTGGAGTGGCAGCTACTAAGGTCTCTTAGAATAGAAGTATGTAGAGAGTTCAACTCTTTGTTCCTCTAGCTTTGGAGTTATATGGAGCTATGGACACCGACTTTGACATGTTCGTGAGAGAGTGCGCGAGAGCCTACCATACTAGACGGCATGGGATATCACTCTCTTTAGCTTCATGTATAGCCTATTTTAGGCAACATGTTTCCATTGCTGTACAGAGAGCACTAGTTGGTGCAATCCATAAGAGAGCAATCACGTTAGTTGATGCTTCTTTGGATGCTCCTTTTGTTTGTAGACCGTTTGACCTAGATAGTTCAAATATCTTAGGTGATGTAGGACATATTTCCCAGTGTGATCACATGGTCTTTAATCTCTGGCACCATAGCAAAACGGAACATCTGAATCATCTCCATCTCTTGAACAAAGTTTAGCTCTATTTCCCTGACGTAGTACATCAAGTACTTTGAGACATCCCTACCGTCAAACTGATCCATCTTCCCCACCACAGCTTGAAGCGGCTTTGTGGCTGAATTCTCCCTTCGATTTTGCAATCGTTGTTGTTAAAGAGTGTGAACGCTTGAAACATCTCTACTGTTGCTGTATCAAGTTGCACCTTAGGTACCTGCCGACTCATTGTGATCTTCCTTGTGACCCCGAACAACCAGTCAGCCTGCTGCTGATATGAACTTGTCTTGATTGTTGATCCCACCAATTCCCCAAGTATCCAACCTTCTACGTCTATCTACTCTGATTAAAATCTAGATCCCCGTGGTCTGTGCCTAATGGATTGGGCAACCTAACCTGCCATCACCTCAAGCACTCTTGGGAGAGTTGGCTATCACTTTCAATTTCTCACAAGAGAAATACGGAACATGAACTAGAGTGATAACCGGTTATCAAGTCCAGAGCACTCCTATAGAATCAGACGCCCACACAAATCCAGCATGGCGCACATACGAGAAGCCTGTATGGATGGGATCCAAACACAATAACCAAACAGCGACACTCCATACTTATAACAAGATTGAACTTATCAAAATACGTGACAAATGTGAATTTTTTGGCTTACTCTATGATCATGGTGTATGCACAATTAGAATAGCTATTCCTCTAATGAATCCAATGTATGTCATGGATGCGTTATATCACATGTCTAGTGTGATGGCAGGATTTTCTAGCCTAGTTGTGAGCATAACTTCACTATCATCTACGATAGTGAAGTTATGCATGGATGTTCAACTTATGCATACACACAGTCTAACCTGTCAAAGGATATGGTATAATCGTTCAAGATCCGTTCAGACCGTGACTGAAGTCCGGCTACTGGTGCGTTTGACTACCGGAGCTTCTAACCTGATTGCCAGGTATGACAGGTATCTCACTGTATAAACTTATAGACTGTCTTGTATCGCTAGGTATATCACATTAAAGGATTCGACTGTGCGTAATGTCAATTGAGTCGTGACCTCTTTAGGTTTTCATTTTTGAAGGTCATAAGAACATTTTCATTCGAATTCATAACAAAATCATACAGAATATTTGAACATATAAGGAGTGGTTCTTTCAAACATAGTATTAGCTTATTTATAATATGTTTACTTTCCCAGGTATTCATCAACAACGATGGAATTCACTAAATATCCGATAACAAGTCTACTCACTAGAAACCCATTCCAGTTCTATCATTCCGTTGGCATCGGTCGAACGTTGCACAACTGCTTCCCAATACGCGGGATCACATCAATATCACCAATATGAAGTAATAAAAAACTGAAATTTTTCTGTTATTTCTTCCTCAAAGAGCAGTCTACTCAATATTCAAACACGAGAGTTATGGAAATCGCCTCGCAAATGGAATGTCGCCTACAAAAATAGGGTAGTCAATCTGAAGATTGAACATTCAAGAAGTATGCACAATATGTTATCCACGACACAGGTACTGACTTACGGCCCGTGAGTTAGAGTTAACCTCCCTGGTCCAAGGTTCCAGGGAAGGTCGAAGAATATTTTCAGCTCGGGAGTACTCGGAATGTATATATACAGCATGTTCCCGTGCTGGACCGGTCCTGCTTCATTTACAACTGCATCTGAGAATAAAATCTTGCAACGTATGAAACTTCCGTGATAACCATGGTAAGATAGAGTTTTGCATCAGCTGTGAATTCCTTCATTCACTCACTCCTGAAGTGTACAACCCACCTCACAAACACGAACGTTAACCGTTTTATAGACGAGAAGTGGTGTAGACTGTGGATACAAATCATATACTGATACAATCAAAGATCCAAGATGTTGAATAAGTAATCAAATCAGTACAATTTGGAAATGAAGCCAACAATTTTTATCTAGATGCAGCCTTAGGCTACTGTTACAGTAGAATTCTTGCATCTATAATGAAACAGTTAGATTCAGTGGATGAACGCTGAGGAGTACGCTTGTCAGTGGATACATCTATGAAATTGGAAACTGGAAATCTGATCTACTAGGAACTGAATCTACTATGAAGGGGGACTTGGAACCTGACTGTAACCTGGAAATAAGCAGAGGAGCAGAATGCGAAAAGTTTCTCCTTTTGTCTCCTCCAAACGCATTAACGTGCTGACAGATGGTCTACTTTGTCTATAGCAGCATATTCATACACTCAGTAAGACAACTAACATCAGATGTTAGTTGTCTAATTCATTTGTCTGAAAGTGCTGTCTGAGATTGATGTCCAATTGAAATTTGATTTCTGTACCTACATTCCTGACAGTATGAATGTAGTACAGCATTAAACTTTCCGGGGACTTCAAATTTAAGAAAAAAACACACAAAACAGTAAGTATTAAAAGTTTGACTTTGTGTTTGAGGTTGCAGGGTCAAGTATGTATGTATACGTCATTCTGGCTACATGGCCACCTTTAACGTTGGTAAGATTATGCTCTTTTTATAACAGAAATCGGAAAGATGGCCGACACTAGGAAGCATATTTATCTAATTTTGAAGAGTGTGATATATTCCGACCTAATCCGTCTCTCTTCCAATCATATAATGAAGTAATTCACATTAATTATGGAAACGCAGTCTCAGATCGGCCATGGTCAAGGAATGTTACACAGACATGAGTACTCACAGACATTCCATGGTATCTGAACTATGAATGGCATCTACGGGATGGAGAAAAGTCCACTGACGATCAAAGTCCAGCACATATCTAATAGGTCCAAATCCAAGAGTATCACGGTCTTACTCCACGGATCCTTGTAAGATGTAAGGCTCCACAACTAGCATATTGATTCATATCTGGTGCCAGAGGAATCCCCCGTGTTAATATGTTCGTGTCCCTGTACATACACGACAAGCCCATCTGAGCGCCTCAAAGTTCGCCAGTACCCACGTCCTGTTTACGTTATCTATCAACTTACCTTGCAAAGACTTCTGAGAATGTACAACCACAAGCAACAGCATTTCAACTTCAATCATTCATCATGATTGAAGTTGACCGAGTAGCACTTCCAGCAATCATGGGGCCAGTAGTAAGCAGTGAACATCGCGTCTGAAGAATGCTAATATTGGACCAACAAGATTCAGCCCAAATTGGCTTCACTGATTTGCAAAGTGCATGTTTACAGGCTTTGGTGACCGGGCCCAATGCTTGACCATGAACGCTTCCAAGCTGAACTGTACGTCAACTGCAACTATTATGTCGGAAGTGAAGACAGCAGATGGAACTACGTTCTGGAGTTGTTGAGTTAACTTTCATGTAAGGAATCTAATCTAAGAGCCATTTTCATTCAGACCTTGTAACTACTTTAACCACTTGCATCATCTACAATGTTTCGGACATGTGACTTGGAGAAAGAGTTATGTAGTCACTATTAGCTAGTTTCGTCCTAAATTTAAACAGTATGAACTGCAACTGGATCCATCAAGCTGTTGAGACATCAAGGCCATCGTGCAGACAATCAGAACATCTGATCGAACATGCTTCCTCCACACTTCTTTCAAGCTTCCCAAGAGATAAACGTGGAAGCGCCTAAGAGTATAAGATGGCGCTCGTGGAAGGCACAAAACAGAAGCCAAGTATTTGGCTAAGTTCGCTGTCTGGAATTCATCAGGTTAGTTATATCTCATCAATCAAATTTCTGGATCCTTCGACATTTTTGAGAATGTATGTGATGAGGAAGGGATCACATTGATCTGTTCACATTGGATGCTATTAGAAAGTTATCATTGCATTCAGAGTGAAACAAAGAAAATTTGTTTAAGTTTTATGTGGCTTCCCAGTCAATCCTTGCATATGTTGTCTCTCTCAACCTCTTCCTTTCTTTCCAGAAAAAGATGTTCGTATCAACCTTCACAGCCAGTTTCAAAACAGATTATGGGAGCTAAGCTTCCGAAATTTCCAACTTTGTCTCCGCTAGATTTGGAGCTAGTATACCATTTTCAGTGTAAATCTTGTTGCAACGCTTAGATCTTGATCTTTTACATTGTTTTGAGAAGTAATTGAGCTCTGCTGTAAATTAATCAGGATATATTCTTGCACAGTGTCGCAAGAACTTAGTCTCAGAATCCATTCATGACGAAACCATGAGACAGAGTTGACTATTGTAGTATGGATTAAATCGTCACTTTAATCTCTACAGATAGGAAAAGTGAAAGTAATGTGGAATCTAATTGCCTGCAAAATTGTCTGCAGAAGGTTTGAATCTGAGAAGCATTCGATCCAGCTTTCTGTATTGCAAGAGGATTGATAAAAAAGATCGTACACCGTTCAAACATGGCTTTAGCCGGTTCGAGATGTGCACTTCTACTGTCCACAATTCTTTTGATGACGGCTGTCGCCTCTGGGGCTAAGCTTTCAAAATACCATTACTACAGGACTTGCCCGAAACTGGAAACGGTTGTCCGAAACAAGGTGAATGATATAGTCAATGCGGATCTAGGAATGGCTCCAGGCTTACTTCGTCTACATTTTCATGACTGCTTCGTCAGGGTAAGCAAATTCCTAATTCTTAAACAATGCTAGTCTCAATCGACTATCAATGAACGGTTTATAGAATCTTCTAAGTACCCCTGCTTTAACTCTATGTAGGTTTCAAAGATTTTAATGGTGTACGCAGGCAAGAAGGACTTCTGGTATATAAATTTTAAAACAATCTCAGATTGTTGTTGAAATGCTCAGGGTTGTGATGCATCAGTACTCCTCGATTCATCCTCCAACTCGGCAGAGAAAGATGCACCACCAAACTTTGGCTCACTCAGAGGATTCGCCGAAGTTGACGCAATCAAGGCCACAGTTGAAAGCGCCTGCCCTGGTGCTGTTTCATGTGCAGATATCCTGGCTTTGGCTGCCCGGGATGCTGTAGTGAAGGTCGATATCTTCCCCTTCCATCTCACCCTTCTTTTGCATTATCAACTGCATTAGTATGTAACCTCATGAATCTGTTATGATTGTGATGTATCATCATTTAGTATATCACCACGATTAATCATCACCACTTTGCACATTTCTTGGACACGTTGGAGGCAAGCACATCATTCCTCGCGTGACTCACTTATGCATCTTACTGAGGACGATTTCACAAATAAGTTCCTAATCGTGATTGATTAGCATTTCTGTTGAATTCGACCCAAGCGGGCTAATCACACAGCTTTGCCCATTTGGTGGACAGGTTGGAGGCAAATATTGGTCCGTACCTCTTGGACGCAAGGATGGCTTCACGTCTTCTCTGGTGGAAGCCAACACTAGTCTGCCCTCTCCATTCATGACCTTCCCTCAGCTTGTGGAAAATTTCGCTGCTGTGGGACTCAACGCCAAGGATATGGTCATTCTTTCAGGTACCTGAGTTGAATTGCATGGCCGAGGAAGTGTAGGAAGGTACACCTTTTGTTTCTAAGTCTGCAGGAATTTCCACGCTGGGTGAAGATTGCATGAATCTGAACGTCTCCTTAAGAGCTGAGCTCATACATATGCATTTGCATCGTTGCAGGTGGGCACACGATTGGCCAGGCTCACTGTGCTGTGGTTATTCCTCGTCTGTACAACTTCAACGGTGTGGCCGGAGCCACCGATCCATCGCTGGATCCCACCTTTGCCAACTTCCTCAGAACCCTGTGCCCTTCAGACGAGCCTTTGACCTTTGTTGGACAAATGGATGCCACCAACGGCACATTCGACAACAAGTACTTCAAAGCCGTGAAGAGCCGCAGGGGACTGTTCTCATCAGATGCTGCCCTCATCACCAACTCTTTCGGTCGCAGGATTGTGAACATTGCAGCCAAGTACCCCGGCAGCTTTTTGAAGGACTTCGGAAAGTCGATGGTGAAAATGGGCAAGATTGGTGTGCTGACTGGATCTGCTGGAGAGATCAGGCAAGTGTGCTCCGCTGTCAACAGCAGTTAGAATTTCGGATTTTGCAGATGCACAAGGGTGGTCTTGCGAACTGCTAGACGGACCTTGGCATCTTAGATTGACACTGATTTATTTTATGAACTGCCTAGTATTCACTTATATCATACCAAGCAGGAGAGATTAATAAGAGTATGTGCTTACCCTTGTGCATGAGCTCAGATAAGAAGATTAGATAGAGATTAGTTCAATTGAAGCTGTAAGTAAAATGTGATAAGACTTCATTCTTTATATCATTCCATTGAATTGCAACAAGCTATATACAAAAGAAACTCTTTGAAGACCCTTCAAACACCGACGTCGATGTTGCTTGAGATGTGGATGCGCTTACGGCAACCATGGCCAACAAAATGCCATTCCAAACCAGACCAAAACTGGACATGTCACTGCAATTATCGAAGTCAGGGAATGAGTAAAGCATAAATTGCCTTTGTCATTGATCTACTTTCAAATTGGCTTGCTATCCCACTGGGATGACCAAGAAATTTGTTTGTGAACAATCTAAACTTTCTTATCCTAGCAATATACAAAACTGCCCGTTGGTTTGAAAATTATGTGAAACTATAGAAATGGAGTTTGTCCACATGTATCGGGGTTTGACTGCCCTCTTATGTATGGACGTTATTGTGTTTACTCAAGTCAGCAACTAGTGGCTGTCGTAGTGTCCACACCTGCAATTGCACGTCGACTATTAAATGTTAAAGCTTTTTTGGGTCTTTTGTTTCTTGAGCTCGAGCTCAATCACCATTCGTGGAATCTGCTGGAGAGATCAGGCAAGTGTGCTCTGCTGTCAACAGCAGTTAAAATTACTCATTTATCAGATGCAGAAGGGAGTTGAAAGATGCGAACAGGTAGATGCAAGGTTACCAGAGATTGACACCGGTTGACTGCATCATTTTTTTAGAATGCTTTCTTAACATTCCATGAAGCCGACGGCAATAAGAGTATACGCTGACGCATAAGCTCACACGTGAAAATTAATTAGATTTACGAGAATGATACCTGTACGGAAATTGAGATATATCTACATTCTTTGTCTAAGATGTGACTGAACTCGTTCCAATTGAGGATATCCAAATAAAGCTCTTTGAAGAAATTTTTCGCAATATTGGATTGACAGTTGCAGAACAGATGTTGTTGGTAGAAAATCATTCTCACATCGTTCAGCGACCATTCTCTTGGAGTCTACATTGAACGTAATGTGTACATGTGGTGCTGCAAATGTATGGAGTGGAAATAATTTGTAATTTCATTGCCATCGAATTTTTGTGCACCATGACAAAAAGAAGTTTTTATTATTCGGATTTTAAGCCTTTTAATTTACAATATTATATCATTTAAAAAATATGCATAATTTGAAACACAAGTTAATGCACATATATTATTTTTATTTGAAGGATGATATAAAATTTATACTTGGACACAAATGGTTCAATTAGGTAAAGATACATGTGTTAGCAAAATCAACAAATTTTGGTCCTTAACTCACATTATCATTCCATGTTTGTGTCCACAACATTGTGTTCAAGATAAAAAGGTTGAAACACATAAAAATTATAATTGAAAGTATATGTTACAACAAAAAACATTCAAGGAATGAATAACAAATAAAATATCTAACGTGATTTTTCATTGCTAAAATATCACTATGAGGACTAGAGTTGAAAGAATGTGACTAACAATTATATGAACCCCATCATCATTTCAATCACAATCATTGTATTTTAAAAGATTACTTCAATAATTTTATTTCTCATATTGTTAATTATTAATTTTTGACCTTTGATATGAACTTACTTACCATTGAACATATACAGTTTTTGAATATAATTCATACTAAGGCAAGATTGAACTTATCAAGATATGTGACAAATGTACAAATTTTGTCTAACTCTATGATCATGGTGTATGCACAAGTAGAATAACTTTTTGTCCAATGACTGCAATCTATGTCATGGATGAGTTATCTCATAGGGCTAGTGTGATGGCAGGATTTTCAAGCCTAGTTGTGAGCATAACTTCACAGTCATCTACGATTGCGTTTTCCTACCTTCTTTGCACGGTTCCTCTCCTCCACATGCATTCATATCAGGTTTGACAGCCTTTGATAGGAGTATCATGGGCGTCTTTGGTGACATTATCGGACCAAAGACATTCCAGTGTGAGACAGGAGATTTGTCAAGGAGACATACATCTTTGCCAATTCCGTGTGGAGGGGTAGGCTTATTATCGATGGAGGAGACAGCACCTACGGCATTCTTTGCGAGTTGGACACTCGTGACACCTTTGTTATCTTCTCGATTTGTGATCACAAGTAGACCTATCTTGGAGATATATGCGAGGGATGTGAATATGGTATCATTTCACTTACAGTTATTATTGCGACAAACGAAATATGCTTTACCACGGGAGGTACGACATGAATTTCTGTCTTTTTTCTATTTGGCTACCAATTGGACAAGGGATCTACTGTTTATCTTGATAGACTGACAGTTTTAGGAGGCTCCACATTCACTCTTAGTGGATTCGGCCATTACTCGTACTACTAGAGCTCGTCTACCTTGTCGTGTTGTGACACGGCTTCTTTGAGAAGATAATGACATGTGTCATCTTCAGAGTTGTTGTCATGATGATGATAATTTAGGTTAGGATAACCGACGGCATTGTAAAGGTGTTAACAGTCAACCATTGGATGAACTTTGTAGGGCTTGGATGTTGAAAAGGCTCCAATCTTGGATCTTATCAGATATAAAACGCAATCATAGTGGAAAGGGTATGGAAGAGATCTAGACACATCACCTTGATGACTAAGGAGCTTATCTGATCGAAGTGGAGACGATGTAAGACATGGATAGAGTACAACATGATCATTCAGATGTACTAATGCCCAGTCCATTTGTGATCAACATCCGGTGTCTTCATCGTGATCACTTTCGGGTATACTTAGCCGGTTTCGAGTTGTCATTTTAACTTTCATTAATGACAACTCATATTGTGTATAGGATATATAAGTAATGTGTTTAGTATAGTTCTAAAACTTAAAGTTAAAATGGAGTTAATTTTGACACACAAGGTTCAAAATAATAATACTCTCCGTTCCCATTCCTCTAATTTTCAATAATGTGTTTCGAAGTGATATGTCCGAAAACATATGCATAATGCTCATAACCAAAATAGTTGGAAGATTTCATGAAACGACTCCATTCCCTCTCGACTCCTGACAAGAAACTTGAGAATGGATTGATCTGATGTCCTCACTTTGGTCCTAATACTTACAGTTGATGACACCGGTCAACGTGGATGCATCTTGGTCTTCCCAGTCAAAAAAGCCTGTATGTAGGTAATCTGTGATCTAATGTGAAGTCAGTTTGACCTGAACCGATATCCACGGGTTTCAGGCAACGTCAGCCATAATAGATGATTGCGGTTGTGGGAGCTCCAGTATCTTAGACCTGAGCTGTTAATTGATCAACGTATGATGATAAGTTCCGCAAACAGGACAGAGTAGGTAGCAAATATGAAGCAGTGAGCCCCTCAAATGTGCTTGCTATGCATGTACAGGACCACGAACGTACTGACAAGGAAATTATTTTCGAACCAGAGACAAATCGACGTTGATGTCGTGGAGCTTTATGTCTTACATGGACCCGCCCGATCTATGAGCGTGATACTCTTGACTTTGGACCTGTTAGGAATGTGCTAGATTCTTTCTAATCATTAGAGTTGTCATTCGTAGTTTAGCTATCATCATATGCATGTAAATAATTCTTCATTGTACCAGTTCTTGGCTATGGCTTGCCTGAGACCGGGTCTCGTTGTTCGATCGATATTGCTCATTCTATCTTTATAAATGGAAAGCTGGTTTTTTTTAAACTGAAGAAAACGGTTCACGTGCATTTGGCCTATGGTTAGATAAGTGGTCACTGCATTTGCAAATTTCAGTACCGGTACGTTACGTTCATTCTTTTAATTGCTAGAGATTAGAAAGAAAAACATCGTATTCTCACATACTGCAACAAGTATTCAGAAATTGCAAGATTTGGCATATTTTTTCCACTATTGAAACTTGACCATGAGGTAAATATCCAACCACATGTTCAGATTACCGAGGAAATCGAGGGTTATTTATTGATGCTGGAAAGTGTATATGATAGATCAAGAAGAATTACCTGAAAACAAACCGGAGTATAACATAAGTGGATGAGAAGAAGACATCATGAACACGATTCACTTCGTCATATGTGAACTATGATGAAGATGTCAATATGATTTCTGGATGACATGTAGAGCATGATATCGAGATACATTATTTCAGGAAGCATAAATTCATGCTCGACCATACGATTTGACTAGTAAAGATCTAAGACTGTCACAATAGTTGACTCAAGCATTGTCAGATAATACGAAAATTAATTGGTAGAAAATCCGAGTTTTTTTCTGATGTTGTTCAGAAAGGGAGTGCGCACGACGAATTAGATCTTCAGCAGCACCTAGAGAAGAGTCCATTGCAAACGAATTACTATTTTTCTATCGAGACTGATTTATAAGTGCTGCGTCATGATCATAGACATTAATCAACTTCATCGCTACAGCTTGAGATACCTGTAGAGCGTGATCTTACCCAAGCAAGTTTACGACATCCGAATAGACTTCATTTCGAGGAGAGAGAACGAGAGTTGACGAGATGCAAGAAGCCTTCATTGTTTGACCACGAATGGTGATTGAGCTCGAGCTCAAGAAACAAAAGACCCAAAAAAGCTTTAACATTTAATAGTCGACGTGCAATTGCAGGTGTGGACACTACGACAGCATCGTATTCTCACATACTGCAACAAGTATTCAGAAATTGCAATATTTCGCACATTTTTTTCCACTATTCGAACTTGACCATGAGGTAAATATCCAACCACATGTTCAGATTACCGAGGAAATCGAGGGTTATTTATTGATGCTGGAAAGTGTATAAGATAGATCAAGAAGAATTGCCTTAAAACAAACCGGAGTATAACATAAGTGGATGAGAGGAAGACATCATGAACACGAGTGACTTCGTCATATGTGAAATATGATGAAGATGTCAATATGATTTCTGGATGACATGTAGAGCATGATATCGAGATACATTATTTCAGGAAGCATAAATTCATGCTCGACCACACGATTTGACTAGTAAAGATCTAACACTGTCACAATAGTTGTCTCCAGCATTTTCAGATAATACGAAAATTAATTGGTAGAAAATCCTGATCAATAATTGCTGCATCATGATCATAGACATTAATCAACTTCATCGCTACAGCTTGAGATACCTGTAGAGCGTGATCTTCCCCAAGCAAGTTTACGACATCCGAATAGACTTCATTTCGAGGAGAGAGAACGAGAGTTGACGAGATGCAAGAAGCCTTCATTGTTTGACCACGAACGGTGATTGAGCTCGAGCTCAAGAAACAAAACACGCAAAAAAGCTTTAACATTTAATAGTCAACGTGCAATTGCAGGTGGGGACACTACGACAGCCACTAGTTGCTGACTTGAGTATACACAATAACGTCCATACATAACACGGCAGTCAAACCCCGATACATGTGGACAAACTCCATTTCTATAGTTTCACGTTATTTTCAAACCAACGGGCAGTGCTGTATATTGCTAGGATAAGAAGGTTTAGATTGTTCACAAACAAATTTCTTGGTCATCCCAGTGGGATACTTCCAACACATCCATGTATGAACGTTGACAACTCTAGCAAGCCAATTTGAAAGTAGATCAATGACAAAGGCAATTTATGCTTTACTCATTCCCTGACCTCGATTATTGCAGTGACACGTCCAGTTTTGGTCTGGTTTGGAATGGCACTTTGTTGGTCATGGTTGTCGTAAGCGCATCCGCATCTCAAGCAACTTCGACGTCGGTGTTTTAAGAAGGGTCTTCAAAGAGTTTCATTTGTATATCGCTTGTTGCAATTCAATGGAATGATATAAAGAATGGAGTTTTATCACATTTTAGTTACAGCTTCAATTGAACTAATCTCTATCTAATCTTCTTATCTGAGCTCATGCACAAGGGTAAGCACATACTCTTATTAATCACTCCTACTTGGTATGATATAAGTGAATACTAGGCAGTTCATAAAATAAATCAGTGTCAATCTAAGATGCCAAGGTCCGTCTAGCAGTTCGCTAGACCACCCTTGTGCTTCTGCAAAATCCGAAATTCTAACTGCTGTTGACAGCGGAGCACACTTGCCTGATCTCTCCTGCAGATCCAGTCAGCACACCAATCTTGCCCATTTTCACCATCGACTTTCCGAAGTCCTTCAAAAAGCTGCCGGGGTACTTGGCTGCAATGTTCACAACCCTGCGACCGAAAGAGTTGGTGATGAGGGCAGCATCTGATGAGAACAGTCCCCTGCGGCTCTTCACGGCTTTGAAGTACTTGTTGTCGAATGTGCCGTTGGTGGCATCCATTTGTCCAACAAAGGTCAAAGGCTCGTCTGAAGGGCACAGGGTTCTGAGGAAGTTGGCAAATTTGGGATCCAGCGATGGATCGGTGGCTCCGGCCACACCGTTGAAGTTGTACAGACGAGGAATAACCACAGCACAGTGAGCCTGGCCAATCGTGTGCCCACCTGCAACGATGCAAATGCATATGTATGAGCTCGGCTCTTAAGGAGACGTTCAGATTCATGCAATCTTCACCCAGCGTGAAAATTCCTGCAGACTTAGAAACAAAAGGTGTACGCTCCTTTTGTCAGCCATACAATTCAACTCAGGTACCTGAAAGAATGACCATATCCTTGGCGTTGAGTCCCACAGCAGCGAAATTTTGCACAAGCTGAGGGAAGGTCATGAATGGAGAGGGCAGACTAGTGTTGGCTTCCACCAGAGAAGACGTGAAGCCATCCTTGCGTCCAAGAGGCACGGACCAATACTTGCCTCCAACCTGTGCAAGAAATGTGCAAATTGGTGATGATGAACATCATTTTGGCTAGAGGGAAATGATGATACCTCACAAATATAACAGATTCTTGAGGTCTCATACCAATGGATTTGATAATGCAAAAGAAGGTGAGAGAGAGAAAGGGAAGATATCAACCTTCACTACAGCATCCCGGGCAGCCAAAGCCAGGATATCTGCACATGAAACCACACCAGGGCAGGCGCTTTCAACTGAGGCCTTGATTGCGTCAACTTCGTCGAATCCTCTGAGAGAGCCAAAGTTCGGTGGTGCATCTTTCTCTGCCGAGTTCGAGGCTGAATCGAGAAGTACGGATCCATCACAACCCTGAGCATTTGAACAGCACTCTGACATTAATGTAAAGTTTCTATGCCAGAAGTCCTACTAGCATGCGAATACATTGACAATCATTAAAACTTCACCTACATACAGTTCAAGCAGGGGCGGGAGAAGATTCTATCATCTATGTACATTGATCGTCCATTACAAGGAGACATGTTAGAGAAATAGGAATTTGCTTACCCTCACGAAGCAGTCATGAAAATGCAGTCGAAGTAAGCCTGGAGCCATTCCTAGATCCGCACTGACTATCTCGTCAACTTTGTTCCGGACGACCGTTTCCAATTTGGGGCACGTCTTATAGTAATGGTATTTTGAAAGCTTAGCCCCAGAGGCGACAGCTGCCATAAAAAGAATTGTAGAGAATATAAGGGCACATCCCGAACCGGCTAAAGCCATGACTCGATGACTTCTTCTGCTTTGCTCTTATCAGTGAATCTTCTTGGAATACAGTCACGTTTTCGCTTCTCAAAAGCTGGATCGAAAGCTTCTCAGATTGCACCTTTCTGCAGACGGTATTGCGTAAGAAATGTTAAATTTGGTTGCGACTTTCACGTTTCTAATATCAAATATAATGATCACAAACTATTACTCTGTTCATACATAATGCAGCATGGAATGGATTATGAGACTAACTCCTTCCAACATTGTGCAAAACATATCCTCGACATATCTAGAAAAAAACTCAGTTCCTTCTCAAAACCAGGCAAAGTCTCAAAATCTAAGCATTGGAACAAGATTTGCATGTTTGTCTAATATGGTACCACTGCCTCCTGTTCAGACTACAGAAGAACAGGTGAAATATCTTAGGCTAAACTCCGATAATCTGTGCCGAAACTCGTAAAAGTTTGACACCAGAAAACAGTATCAAGAAAGAGAGAGAGACAGAGAGAACGCTTGGCTTGACTAGCAAGCCAAATTAAACTTCAAAAATTTATTCCCTACCTGCTCATCTGAATGCGACGAATGCTTTTTACTCACAGTGAATTTCTTCCCTCATAAATGCATGAACATGCAACTTTTCAAATAAAGCTCAATCATCCAGAAACTTCACTTCTGAGAAAGTTCTGGCCTGACGAATTCGACCCAGCGAACGTTGCCAAATACTTGTGTTTTGTATCTTCCACGAGCGGCATCTTATACTTCCAGGCCCTTCGCTCTCTTCCTCTTGGGAAGCTTGAAAGAAGTGTGCAGAAACCCTGTTCAGAAAGTCCGCATGCTGGCCTTGCTGTCTGAATAGCTTGCTGGTTCCATTTACAGCTCATTCTGCTTAAATTCTAGAGCTAATAGTGGATATTGAAATGTCTGTCCAAGTCAAAGTAGCTAGAAGGTCTGAATCAAGGTAGCTCCAATGGCTCTAAATTCCTCACCAGGAAGTAAAAAGGAAGCGTTCATTGTCAAGCACTGGACCCGGTAACGAACTCCGGGTCCATTGCTTCGTAGATATGAACCTTGGCAGCTGAATCGTGTTCGTCCAATATTAGCATTATTCCGGTGCAATGTATACTGCTTACTGTTGCCTCGTGATTTCGGGATCAGGTTGTTGTTGCCTGTGAGTGGAAGTTCTCAGAAGTCTTTGCACGGTAAGCTGAAAAATTACGTCCACAGGACGAAGTAACTGGCGAACAATAAGTGGACTCGTCGTGGTTGTACAGGATCACGAACACATTTACAGGGGCAGAAGCTCTGGCACCAGAGATGATTTAGTATGCATGTTGTGGGGGTTTACGTTCTACTTGGATCCGCTGTGAGTAAGACCGTGATGCTGTTCATTTTGGACCTGATAGAAATTAGTCAGGCTTTGCTGGTCAGTGGATTCTTCTCCATCAACCACTTCTCATTTGGAGCTCGGACATTGTTTCACTTCCACTTGATCATGACCAAGAGATGTCTGGCAGTAGCTTGATTCTTACATTTCTTCAGCATGGCCTTGGCTGATATCTACCTCTAAACAGATAAAACTTACAAAGAATAAAGCAAATCTAAAGATGTTGAAGGTCTTAAATTGTCCATGTGGCACATTGCCATATGTGCAACTATGACTATCGAGCAATAAGTACGTACATGGAATATATCAAGATACCTCCTCAAGGTTGACCCGTCTGTAATTTGATTTAAACATGTCTTGAACGAAATTTTGTAAATCATGTACAGATAACTGAAATGTCAGATACTTAAATATCTTTAGACAAAGCACGTAAAAAATCATCAATCTGATCTTCCATATCCACCTGTTTGCAATTAATCCTCCATGTAAATTTCACACATAAAATAATAGTGTACGTTGATGTGATTAATCCAACCATGAAATCAGATGATGTGAATATGTTTCCTCACGTGTCACAGACAACAACAGATGATGTGCACTAAAGTTTCAATGAATGCGCATGCCATTGAACTTTTGAATTAAAGAATGGAAAGAGTGAAGGTATCGACCTTCACTGCGGCATCACGGGCTGCCAAAGCAAGGGTATATCCACATGAAAATACACAAGGGCAGGCATTTTCAACAACTGTTACAGCCTAGATTATGTTAACTTCTGGGAATCATCTTAGATAGCCAAAGTGCATCTTTCTCTGCCGAGTCAGAGGCTCAATGGACGATCACTGATCCATCCGAACCACTATCATTGTAATAACAATCTTTTATATCTCTTCAATGTGAACGCAAGAATTACTCTTAACCTGCTGAATACATTCACAATCATTGCACAAATGTCAGCAGCACAAAGACCTCTTGTATTCAGTTTCGGCAGAGGACCAACCTTGTGTATTTCATGATTGCTTCTTGTAAAACAAAACCTCTTATCCTCACCAGGCAGTCATGGAAGTGTAGACGAAGCGAGCCTGGAGCCACTACCAGCTCCGCGTTCACTAACTCGTCAAGTTCTACGATTTTGAGAGGTGGGCCCCAAACAACCGCCGTGACGAGATATAGAGAGAACGCAAATGAACATCTCGAACCGGCTAAAGTCATAATTCTGAGGTTTTGGCTTTCATTTTGGAATATATTTTTTCTTGTACTTTGCCCTTGAATCGTGGAAAGAAAGAGGATTCAAGGTCGCAATAGAATGTCATATTCAGCTGTGAAATGATGGTTCTCAGATTTCCACTCCTACAGAGAATATTGCATGCAGGAGGAAATGTTAGATTGCATCAATATATTCTCCTTTTCAGTGTCGATCATATAAAATACTATGGATATGGATGTTTATACCGAAGCGCTATTTGCACTGGACGAAGTAACTGGCGAACATTAAGTGGGCTCGTCGTGGATGTACAGGATCACGAACACATTAACAGGGGCAGAAGCTCTGGCACCAGAGGTGATTTCGTATGCATGTTGTGGAAGTTTAAGTTTTACTTGGATCCGCTGGGAGTAAGACCGTAATGCTGTTCATTTTGGACCTGATAGGAATCTGTCAGGCTTTGCTGGTCAGTGGATTCTTCTCCATCAACTACTTCTCATTTGGAGCTCAGACATGGTTTCACTTCCAGTTGATCATGACCAAGAGATGTCTGGCAGTACCCTTGATTCTTACATTTCTTCAGCATGGCTTTGGCTGATATCGAGCCTCGCAGTTTAGTTGAAGATATACATCCAAGCAAAGATTGGAACACTTTCAGGCAAAATTCAAAATCTGAAGGGAGGATGACCCTAACTCTAAAGATATCAACCTTAAAAAAGAATAAGGCAAATCTAAAGGTGTTGAACGTCTTACATTTTCAATGTGGCTAATTGCCATTTATGCAACTATCGAACAATAAGTAGGTACTTGGAATATATCGGGATACCTCCTCAAGCCTAACCTCTATGTAATATGATTTACACATGTCTTTAATGGAATTGTTTAAATCATGTACACCTATTAGAGCAAGGGAATGCTCGGTACAGTGGTTAGAAACCTCAACGGTGAGTTTAGCTAAGCGCTTAGACTTGGTTCACAACCAATAGACTCTATGGTGAGTGAGGAAGCTATCTAGTTGGAGACCGAGGCATCCAAGAAACTCTACGGAGAGTGAGGAATCTAGTCAGAAATCTAGACAGTACATAATATTTTCTTTTGTTCTTTTTTGTTGCAAGATTAGTCTTGCTGTCAGATCAGGTGCTAACGACATTCCCCTCACTTAGAGACGTATATGCAAACATAATGTCTAGAGACATGACAACTACCATACCCGAACGGGATATACTTGTTGGTGCTACTATCTTTGTCGTATGGAGATGGCGAGTGCAGAGTATACTTGAGCATGAAGAATTGTGGGAATTTGTGAAGCGTGCAACTGACTCTGCACACATTAAGATCACCTCAACAAAAACTTCATCTGTGGTGTCAGGAGATGCATCAAACATCACCATCTATCTTTTTCCAAAGCAAAGAAGAAATGCCATATCCATTATCAAGTTTCTGTGTCTACCGAGGTCATACCTTATATTCTGAACGTCAGAGAACCTGGTGATTGTTGGAAAACACTCACAGAGCTATTTGACATTAAGAATAATGTGCATCGTTTAATATTGAGGCAAAGATTTTCTTATCTGAAAATGAATGAAGGCTCAAATGTTGTTACTTTCATGAGGGAGGTGCAGGATCTGATTAACCAGCTCAACGAGTACGATGAACCTCCAAAGGATGAATTGGTGGTAGAGCAAGTTATCAATGCTCTTCCTAAGAGCTTTGATCAAATTTTTTTGTGTGGTGTCAGCAGAGAAAAGTCTTCCAACATTCACTGAGCTTCAAGGGCGCATGCAACTAGGACGTGACAAGGGAGAACATGTGATTGGATTTCGAAAGTTCTTGAAAACTCAAGGAATTGAAAGAAATCCAAGGGGCCAAGAAGCATACTCGCGGAGACCAGGACGATGCAATCGTTGTGGAAAAAAAGGTCATTGGCACAGAGATTGTCATGAAGACTTGAGTAAACTTCCAGCAGAGAAGAAAGAACTGCATCTTGCTGAAGAACACGAGCCTGTAGTGGAATCATACGATGCAAACATTGATGAACTAGGAGGTCTAGACTTTGAAGCTAGACTTCCATCATTAGCCTCTGATTCAGATTCACGAAATCACTAGGAGGAGTATGATGGCAACCTTGCAGTTGCATTGGTTGCACTCTCAATTGAAGAAGATTATCCTTGGTTTATAGATTCTGGTGCATCTAGACATGTGACTGGAGATTCGTATGCCTTGAACGATGTACGCACAGTCTCTCGCTCTAGCACTGTTAAATCAGCCGGTTCACAATCACATTCCATCAAAGGAATTGGACTGTTGACATTGAAAATTGAAAGTGGACCAATAAAGAGGATTGCTAATATTGTCTAGGTACCTGGCTTGACGAAAAATCTATTTTCTGTGGGATTACTTACTGATCTTGGGCTCATAGCTGTTTTCGATCAGGACAAATGTATATTGGTTACAAAAAGTCAACCATATAAGCTTGTAGCACGTGCATATAGGGAGAAAGGAAGTAGACTCTATAAACTCAATGCATGTTCAATCATTGCGTAATCAAGCCAATCTGGCTGAAAGGAGTCCTAGTTCTGCTACCGTAGCACTATGGCATCGTAGAATGGGCCACTTAAATTTCCAAAGCCTGCATCATCTTAGTGTTCACAACATTGCAGTAGGAATTCCTTCTCTTCCTGTAGTTAAAATCCTCCGTGAAGGGTATATAAAGGGAAAGCACAGGATAGAAGTCTTCCCAAAGCAAAGTGAAAGGAGAGCTATAGAGGTTCTTCAAATTCTGCATTCAGATCTATGTGGTCCATTACTGACTGGATCAGTTGGAGGAGACAAATACTTCATGAAGATCACCTACGACTACTCCAGATACACGTGGGTCTATAACTTCAAGCAAAGAGTGATGCGTTGAGAACTTTCAGCACCTTCAAGACAAGATTGAGAACCCTACAACCAAGAAAATTAAGATTCTACGTTCCGATCGACGAGGAGAGTACACATCCACTAGATTCAATGAGTGCTGTGCTAAACAAGGTATTGATCAGGAATTGACTGTAGCATATACCCCTCAACAGAATGAAGTGTCAGAGAGGAAGAATCGAATGTTGCTTGAGCGAGCCAGAAGCTAGACGTTGGACAGTGGAGTTCCAAGTAAGCTACGCGGTAGGCTGTGACCACGGCAAACTACCTGGTGAACATGTCACCAACAAAAGTCAATTCTGGTATCATGCCGTAAGGAAAGCTTACAGATACTAAGCCAAGTTTTGCCCACCTTTGCGTGTTTCGTTGTAGTGTCTCTGTATACCTAGATAAACAGAGAAGAAACAAACAAGAATCCCAACCCATCAATATCTGTTTGTCGGTTATGATAGTCAATCCAAACGCATGAGACGAGGAGATCAACATCTGGATATCTTTTCCAGATGGGAACAAGCCCCGTCACCTGGTCCAGATCACCTTCATCGGCATTTCTTTTGTACATAATTGTAAATAGTTCTCAACTGATTTCTTTTAGGAATCTTTGATAGCAGAGGATCTCAAAAGCATTCATTTGAGGTCATAAAAATTTGTTTTTCCCCTCTTAATATGCCCTATGATCAACCCTGACCAATTCCAAACTCTCCTATTCAATCGATGTTGTACAAAGCTCTTCCAAGATCGATTCACTCTATGCAATCTCCACATCGACGAAGGTGCATGGGGAAGAAGTGATCAGATTCACTGCAGCACCAATTCATCAAGCAACTGAGCTTCTTAGATTCTTGACATTGTTGACAACACAATGTTTTCAAACGCAAAGTGTGGAGAGGAGGTGTCAGATGTAGTAGCCACACTGTGCTGAGTACGTGGTAGTTTAGTGTATATGGTTAGACCCTGGATCATACGGTACACACGAAAGAATCTCAAAGGTACACACGGTTGTTACGTGTACCTTTGAGATTCTTTCGAATGCTGTACCATGAGCCACTCATTAGTCCAGGCCTCGGGTATTTAATCACCTATACATTAGAAGTGAATCTGTCACTCACAAGAGCAGTCTTGATCATTGCACTAGACCATGGCTGAGTTGTGACCGGGTCTCATAGTCCATGAGAATTTGCTCATTCCATGTAAGGTGATGCAATGCTGATGACAATCACATTTTTGAATTTGAACAACATCGGTTTACAAACCTTGGCTGTTATGAGTTCACGTGTAGAGTTCCAAGATTGATTTCACGTCCTCAATCCTCTCTAACAATGTCGCTTAATACTATATATAAAATTTAACAAATATTCAAGAATATTTGCTGCCCGCCATACATAACAGTAGTGTTGATGTCAACCTCACTGCTACAACTTGAGACAACACTAGAGCATGATATTCCATAGGCAAGTTGACAGCAGTCAAGTATGAAGATTGCGAACTATGGCTTCAAAAGCAAAACAATTCAACTGAGAGAAAAAAAACAGCTGGCTACTTAGTTGAGTATTCCCAATCTGTGTTCTCGATGTAATGTGCCTTCTCATGCTTCTTGAATACTTACTGAGTCATCTTTTAAGTTTCAATTACTTCATCTAGCAAGGCGATATCTGCTTTCTCATTTGTTGACCATGCTACAAACAAACATTTTGTGCAATGACTTGTGGAGTCAACCGATTTGTTGTGGAATGATGGTGTAACGGCTGTGTTGTTGTATGCACGTTCACGCCCACCTCTTGGGCAATTCTGAGACTGATGTACGAAAAATGGTCTCCAAAGAGGACTATATACGAAGAGTTGTATTTGAATATACTCCGTTATAATTCAATGATATGATATAAAGAATGTAGACTAATCACATACACTATTAGGTTCCACAGTTTAAATCTTATTCCACTAGTCTGAACGCAGAAAGCTCGTGCCCAAGGCTAAAGCTTATGCTCTTATGAATCCGTCCTACTTCGAATGGAATTAATAATGACACGACAGGTAATGAATTAAATCTGTCTCAATCTTAGGTGCCAAGGTACACTTCGTACCCGGCCGCCAAAACACCCTTCTCCATCTGATAAGTGAGTAATATTAACTGCTGTTGACAGCAGAGCACACTTGCCTGATCTCTCCAGCAGATCCAGTCAGCACACCAATCTTGCCCATTTTCACCATCGACTTTCCGAAGTCCTTCAAGAAGCTGCCGGGGGATTTGGCTGCTCTGTTCACAACCCTGCGACCGAAAGAGTTGGTGATGAGGGCAGCATCTGATGGGAACAGTCCCCTGCGGCTCTTCACGGCTTTGAAGTAGTTGTTGTCGAATGTGCCGTTGGTGGCATCCATTTGTCCAACAAAGGTCAAGGGCTCGTCTGAAGGGCAGAGAGTTCTGAGGAGGTTGGCAAAGGTGGGATCAAGTGATGGATCGGTGGCTCCGGCCACACCGTTGAAGTTGTACAGACGAGGAATAACCACAGCACAATGAGCCTGGCCGATCGTGTGCCCACCTGCAACGATGCAAATGCATATGTATGAGCTCAGCTCTTAAGGAGACGTTCAGATTCATGCATCTTCACCCAGCGTGGAAATTCCTGCAGACTTGGAAACAGAAGGTATACACTCCTTTTGTCAGCCATACAATTCAACTAAGGTACCTGAAAGAATGACCATATCCTTGGCGTTGAGTCCCACAGCAGCGAAATTTTGCACAAGCTGAGGGAAGGTCATGAATGGAGAGGGCAGACTAGTGTTGGCTTCCACCAGAGAAGACGTGAAGCCATCCTTGCGTCCAAGAGGCACGGACCAATACTTGCCTCCAACCTGTCCACAAAATGTGCAAATTGGTGATGATAAACATCATTTTGGCTAGACGGAAATGATGATTCATCACAATTATAAGAGATTCCTGAGGTCTCATACTAATGCAGTTGATAATACAAAAGAAGGGTGAGAGAGAGAGGGAGGATATCGACCTTCACTACAGCATCCCGGGCAGCCAAAGCCAGGATATCTGCACATGAAACAACACCAGGGCAGGCGCTTTCAACTGTGGCCTTGATTGCGTCAACTTCAGCGAATCCTCTGAGAGAGCCAAAGTTCGGTGGTGCATCTTTCTCTGCCGAGTTGGAGGCTGAATCGAGGAGTACTGATGCATCACAACCCTGAGCATTTCAACAACAATCTGAGATTATTTTAAAATTTATATACCAGAAGTCCTTCTTGCCTGCGTACACCATTAAAATCTTTGAAACCTACATAGAGTTAAAGCAGGGGTACTTAGAAGATTCTATTAGCCGTCCATTGATAGTCGATTGAGAGTAGCCTTGTTAAAGAATTAGGAATATGCTTACCCTGACGAAGCAGTCATGAAAATGTAGACGAAGTAAGCCTGGAGCCATTCCTAGATCCGCATTGACTATATCATTAACCTTGTTTCGGACAACCGTTTCCAGTCTCGGGCAAGTCCTATAGTAATGGTATTTTGAAAGCTTAGCCCCAGAGGCGACAGCCGTAATCAAAAGAATTGTGGAGAGTAGAAGTGCACATCTCGAACCGGCTAAAGCCATGTTTGAACGGTGTAGGATCTTTTTTATCAATCCTCTTGCAATTCCGAAACCTGGATCGAATGCTTCTCAGATTCAAACCTTCTGCAGACAATTTTGCAGGCAATTAGATTCCATTATTACTTTCACTTTTCCTATCTGTAGAGAATAAAGTGACGATTTAATCCATACTACTGAATAGTCAACTCTGTCTCATGGTTTAGTCATGAATGGATTCTGAGACTAAGTTCTTGCGACACTGTGCAAGAATATATCCTGACTAATTTACAGCAGAGCTCAATTCCTTCTCAAAACAATGTAAAAGATCAACATCTAAGCGTTGCAACAAGATTTATACGTAAACTCCACATGGTATTTTAGTTCATCAAATCTAGGGGAGACAAAGCTGGAAATTTCGGAAGCTTAGCTCACATAATCAGTGTTGAAACTGGCTATGAAGGTTGATACGAATATCTTTTTCTGGAAAGAAAGGAAGAGGTTGAGAGAGATAACATACGCAAGGATTGACTGGGAAGCCGCATAAAATTTAAACAAATTTTCTTTGTTTCACTCTGAATGCAATGAAACCTTTCTAATAGCATCCAATGTGAACAGATCAATGTGATCCCTTCCTCATCGCATACATTTTCAAAAGAGTTGAAGGATCCAGAAGTTTGATTGATGAGATATAACTAACCTGATGAATTCCACCCAGCGAACTTAGCCAAATACTTGGCTTCTGTTTTGTGCCTTCCACGAGCGGCATCTTATACCCTTGGGCGCTTCCCCGTTTGCCTCTTGGGAAGCTTGAAAGAAGTGTGGAGGAAGCATGTTCGATCAGATGTTCTGATTGTCTGCACGATGGCCTTGATGTCTCAACAGCTTGATGGATCCAGTTGCAGTTCATACTGTTTAAATTTGGGACGAAACTAGCTAATAGTGACTACATAACTCTTTCTCCAAGTCACATGTCCGAAACTTTGTAGATGATGCAAGTGGTTAAAGTAGTTACAAGGTCTGAATGAAAATGGCTCTTAGATTAGATTCCTTACATGAAAGTTAACTCAACAACTCCAGAACGTAGTTCCATCTGCTGTCTTCACTTCCGACATAATAGTTGCAGTTGACGTACAGTTCAGCTTGGAAGCGTTCATGGTCAAGCATTGGGCCCGGTCACCAAAGCCTGTAAACATGCACTTTGCAAATCAGTGAAGCCAATTTGGGCTGAATCTTGTTGGTCCAATATTAGCATTCTTCAGACGCGATGTTCACTGCTTACTACTGGCCCCATGATTGCTGGAAGTGCTACTCGGTCAACTTCAATCATGATGAATGATTGAAGTTGAAATGCTGTTGCTTGTGGTTGTACATTCTCAGAAGTCTTTGCAAGGTAAGTTGATAGATAACGTAAACAGGACGTGGGTACTGGCGAACTTTGAGGCGCTCAGATGGGCTTGTCGTGTATGTACAGGGACACGAACATATTAACACGGGGGATTCCTCTGGCACCAGATATGAATCAATATGCTAGTTGTGGAGCCTTACATCTTACAAGGATCCGTGGAGTAAGACCGTGATACTCTTGGATTTGGACCTATTAGATATGTGCTGGACTTTGATCGTCAGTGGACTTTTCTCCATCCGTAGATGCCATTCATAGTTCAGATACCATGGAATGTCTGTGAGTACTCATGTCTGTGTAACATTCCTTGACCATGGCCGATCTGAGACTGCGTTTCCATAATTAATGTGAATTACTTCATTATATGATTGGAAGAGAGACGGATTAGGTCGGAATATATCACACTCTTCAAAATTAGATAAATATGCTTCCTAGTGTCGGCCATCTTTCCGATTTCTGTTATAAAAAGAGCATAATCTTACCAACGTTAAAGGTGGCCATGTAGCCAGAATGACGTATACATACATACTTGACCCTGCAACCTCAAACACAAAGTCAAACTTTTAATACTTACTGTTTTGTGTGTTTTTTTCTTAAATTTGAAGTCCCCGGAAAGTTTAATGCTGTACTACATTCATACTGTCAGGAATGTAGGTACAGAAATCAAATTTCAATTGGACATCAATCTCAGACAGCACTTTCAGACAAATGAATTAGACAACTAACATCTGATGTTAGTTGTCTTACTGAGTGTATGAATATGCTGCTATAGACAAAGTAGACCATCTGTCAGCACGTTAATGCGTTTGGAGGAGACAAAAGGAGAAACTTTTCGCATTCTGCTCCTCTGCTTATTTCAGGTTACAGTCAGGTTCCAAGTCCCCCTTCATAGTAGATTCAGTTCCTAGTAGATCAGATTTCCAGTTTCCAATTTCATAGATGTATCCACTGACAAGCGTACTCCTCAGCGTTCATCCACTGAATCTAACTGTTTCATTATAGATGCAAGAATTCTACTGTAACAGTAGCCTAAGGCTGCATCTAGATAAAAATTGTTGGCTTCATTTCCAAATTGTACTGATTTGATTACTTATTCAACATCTTGGATCTTTGATTGTATCAGTATATGATTTGTATCCACAGTCTACACCACTTCTCGTCTATAAAACGGTTAACGTTCGTGTTTGTGAGGTGGGTTGTACACTTCAGGAGTGAGTGAATGAAGGAATTCACAGCTGATGCAAAACTCTATCTTACCATGGTTATCACGGAAGTTTCATACGTTGCAAGATTTTATTCTCAGATGCAGTTGTAAATGAAGCAGGACCGGTCCAGCACGGGAACATGCTGTATATATACATTCCGAGTACTCCCGAGCTGAAAATATTCTTCGACCTTCCCTGGAACCTTGGACCAGGGAGGTTAACTCTAACTCACGGGCCGTAAGTCAGTACCTGTGTCGTGGATAACATATTGTGCATACTTCTTGAATGTTCAATCTTCAGATTGACTACCCTATTTTTGTAGGCGACATTCCATTTGCGAGGCGATTTCCATAACTCTCGTGTTTGAATATTGAGTAGACTGCTCTTTGAGGAAGAAATAACAGAAAAATTTCAGTTTTTTATTACTTCATATTGGTGATATTGATGTGATCCCGCGTATTGGGAAGCAGTTGTGCAACGTTCGACCGATGCCAACGGAATGATAGAACTGGAATGGGTTTCTAGTGAGTAGACTTGTTATCGGATATTTAGTGAATTCCATCGTTGTTGATGAATACCTGGGAAAGTAAACATATTATAAATAAGCTAATACTATGTTTGAAAGAACCACTCCTTATATGTTCAAATATTCTGTATGATTTTGTTATGAATTCGAATGAAAATGTTCTTATGACCTTTAAAAATGAAAACCTAAAGAGGTCACGACTCAATTGACATTACGCACAGTCGAATCCTTTAATGTGATATACCTAGCGATACAAGACAGTCTATAAGTTTATACAGTGAGATACCTGTCATACCTGGCAATCAGGTTAGAAGCTCCGGTAGTCAAACGCACCAGTAGCCGGACTTCAGTCACGGTCTGAACGGATCTTGAACGATTATACCATATCCTTTGACAGGTTAGACTGTGTGCATGCATAAGTTGAACATCCATGCATAACTTCACTATCGTAGATGATAGTGAAGTTATGCTCACAACTAGGCTAGAAAATCCTGCCATCACACTAGACCTGTGATATAACGCATCCATGACATACATTGGATTCATTGGAGGAAAAGCTATTCTAATTGTGCATACACCATGATCATAGAGTAAGCCAAAAATTTCACATTTGTCACGTATTTTGATAAGTTCAATCTTGTTATAAGTATGGAGTGTCGCTGTTTGCTTATTGTGTTTGGATCCCCTCCATACATGCTTCTCGTATGTGCGCCATGCTGGATTTGTGTGGGCGTCTGATTCTATAGGAGTGCTCTGGACTTGATAACCGGTTATCACTCTAGTTCATGTTCCGTATTTCTCTTGTGAGAAATTAAAAGTGATAGCCAACTCTCCCAAGAGTGCTTGAGGTGATGGCAGGTTAGGTTGCCCAATCTATTAGGCACAGACCACGGGGATCTAGATTTTAATCAGAGTAGATAGACGTAGAAGGTTGGATACTTGGGGAATTGGTGGGATCAACAATCAAGACAAGTTCATATCAGCAGCAGGCTGACTGGTTGTTCGGGGTCACAACGAAGATCACAATGAGTCGGCAGGTACCTAAGGTGCAACTTGATACAAGAATAAAGAGAGATGTTTCAAGCGTTCACACTTTAACAAAGAACGATTGCAAAATCGAAGGAGAATTCAGCCACAAAGCCGCTTCAAGGCTGTGGTGGGGAAGATGGATCAGTTTGACGGTAGGGATGTCTCAAAGTACTTGATGTACTACGTCAGGGAAATAGAGCTAAACTTTGTTCAAGAGATGGAGATGATTCAGATGTTCCGTCTTGCTATGGTGCCAGAGATTAAAGACCATGTGATCACACTGGGAAATATGTCCTACATCACCTAAGATATTTGAACTATCTAGGTCAAACGGTCTACAAACAAAAGGAGCATCCAAAGAAGCATCAACTAACGTGATTGCTCTCTTATGGATTGCACCAACTAGTGCTCTCTGTACAGCAATGGAAACACGTTGCCTAAAATAGGCTATACATGAAGCTAAAGAGAGTGATATCCCATGCCGTCTAGTATGGTAGGCTCTCGCGCACTCTCTCACGAACATGTCAAAGTCGGTGTCAATAGCTCCATATAACTCCAAAGCTAGAGGAACAAAGAGTTGAACTCTCTACATACTTCTATTCTAAGAGACCTTAGTTGCTGCCACTCCACTCGCTGCCCATCCTAGAGGATGGGTGACATTACAACCAGTAAACTTCAACAGAAGAAGATTATGTTATCCAATGATCAAACAAATAACCCTTGCTTAAACTTCACAGAAAATTGCTCCACAATCCTTTCAATCTTTCACAAAAGTTTCATATGTTTTTCTTTTTTAGATTTATCACAACAATTGAAGATTAACGCACTCTATCACAAGTCGATATGCAGACCCCTGTGTACTAAATCCATCACACATCCCAATCCTTCACTCCAACAACTCTGAAATTTCATGAGAAGGTCACTGTGCAAAGTTTTATTGACAAATCTTTCTGATATCAAAAGATACAATCAATGTATGAACTTCGTGAAAGTCACTACAATCCTACAATTCTGACTGCATATACAAACTTCAACCTATCACTCCGTACTAAAAACTCATTCAATTAAGCCAAAGTTTCAATCCAAACACAAGTCCAAGTCGTAAACTATATCTAAGTTAAATCAAATTTCTCAAAATCTTCGTAAAATTCTCAGAAACACATCAAATATTCTCAAAGGTCTAAATTTCTCTCTATATCTTTCAATCACCATTTCAGAGTGACAAATTGTTCAAATTTATCCATTATTGAGCCCATATCTTAGCTCGTCATGTCAGCTCTCCAACCCTATCTTCAGATCTTTGAATCTTACCCTAAAGTCTCCCAAATCCCTAAAAATCTCGGAGAAGTTACCCTAGTGCTCTCATTGGCCAAAACTCCTAGACCAATGGGAATGGAGAGTATTATTTTGACCCCTTGTGTGTCAAAATTAACTCTATTTTAACTTTGAGCTTAACAACTATCCTAAACACACTATTTATACATCATATACACAATATGAGTTGTCATTAAAGTTAAAATGACAACTCGAAACCGTCTAAGTATATCCAAGTGATCACAATGAAGACACCGGATGTTGATCACAAATAGACTGGGCATTAGTACATCTGAAGGATCATGTTGTTCTCTAACCATGTCATACATCGACTCCACTTCGATCATATAAGCTCCTTAGTCATCAAGGTGATGTGTCTAGATCTATTCTATACCATTTCCACCATGACTGCGTTTTTATATCTGATAAGATCCAAGATCCTGTTAACACCCTAACAATGCCGTCCGTTATCATAACCTAAAGTATCATTATCATGACAACAACTCTGAAGATGACACATGTCATTATCTTCTCAAAGTAGCCGCGTCACAACACGACAGGGTGGACAAGCTCTAGTAGTACGAGGAATGTCCAAATCCACTAAGAGTGAATGAAGAGCCTTCTAAAATTGTTGGTCTATCAAGATAGACTGAAGATCCCTTGTCCAATCGGTAGCCAAAGAGGAAAAAGACAGAAACTCATGTCGTACCTCCCGTGGTAAAGCATCTCTCGTATATCGCAATAATAGCTGTAAGGAAAAGGATCCCATATTCACGTCCCTCGAATATATTTCCAAGATGGCTCTATTTGTGATCACAAATCGAAAAGATAATAAAGGTGTCACGAACGTCCAACTCGCAAAGAATGTTGTAGGTACCATCTCCTCCATCGATAATAAGGCTACCCCTCCACACGGAATTGGCAAAGATGTCTGTCTCCTTGCCAAATCTCTTGTCTCATACTGGAATGTCTTTGGTCCGATGATGTCACCAAAGACGCCCATGATCCTACTATCAAAGGCTGTCAAACCTGATATGAATGCATGTGGAGGAGAGGAACCGTGCAAAGAAGGTAGGAAAACGCAATCGTAGATGACTGTGAAGTTATGCTCACAACTAGGCTAGAAAATCCTGCCATCACACTAGCCCTATGAGATAACTCATCCATGACATAGATTGAAGTTATTGGACAAAAAGTTATTCTACTTGTGCATACACCATGATCATAGAGTTACCCAAAAATTTTACATTTGTCACATATCTTGATAAGTTCAATCTTGCCTTAGTATGAATTATATTCAAAATCTGTATATGTTCAATGGTAAGTAAGTTCATATCAAAGTTCAAAAATTAATAATTAACAATATGAGAAATAAAATTATTGAAGTAATCTTTTAAAATACAATGATTGTGATTGAAATGATGATGGGGTTCATATAATTGTTAGTCACATTCTTTCAACTCTAGTCCTCATAGTGATATTTTAGCAATGAAAAATCACGTTAGATATTTTATTTGTTATTCATTCCTTGAATGTTTTTTGTTGTAACATATACTTTCAATGATAATTTTTATCTGTTTCAACCTTTTTATCTTGAACACAATGTTGTGGACACAAACATGGAATGATAATGTGAGTTAAGGACCAAAATTTGTTGATTTTGCTAACACATGTATCTTAAACTATACAGTTTACAACAGAGGATATATGTATGGAGTCCAAAGTAAAGACAGCAGATGATCCGATCTTGATGGTTGCTGTATCAACATTCTTATAAAGGATGAACAGCGAATTGCAGAGGATCTTTCAACTACTTAGGCCACGTGCATCGTGTATAATCTTCGGACAGCTCACTTAGGAAATGGTACTCACTATTAGCTCTAGCTAAGGTTGTATTTAAACAGTATCGAGTGCAGCTGGAAACATCAAGCTGGTATCGAGGCCAGCGTGCAAACCATCCAAATCGAAGAGTCTTCCCCGACACCTTTTTCAAGACTGGGAGTATAAGATGCAACTCGTGGGAGACACGAACCACAAGCGAAGTTTTTCGCAAAGCTCGTCGGGTGCAAATCATCAGGTAAGATACTTTTGAGCAATCAAACATTCTGGATACTTCAGCTCTCCTTGATAAACTACATGTCGTTCACTGCTCAGGGAGGGAATTATAACGATCTCGTCATATATAGAAAGCAATCATTGCAGACAAGTTTCACGTGACTGCTCATTTGTCCCTAGTCAAGCTTTGCTCTCCTTCTCTCAGCTCAATAACTGGTTTTATGTGTCAAACTTCATAAGCAGTTTCTAAACTGTTACAGTCTTTTTGAAGTTAAGGCTTGCATTGGTACCACACGTTCATAAATCTCTTATCGAAATTTTGATGACGTACGGTAGTACTACCTTGCCCTTTTCCATATGTATCTTGTAGCATTGCGCAGATGTGGATCTTCTGACTGAATTTGAATTGACCTGCCCCTTCAAACACAAGTCTGAAAGTACTACTCCCATGAGTCATTTCCTACTGCATCATAAACATATCATTAAGAATGTTGTATGAAACTTCAATAGATTATTACATGTGCAAGATTGGAAAAGTGAAAGAATGATTGAATCTAACTGTTACTGTATCCTACATCGTCTGCAGAAAGGTGAAACCTGAGATACATCCGATCCAGCTTTTGACAACATAATACTATTATATTGTATTGCAAGAGGATCAAGATCAACAGACAAGGCCATTCTTCAAGGCCATTCTTCAAGCATGGCTTTCCCTGTTTCGAAATGTAAACTAATGTTCTTCGCAGTTCTCTTCATGGCGGCTATAGCCTCGGGGGCTAAGCTCTCGAAATCACATTATTATAGAACATGCCCAAACCTGGAAACCGTCGTCCGTACCAAAGTTAACGAGATTATCAATGCAGATTTAGGAATGGCTCCAGGCTTGCTTCGTCTACATTTTCATGACTGCTTCGTCAGGGTAAGAGCTTTTTCTTTACAGGATTAAATCGTAATTGACTCAAACGTATGTTGCTGACAAACGGTTGGTCTTCTGCTGAAGGTGAATGTGAGTAAAGTTTTTAGTGCAGCTACCAATCAGTGCAAGATGTGCATTGATTGTGCATGTATTCAGCAGCCTAAGATGATTTCTCTTTCCGCATTGAAGATTTGTCTCACAATTTTGTGAAAATGCTCAGGGTTGTGATGGATCGGTACTCCTCGATTCAGCGTCCAACTCTGCAGAGAAAGATGCACCACCAAACTTTGGCTCTCTAAGAGGATTCGCCGAAGTTGACGCAATCAAGGCCACAGTTGAAAAAGCATGTCCTGGTGTGGTTTCATGCGCGGATATCCTGGCTTTAGCAGCCCGTGATGCCGTAGTGAAGGTCGATACTTGCCCTCTCTTTCATAGAGTCAACGACAAGCACATGTGCTAAAAGTATAGTACACATTATATGGCTCTAACGTCACGTGAGGAACCACACTCTATGGATGTAAGGAATGCTGGAACTGTTACTGAGACACTTGTTAGCAGGCCATTTATATAGATGAAAATATACATCATTCCTCGCGTGACTCATTTATGCATCTTACTGAGGACGATTTCCCAAATATGTTCCTAATCGTGATTGATTAGCATTTCTGTTGAATTCGACCCAAGCGGGCTAATCACACAGCTTTGCCCATCTGGTGGACAGGTTGGAGGCAAATATTGGTCCGTACCTCTTGGACGCAAGGATGGATTCACGTCGTCTCTAGTGGAAGCCAACACTAGTCTACCCTCTCCTTTCATGACCTTCCCCCAGCTCGTACAGAACTTCGCTGCTGTGGGGCTCAATGCGAAGGATATGGTTATTCTTTCAGGTACTTCACTCAATGACTATTACTTGAGCGCAAGATGCCTAGAAAGCTTGCAGATCTAAGGTGGATCTCTTCGACGGGTAGATATCCAAGAAATTCTTTTTCAAAGACTTAGTTTCAGAACTCTGACCGGTTTAATGATCGGAGAGATATCATGCATTTGTATTCTTGCAGGTGGGCACACAATCGGCCAGGCTCACTGCGCAGTGGTGATTCCTCGTCTGTACAACTTTAACGGTGTGACCGGAGCCACCGATCCATCACTTGATCCCACCTTTGCCAACCTCCTCAGAACTCTCTGCCCTTCAGACGAGCCCTTGACCTTTGTTGGACAAATGGATGCCACCAACGGCACATTCGACAACAACTACTTCAAAGCCGTGAAGAACCGCAGGGGTCTGTTCCCATCAGATGCTGCCCTCATCACCAATTCTTTCGGTCGCAGGGTTGTGAACATTGCAGCCAAATCCCCCGGCAGCTTTTTGAAGGACTTCGGAAAGTCGATGGTGAAAATGGGCAAGATTGGTGTGCTGACTGGATCTGCTGGAGAGATCAGGCAAGTGTGCTCTGCTGTCAACAGCAGTTAAAATTACTCATTTATCAGATGCAGAAGGGAGTTGAAAGATGCGAACAGGTAGATGCAAGGTTACCAGAGATTGACACCGGTTGACTGCATCATTTTTTTAGAATGCTTCCTTAACATTCCATGCAGCCGACGGCAATAAGAGTATACGCTGACGCATAAGCTCACACGTGAAAATTAATTAGATTTACGAGAATGATACCTGTACGGAAATTGAGATATATCTACATTCTTTGTCTAAGATGTGACTGAACTCGTTCCAATTGAGGATATCCAAATAAAGCTCTTTGAAGAAATTTTTCGCAATATTGGAGTGACAGTTGCAGAACAGATGTTTTTGGTAGAAAATCATTCTCACATCGTTCAGCGACCATTCTCTTGGAGTCTACATTGAACGTAATGTGTACATGTGGTGCTGCAAATGTATGGAGTGGAAATAATTTGTAAAATCATTGCCATCGAATTTTTGTGAACCATGACAAAAAGAAGTTTTTATTATTCGGATTTTAAGCCTTTTAATTTACAATATTATATCATTTAAAAAATATGCATAATTTGAAACACAAGTTAATGCACATATATTATTTTTATTTGAAGGACGATATAAAATTTATACTTGGACGCAAAGTATAAATTTTACCTCTGTTTACAACAGAGGTAAATGTTGATGCATTTATTGTCAAGCAGCATTGGACCCGGTCAGCAAAGCTTGCACATGTGCACTTTGCTATCCAATGATGTCATTTTGATGTGAGTCTGTTCAGTCCAATTTTATCTTTATTCGGTTGGAGTGCTGTTATAATTATTTAAATTTATAATTATTATTTTTGTAGATGTAATATTGAAATTAAGAATGACAAAGCTTACATGATTGCTAGAACTGAAAGATTGTGTCCAAAAAGCTGAACCTGTTACACTGGAGGTGACAAGGTCTCGGATAAACACATTAGAGTGGCCGAGTGGAGATGGAGTAAGATTTGATGAACAGACTGGATTACGATCTGAAACTCATAAAAGAATTTGAATGGGATTTGTAACCTTAGAATTCTAGAAGTCTATCCGATCTTGCTTATGAGAAGGTATAAGTCAGAGCATATAGTCTCAGGTATTTTGGTAGCTTCATGACTTAGGATTACTCACAGACTAAGTTACTGGACGTTAGTTTTGGAGACTGTTTATAAGAATGTTAGTTTAGACATCTGTTATTTCTACGCCTGAGTTTCCACAAAAGATATTTTTTTCACTAGAGTGGGGCTCCGTAGTATGTACAGAAATAGTGAATTTGATCGTCAAGGATTCTTCGAAAGGAACTGGAATCAAAGCTGTACGAGAGGCAGAGAGAATCTGATATCGAAGGGGATTCTTCAGTACAAGGTTCGGACTCACTAGTGAGCCCTAAGATTGAGATTGTTCACATGGGGCTTCCAATTTTTTCTCTTTGTTGGTGATCCAGGACTCTGCCTGTTCAAAAGGTTTATGAATCAAAGTTCTTTGAATTCATAGTACTCACGTTTTAGTTTATTTGGATTTTAATTTCGCATAGTATCAAAGTACTCAGATTTCAGGATTTGGCAGCCTGGAGGATTCCATGTGCAAAACTTAAATATAGGAAAGTACCGTTGTTTCTATCATGAATGTATAGTAGTAAGAGCAATTAACTATGATCTTATCTATTATGAGTACAATAAAGTTAGAAGAACACATCTAAGGAACGGATACATCTCAATCTAGAAAAGAGGCATGAAGAGGATATCTACGATCATCTTACTACATTGATCTTAAACTGTTTGTGTCCCTTGTATATAAAGCGTCCGATCCTTTGAATTTCAAACCTTCATTTCGGTTCACGGTTAATTTGACTTCCGTGACTATCGAAAGTTATATTCATCAACCATCACAAGAGTAGTGGAATCATTTAAAATTTTTAATTGAACCAGACAGAACTTACCTGATTTAAGCTACAACAGTTTTCAACCTATATGTTTGAGGTCATGTGAAGTTGAATTCTTCTAAAACAATTACAAGTGTCATGTGTTAACGTCCATAGTGCCTAACTTTTAGACATAGTGTTCATAATGACGTTCATAGACATAGTGTTTAGTTAAACGAGTGTATATGTGTTCTATTCCAAGTCTGAAATGTAACAAGTTCACGTAAGAACTCCATCTTCAATTCTTACGTTATGATGATGTGAGTGCTGGTCCAAATTTCATCAGTAAAGGTACAAGAATTCCATACTCTATTTTGGTTTCATGGCCAGCAATAACTCAAGACTATGATCCATGTATGAAAAGGTACAAATTTGTAATGCTAAACTTCATGTACAAGCAATATTCAAGCTTTCCATATCCTTCATGATGTTGAACAAAGACTCTTAGTCGGGTATCATGCATGAAAAGTGACTGTACCTAAATGACTTTGGTACTAAATTCATCGTCTTCATTACAAGCATTGATTTGACTGTAGTGTAGACCATTTGTATCATTTTCTTCTCAAAGAGTTGATCACTTGTTGTAATGCTTGGAATATGTCCACCTCAAAATTCATTATATAACGGTATATCAATTCTCATAGAATTCTTATTCCCCACACCTCCTGAGTCCTCACTGCAGCAGAAATTCACTCTAGTGTAGATAAAAAGGCAGCGCCAACATGCAAGAACATCCACTTGAAGGTTAGTGCAAGGGTCCATGTCTCGTTCGGTCCTGTTTAACGTCACTTAGGTCTAGCATTGGGTCTACTTTGCTAGTGGTTCTCTCATAACCCAACATGAGCAAGTCACTTGGTGGCTTGGGACGGACTTTACCTACACTCCAAAGTCTTTGACATGGTTTGCCCCTTAGCAGCCCAACCGCACACGGTGTCTGTGCAGGTTTGGGTCTGGCTCTTAGGTTCAGGTAGATCTTTCGATTCAATCATTGGATCTTGAGTTCAGTCATGGGTCCCTTAGGTCCTCCGCTGTTCCTTGGGTGTGAGTTACACTCTTAAGTCCTGGTTTGGTCCTTGGGTCCATTTATGAGTCTTAGCTCCATGGGGCCCCTAATTCTCTTGGGTCCAAGTGTGGGTCCAAACATACCTCAAACACCAACCAAGCCACCATCTCATGCCCCAAGGTTAGCCTTGGTCCAACCTTGAGTGAGCAGGAGAACTATGGCTCCTTGGCTCACATATAGATACTAATCCGCTCATATATACTTCTGAGGTTGGCTTGACTCACCCTCCTCCTTGGTCCTTGAAAACTATACCCCAACTCGTTTTGTGACTGGTTAGTTTCCAACAACTAAATTGGTCATAACTTCCATTACTGAGGACGTTCGTCCCAATCTTGGTGGCATTGGAAAAGTCTCTTCAAGGTATTTTTAATGCTAGCTTAAGTGCTCCAAACTCAGCTTGAGCGCAACAAGGGCTAGCCGCTGCATTTGGATCCTACATGTAGAAACTTTTAGGTTCATGTCTCAAGGCCAAGAGGTGCCATCCAACATAGCGCCTTGCTCATAGTTGAGCGAGGCGCTATGTTGGATGGCACCTCACTGATTTGTACTTATATTACCTGAAACGTGTAAACTCATTTTACACTTAGCCATTTCTAAGGATTGGTAATTGTTTCATATTCTAGTCATTAGACTCACCATCTACTGCAAGTTGTCCTTAGGCATTGTCCAAGTGTCTTAGAAATTCTTAGTCTTAGTTACGGATGGTTAAATTTGACATGCGTGGACTGGACAAAGCTCACAGTGTGAATTTCACTGGATTACTTCTGTTAAGAAATTAAAATAGTACTCTCTCTCACAACGGCTATGGTCGAGATGGAAACATCCTTTTTATGTTATGGAGGTCTACGTCCAAAACCGTTAAAACTCCGAATATACAATTCAAGTCTTTACACTCTGTCCATGATTTCTGTGCACATGTGTTATTATAACCGACTCTAAAGGTGCTCATTCAGCCTACTTCGAAATTTGTGACCAACAGCCAAAAGAATTTACAACCAGCGTTCATCTCTGCTGCTCAGCTTCTTCTACCAGAGGGGACCCCAGTTGCAGCTTGCCTGCTGGTGGAAAATTAACCCAGATATGGGAAGAGGAGCCACGCCAGGTCACTATGCTTTACAAAATTCATCTCTCCATGGGCTCTGCCGTTGGTAAAAGATTCACACCTGATTTGTTCTTGTCCGGTGCATGTCTTTCAACAGTCTAAACATGAACAGTTCCATGTTAAAGCTGTCAAGAAAGTTGCTTTTCGAAGTGGAAAACCTGCATCTGAGATTTCTTGAGCTCAACTCATTCAAATCTTCGGTATCACATTAAAAGATTGGCTTCATAAGTGGTTGCTTGTAATTCCGTTCATCATCGTGTTGACATGAGCATGAACTACTAGATTCGAACCGGTTTATTCACCTGAAAACAAACTGATGAAAATAGTAAAATTTCGTGTCGCTTCCGATATTTTTAATTGATCTCGAAATCCATTCCAAATGGTGAAGACAACTGTCGAGCGATATCAAAGCGAGTAAGAACCTATCCACATGCCAATGTACACATAACCACGTCTGCAAGGGAAACAACGTTTTTACTTTTCCACGGTGACCAAGTTTCTTCTCAAAAGATCATCCAGCCGGAAACTGTCCAGATAGGCAAATGAGTGCAAACCCGACAATTGAGGCACGTGAGGTCAAAACTTCCCATATTGTCATGACTCCTGATCCGGTTGTTATTTCTCGTCGTGAATATTACCCTCATGACAAGGAATAACAACCGGATCACAAGGCTGAACCTCTGCGCTTATCTTACGTTCAAGAAATTCGTCAATACTAGACTTGTTCACTAACACAGATGAAAGAAAACACAAAGCTAATCACATCGATGAAATGCCCGAAGAATATGTCTAGTTCTCCCGCCCAGGTGACTTATTTCCAGCGAGTACTACCACAGCACTGCTTAACTCAACACGCGGACAGATGATCAGAAGGGTGCATAACGTTCCACTTCGTCAGAAGTAAAAATGGGGAGGATGTAAGGCAGAACAATATATTTACTTTGATCTATCAGCCGTTGCCAATTGTAAGGGTTAATTTGATGTTCATCGCTGCCAACTCTGAGGCAAGATATCTGAAAACGTAAGGCATGCCCACCAGCTCAATATCCCGACTTGAATTGCACACTCTACAGATGACTTTGCTCTCTTTGCTTGACCCTAATCCCATAGCAAAAGCTGCACTGCTCTTCTGCTGAATTACAGGTGTGGTAGACAACAGACTTCCACATCGCACACAAATGTCAGCAGTATGGTAGTCTGAGCAAGTATGTAGCCTATCATGCAACAAGTAGGCTGCACCATGAGCAAGCAACGAGTCTCGCTCCATCTCTCCGAAACGAATACCACCACCAAACTTTCGCCCTTTCACGGGCTGTCGTGTCACAGGATTCACAGCACCAGTGGATCGCACCTAAGAAGAAAATGACACAGTGAACAAGCATATCGGTTATGCATTTGGAAAGGTAACAGACATAACCAAGCATGACACAGAACATAGCTCTATCCATTGAAGGAAACTAACCTATAGAGTATCTCACTTCCCAGGATGAGATACACAACATGACTCGGTTTCGCAACCCATAAAGTCCAAAACCTACTATTCAAAATTGCACGAACTTCTCCAGATAAAAGCCATATGATATAAGTAAGCCTTCACGCACCTGATACTTGTCTCCAACCATGTGACGAAGTCTTTGATAGTACACACAGCCGATGTAAATTTCACAGGTAAGTTCTGTGCCCAAGACACCACTGTACATGACTTCTGTGCCATGGTAATTAAAACCGTATTCCTTCAACTGCTTTCCATACTTGTCGACAAGAGACTCGTCCTTGTTTTTTTGGCTGCTCTTCGAATCAGCGGCACACTTTTGAAATGGAGTAGCATTGATAAACTCCCCTTTTAAAACTCCAACCTGAGAAGAAGATGAGACGCTCAGAAACCTGACCTATTCTGTTTCCTTGCAAAAAGAAGCACCCGCTTGGTTCTTCCTACTTGCTACCTTACAAATAAACTGATATCTCCCAAAACGTCAGATGATTGATCATCGAAGAGCATTGTTACTTCGTTTCAGAAGTTACCTTCGAAGCCATTGATTCCAAGAGCATCCCGATCGTCATACGGGATGGAAAGGCGTGGGGATTGATGATCAGATCAGGTCGCATTCCAGTAACAGCTGAAAATGGCATGTCAATATCGGGCCATTGCTGTGAGAGCACACCCTTCTGTCCATGCCGACTACTGAACTTGTCTCCAATAACAGGGTTACGACCGTATCGCATCCGAATGCTTACCTATGAAGGTCCATACGAATTCCATAGACGTAGAATAAGTATTACTTTTTAATGCAACTATGAAAGGTAGAGAACACACAGCTACCTTATACTCATTAAAATAATATCAAGATCTGGGCGTATATTTTACCTTCTGCATAGGCTCCTTAGGTCCTGTTCCAACTGCTGCCACAAAGTCCACAACCGCTCTATCTCCACCCTTTAACTTGGACATTTTCGCATTACCAGTAACGGTGTTCAGTACACTACAGTAAGGATTACCCTCCACCAAGGTCTGCATACAGGAAAATAAAGTACCAGAGACATGAGATCAACGTTGCAATCCATGATGTGAGTGAAGACCTGCCACACCTCCGATAGAAAATATATGGTGAGAACAAATTGTCAGTTCCACTATACCTGACCGATGTAAGGCAGTCCATCGGTGTCGACAAAATTTGAGTTTTGAACGGGTGGTGCTCCTCTCTTTGGACCACCAGCTGCGTCAGATCTGGCAAACACATTGACGATTCCATCTCCTTTGCGACGCATACGAGTCAAGTCAATAGTCTCTGTCTGCAACCAGGATGATATATATGGCGTACATTAGATCTTCCTACGTAGAAAAATAAAGAGATGATTAAATGTCAAGATTCCGAGCAAATAGACGAAATCATTCTTCTCCTGACCTGTCGGAGCTGAAACAACATGAAACTTGATAACATTCACAGTACCTTGTAAATTTGCCCGTGAAACATGCCACGTTCCACAGCAGATTTGTTCAAAATCATAGCGTCTTCCATATCATATCTGGATAAATCAACACAACATATGAAGGCAAATTTAAAGGCAAAAGGACATGTCCATCATTTGTACCGTTACCTACGACAAGGACTAGCGTTCAAATAATCACTGCCCTAGTTATTCCAAAAGAAAATGAGTTCTAATGAGTTTTACCCCGTGTACGCAAGCACTGCAACAATAGCATTTGTCCCCGTCGGAAATTGGTCTACATTAAATTTGGCCCAATTCTCTGTCCTGGCCACAGGTGTTTGTGGTGACTGCGCACAAGAAATGATCAGCTGGTTAGCGAGCTTCACTCTTAGAGATCGATACTAGTGAGAAAAGTCCTTCTCTATCATTAATGCCTAACACAAAGTATCGTGGGATCTATAGCAACAGCAAAGGTAAAAGGAATGCAAAGCACAGGGCATACTAAACAACATGGAGAGTGTAAAGCAACAGTACTCCCTTCCTTCCAAATACTATTTACTGCACTACTGGAGTTAAACTAATCCACCTGTATACGATACAATTTATTATCGGCCCGAAATTGCAAAGCTTGACATGGAGTCCCCATAGTTTGCTTTCCCATCTGTATGCATGAACCAGTTTTCTGAAACATCAGTCGGGATAACCTTTGCCCTCACATCAGCCATTAATTCAAAACTCAACGTATTTCTCACTACAACATCGTTGGACCCAAAGAAGATTATTCTTTAATTGAATGAATTCATCTATATTCGTAGACTGGGCGGCAGTCTACTACCTGGCACTGGTACATGTTCCTCGGACTCTGATTATGGTCTGACCATGGAGTTAAACTAGCCACAACACTGAGCATGGCCAAGGCATGCGTCTCTTCGTGGGTGGCGTATGATGATATGCCGGTAGTTCCTCCATCTGTTCCATCTGGACATTTAATTTCCATGTACGCCTGGCCACAGTTTCCACAGTTTCAACACAGAAGCGTTCCATTTAGCTACGATTACACCACAAGACTCCTTTAAGCACAGAAAGGACAACAGCCTCCTCGGCTGACAAAGGCAGCCTTCGGACGACATAGTGAAAGTATGGAAATCAATATAACAGATATAGAACCTGCTTGTATTGGCTCAACTGTCACTCGTCGACAAAGTTACCATATTTGCAGATGAGGAACCAAGAAACCAGAAAGGAGAACGGGAGCAACAATTCACATACCTGCTCATAAGGCCCAATCAGTTCCAATGCACCCTTGTGTTGAGGACTTAACGACTTCACGGGCCGCAGCATTCTTCCAGGTGTACTAAACAAGTAAAGGCCTGGATATGCACCAGCAGATGTACAAGGTACGTATGCCACTTCCAAGTCAGGTGGGATCTGCAAAAATTGTCAGCGCTACATTAGGTGTAAGAGTCTCATATGCACAAGCATACACTTACGTTCTACACATTAACCACTGGACTTGACCTCCAAAACCTTCTAATTTACAACCTGGGGAAAAGTTATTACTATATGAAAATTCACTGCAGTTGACATGGACGTAGTACAGAGAAACATCGTGAACATTTGGGTAACACATAATCAATCGCATGGGCTTACCGAAGTGCACAGACCTGGGACTACAGCCATGGGGGCTCTATCTAAGGCATACCGCAATGCAGTGGGCTAGAGAGAAACAACGTGAACATACTTACATCTGCTAACTTGGCGACTTTGCAGTGCCGTAAGTGAGCAACCGCAGGAAGAATGTCGAGAGTTCGCATGTGTCCTATAATTCGTCCGTCAAGATGAACAGTTAAAAAGTCCGGAGGTGCCACGCGAGCCATGCTGAGGACTGACGGGAGCATTCCCACGCTTACCAGCTCAGAAGTAACGGCCTTCCGAATTTTCAAAGGTTGCCTTACGAGACCCCTTGCGTCCAAATCGGTTGATATTACTGCAGAAAAAAACTCCAACCATGATCGAATCAGTACGCGATTCTTTGCCTCCTATTCATGCAACTAATGAGTACAGTGGATGCTTCATAATCTCATATTAGCTTTACGTTTTACCCGGAATTATATTATGACTGCAACTTTATTACTTTTAACATGAAATGTATTAAAACCACAGTGAACTGCAGAGATCCTTCCGTTTGAAAAATGTCCGAAGTACTTACAACATGCTGCAGTTAGATGGTTCAGAAGTCCACAAGGAGAACCATCCGGGGTGTGCACTGGACACATGAAACCCCAAGACCTGCGCAGCACAAACCAGATTAAGAAAAGACTACACCACCATACATTACGTGGAAAGAGTAAACTTCAAAAAGCCTCAGTAAACAAAAGACTCATAGACCTCATGGCTACTTGGACGTACTCTGGTAACAGCTTACGGACAAGTGTGGTTCGCAGAGTTGCGAAAAAAGCTCCTCGGTGAACGGAACGGAAGTGAGAAATGTAACGAAGAAAATTCAATTTTTCTGCAACTAGGGTAAACCCGCTTGACTGCATTTCAACAGCAAATTAACGAAAGCAGTAAAGTTAGACAATAATCAAAACAAAACACCAGCTGACTAAGTACAAACAGAGGAGGAGAGGTACTGATAATTACGATATGCAGACGCTGGAGACAAAGAACGGTCGTTACCTGCCTAATGGCTGACACTTGTCAACTTATTCAGATTTTGAAGCTTAGACAAAAAGCGAGGATAAAGAATAAACTCGAGTTCATGAAGCTAGGCAGCAGGAAGGCAAACAAGGAGAAGAATCATACCTGTTGTAAGTCAAGGCCACTCTGCGTTACAAGGTTTCCAGTATTGAGGAGATATTCGACTTTTTTACTAACATCTGAGGCAGGAACTTTTTCCAATATTTTTTGGACCTGGGTAGCTACGATAAGAAAACTCAGGTAAGTAGGAAAAACGAGATCCGAACACACTGGAGCGCAATGACCAACGTGCAAAGACGCAGATTAGCAAGCCAAGAGCACAAAAAGACGTACAATCCTGTAGATTGAAGGCGGGTTTGTCTTCAATCTCCTTCACGAGCAGCGCCTTGACTCGGTAGAGCCATTCCTGCATCCTCTCCTGCACGTGCAGAGGTAATCTTCTCAATGACCTCCAAACTTCGCAGCACGATACTGAGCAGAAACGAGTAACTATAGTATTTTCAACAACCTGGTAGAAAGAAGGGAAGTGCAATTACACATACCCAGACTAGACAATCGAGTCACTGTCAGATGTACACTGTCAGCTTCTTCAAGAAATATCAGGACGAGTAAAATGGAATTCTTACCTTCACAAATATAGTAAGAAGATGTCCAGGAAGTAGAATTTCGTGATGCTGCAACGCATCAGCATTATCTGGAGAGGCAAGTCCATCTGCCAGTGCAAAAAGTTTGTGCAACATAAATCTGAAATTGGTTTTTCAGAGAAAAGGAGTGAAGTAAGTACATACCCCGTTTACAAAGGTTAAATGCTTTAAAAGAAATTCGACTCTGATATGCTAAGGATTATCGGGGACATGGATCCATCGGCAGTCCAGCACATCGAACGTTTAAAATCCAGCCGAAGTAAAGAAAAGGAATAATAAAAAAAAACCGCGGCATTTTGGAAAGTCTAGACCTTCGACCCTTGAAAATCTTTGGCAATGTCTAAAGAAACGAAACACTTAACAGCGGAACAAGTGAAGCAGAATCTAACAAGAGAGTACTGGAAGGAATAACTCACATCAACATATTGAACTTGTCCCGAGGATTGTCCAGGTTGACCAGTATGTAGTCTTCCAAAACCTTCTCACCGACCTGCTTGCAATAGTATTTCCAAAGGAGAAAGACAATTGAAAACGTGTATAAATGTTTTTGAAACACAATCCTTTGATGACTGAACTCTAAGCAAGTTGGCCTGGCAATATGAGCTCGTGCGTTTGGAAGGGAAACTTATAATCCTCACCTTGGCGGAAGAGTAGTTAGCAGGAACGTCCAGTAGATGCTTGAATCGTTCTCCTGTTTCACCACAAGTAGTATAGAGCAGAGCTTAGAATCCCGACTCAGTGCTTCAAGGCCATTTACAAACATTTCTCTAGCTCATAAATTTATCATTACACAAACAATATTAACAACGGGTGCACACCCAGAACTGTAACTTCTGTGATAATATGTTGTCATTATACCGATGTACTGAAGGCACTGTATGCGTGTGAAAAGGTTGAGCCGCTGGACATCTTCCAAAATGATCCTTGCTCTTTGACTCACAAACTGAGAGCCCACTACTCCTTTGGTGCTCTTGTCATATCCGGATTGCACAGAAACCAGCTGCTCGTAAATCTCCCGATCATTTGTGTCAACAAGGGACTGTAAAAGTATAAAGGTTTGTTAAACATCAATGTTTCCACGTGTCCTTGACCCCACAAGAGATTCAGCAGAGGAACGTATCATATACTGTACTGTACTCATTTATACAAATCGAACGTCATGCGGTAATCTCCTTACGCTTATCATGCCTTTCCTCACATTTAATCATATAAAATTGTCCTTCTCATACTGTACAGATACCACAGAAGGGACCAATTTCATCTTGATTACACAAACAGGTCCTTGACTTGCGGATGACGTGCACTGTGTATTACATGTTTGAAATACACAAATTCTTGTGTGCAAAGGAAAGGATGTTAGTATAAGCACCGCAGTTTTGAAAATTTTACGCTCGTAGGACAATGTATCCAAATTGAGGCACGAAAAGATGCACACTTGATATCTCTCATACGTGAACCCTATACGTAATAATGCAGACCTCAAGGGAGACAGTACCAATAGATGCAAGAAACAGTCGTGCACAGCGACTTACCTTGATGATCAACCCTACGGGAATTAAAAACTCCTGCTTTCGCAACCTGCAATATAATTTATAATTTAATCTTAATTATTGATATAGAATATATTTAAAAATATAAATTTCAATAATTTTAAATAAAAAAGGTCAACACTACATATCAGATAATTTCCTCGCAGAAATAGCATGAGACTGTGCTTGGATACTGTCAAGCGTTCGAGGTTTGAAAAGTTATGAAACTTACGAAAATCCCAGGTTAGAACCTCCAGAGTTCAAGTAATACATTCGCAATGTAACCGAACTCTGATCATGTCGTACACATCTGCATAACAAGTATTGAGGAGGAGTGATAAGCAGCAAATACTATTCAAGATCACACAACAATATCTGTTGTGATTATATCAGCGCCTCATAATAGCCATATGTGAGAGGTCATTTCCTGTCAGGTCTTCAAAACGGCCAGGCCTATATCTTCACTGAACCTTCAGTTCCTACGGGAATCTCTCTACTGCAGGTCATGAAATACAAAACCGTTTCCGAATAACATAACTAGAGTCAGATGCGAGATTTCGAAATTTGTTGCAAGTTAAGAAAACGCGATGCAAACTCGCATGACAACTGCTCTATGACACCTAATACAATGATACGATGAAGGTAGGCCTTCAATAAAAACCTCCGTGTAAAGGATACTGAGAAAAGCTCACCACTAACAGGCGCTACAATTGGAGGAAGTGGAGTCAGAACCTTATCATTACAGCCTTGTCAGAGTAGGCACTTCCTCTATTCTTGAAGGTTGCTCTCTTCACTCCCACCACCTGAATCAATTACTTAAATCAATGCCACACGAACTAAATATATGGAATTTGAAGATGAGGAACAATCTTGGTACAGTGTTAACCACAGAACTTCACGTTACATACGAAGTTACAAAAAAGAGCTGTACATTCTTGTCGTCAAAACCTTTTTCTACCATAGCATTAAAGTCGGAAAACACACCAAGTTACGCTTTGGTATGATAAGAAGTCGGATAATTCGCTCTATACCATTGCATATAAAATATCTGCACAGTCCGGGTGTTATCAAGTTAGTAAGTCAACACGAATAAGCTCCTTCATCCTCTTGGAGAAAGTTATTTTGCTAGCCAGGACAATGTATTTACTTTACACATGCGAGCATTTATTTTACCGTACACCACGTACAGACGCGTCACAAGTTTACAGAAAACAAATGTTCCAAATCAGAGTTACAATACCAACCCTCCCATCTCCATCGCTTCTTCCTTATTCGCAACCATTTTCCGCCCGTCCAGACCACGCAAATGACAGAGGCTTGACTGTACAACCAAAAAAGCAGGAATTCTTCTATGAGAACCATCTAAATCCCAGGATTGATGGTCAGATTCAACACAAGTATCATACTTCCAGCACCCTCAAACGCAGACTTTGTCATCAGAATCTTCATACGATGCACATGAAGTATGTTGACATAGGTGTAGTTGACATGTGTTTGAAAAGATAGAAGAAAGCTTAAGATCCCATACGACAGATCACCTCCACAGGTTATATGTACATTAGTCTTAAACTAGATGACACGAGTCAGGCCAGTAAGAGATCGTACCTTGACCATGATGGGCATGCGGCCAAATGACATGCTGTTCCGTACCACATTTCCACTTGCATACTGATAACATAAATCTGCCGTGAGGGTTCCCCTGTAGCTTAGTCCTCCCATTCGGCACTGCAATTACATCCACATCGGTCCGACTTGTTTTCTTATCCACCTCATCCATCTCCATTGTAAAAGTAGAAACCATATCGCACGATGTTTCTAGCAGATATAGTCTATAGTGTGACAAAACCCAAAAAAATACAATGCAATTCATGTTCACAATATTCCAGAAGCGACAGAGAACGAACGCTGAAAAAAGCCTTTCTTTTGCAGAAGTCTAACTTTGAATGAAAACGAACTCAAAGCAGAACATCCCTCGACCTTGCATATCTATGCAGGAACACAAAATTCTCTATAAACAATCTCTGTTTTGGAGTTCCGGGGGAGGTCCCACTTCTCAAAACCCTGCTTAGGTCCCGTCATACTGTTTGAAATCCCCGCGGTCTCATAATCACGATGGACCGTGAGACAGCATTACATGAGTGGCTGCATGTTTAGGCATAATCTATCATACTGAAAAGAGGCCGGACAGACACCAGGAACTACGCAATCTCACCTCCGAGGGGAGCAGACGCTGATCCAAGGAAAGCGCTCCATCCTTTTGATCCTTCATAGGCCGGTTGACTACGGGCTTATCTAGCCACAGTGAGGACAGTCAAGGAATCCCGGGAGTCCAGATTCGCATGTTTTCAAGAGGAGGACACGTAGTCTAGAAATTTTAGTTTGCACACCTTCACTGGCCTCCAATTGCGAAACATACAATCATTCGAGACCACACCTAAAGCGCTGAACGGACTGTGCTGTGAAAATCCACACACAAAAAAGAAAAAAAAGAAAAAAACCGTGCTGGTAGAGCTTTGAAGGCAATCAAACATCCAGAGAAAACTTAAATAGCTGAAACTGGCAAACACTTCTCGGAGGTCATTCACACTTGGATTGTGAAAGCATGTTTAAATTGTAAATTTCAGTATCTGAGTCAACATTGATTTGATACAAAATATACCAAACGGGCTGGTGTATAAATTAATATATGCAGGCGTGACAATTAAGCCGCATTGAGAGGATATTGCGAAGGTTAACATTAGAAACCGGATGTGTCACTTCCACTGCTTGCATATTCAAAACTGCCGATTGCAGACCCCGGTTCACAAAATAATCGAACGAATCAATGTGAGGCCCCATCAAATCCAGCAGCTGCTCTGGAGCCACTACCTCCGGGCCCCCTGATCCCATTCTAGCTGCGTTCATTTTAGCCTTCCCCATTGTCACAAACGCCTGAATTCCCTGGTCACTGACCAACTATGTCACCAACCTATCCTTCCAATCCTCTTGTTACGATAGTGTGCTCATTCTCAAACTAAAATCCTGCTGCCTTCGTCAGTTTAACATCTCCCACGACCTGAACACCAGAACACTTTCACTCAACTTTGATGTCCCGGAGAGAGTAGACAATATAACTTCCATCCTCTCCAGCATGACACCTAACCAGTTCAAAATCAGCAGAATAAATCCACAAACGCAGCTGAGTGCGCCTCCAACAGAGAGTCTACCCTGCAAAATTTCATCCAAACCGCAACCAGATCGACTTCACGGAATTTCTCGGCAGCTCCGAAAGAAAAATTGGCGATCCATTCCTCGCAAACCACGTAAATTCCGCTACAGAACTTCAAAATTGTCACCAAATTTACAAGACGTTGTTACGTCTCACCAACTCTGCTCTGGCGCAAAGGACTGACTGGGCTATCCCAGGGTTTTACTCCTTAGGGTTAGGGTTTTTCGGTCACTGTAACGCAAAGACACCATCCATACTGTAAACCTAGGAACTTGCGTCTTCCCGTGACCCGCTTATTCGATCATGCACGCTCCCATACTACTACTGGAGGTACCTCAAGTGCATAACCACTTTCGGTAACCCATCTTTTGGCATGAGAAGAACTCCATTAGCTGGGTAGACACCAAGTAATAGAGCAAAAACAAAGGATGGGAAGACCCCACCATGTCATACATGGATGAATCCAAATGGGTAAGATGGCTAGGTTCCAATAGCATCACAATGGGAAATATGTCTCCTTTGCTTCGTATAATAGTTCAAAACGTTACACATTTTACATATGGCACATACTAGATTGTTATCGATTGCAAGGCCAGTGTTCTATGTAGAGTAATGGATACAAATTATAATATGCTAAAAAGAGTGATACCCATGTCGCATAGTATGATAAGCACTTGCGCACTCTCTCATTAATGTTAAAAAGTCTATATACATTGTTCACTATAACTCCAAAGCTAGAGGAACATAGAGATGAACTCTATGTATGACACTATAAAGGGATACTTTGGTTGTTATGACTCCATTCACTTCCCATCTAGGAGTAGGGGTAATCACACTCTCTGAAATAGTAACCACAAAGTCTGCAACATTCACTTGGTTATCCCGATCTAAGTATAGGTATGCCCTCACTTCAGACAACTCTCTCCCTTCCAAGGACAATAAAAAAGTAAATATAAATATATATATATATACATTTTCGGAAAGATACATCAGCATACCCACCGTCATATTGTAAATGATCCTCAACCAACTGGGCCAACTAAATTATTTTGGCCGAAAAAAAGAAATTGGTTTATATGGGGTAAGCTTGCTGTCTGTGTATTTTCCAAGAGAAAGTTTCAAGTCATTCCTTACTTGAGTCCTCTGCTTGAGGAGTTTCAGCCCTGTTGGCACCTATAATGAGGAACTTAGTCACTTGTTCCCAGGTTGCAGGAGGGAGAACCTGAGCCCAACGGTCCTAACCACAACCGGCTACGCTTGCCTTCAAATTCACACTGATTTCCAGGTGGGACGGGCAAATGATCATGGCAAATTCTAGGAGGTACGAAACGATTTGACAGCCCTTTTGAGAATGAGTCACTGTCCAGCCAGCCGGTGGATATTACTTGTCGGTCAGAGTACACGTACACAGCCAGTCGTGCTCCAGTACGGAGTGTCATGGTCCTTCAGCACTAACTGGGGTTTGCGCTGGGGGATCGTGTAGACTGTGGTCACAGGTCCCGTATCTTTCTCCTGGAAAAGAAGAGTAAATGGAGTCCAGGATTCAAGCGGGCCAAGACAAGGACTAGACGGTGAGAGGTATAATTTTCGCGTGTGACATACTGCGTTCTTCGTTTAACCATTCTTGGAAATTAACCCCACAAGTTTCTTTGTTCAGTCTACTAAATCTATCTCTTGTGTTCACGTCACTGCTTAAGCTTTGCGATCGATCAGCTTCTGCAGAGGGTGATTTTAAGGTTTTACTGAATTTTGTTTTGATCGCATGTGAAATAAAAGTCATGGTTCTTAGATAGAATTGGGGTTCAGGAATAAGAAAATGCACGTTAGTTGACATGAGATATCGGTGCACTCTTGAGATACCTTGCTGGGCGAGAAGTATGAGAGCAGTGACCGTTTTCGAGAAACATAACAGCTGAGAAACCAGGAGTTAGCACGTAGGTGCGTTGCTCAAATGCTGGCAACGGTGTCCACTAACTGCACACGCATCACATGTTGAGCCAGCCACTTTCAGATGCTGGCTCAACACAGGATTAATGGAATACTAGCGAACCGCGACATAAGGTTTCAAATTGCATTTAGGCCATTAATTAAGCTTCGAGTGATACCATACTGGAGTGGGCGTTTTGCTTTTCGACCGGACATCAGGTGTCCAGTGGACTTGGATCGCACTTATCCTAAGGCATGATCATGGGATGATGGGAAAGCGACGCAGTAGGTTCGTTGCTTAGGACCAAGTGGTTAAAGTCAATTGACGATATATCTCCGCAGCGTTTTACTGAGTTTGCCCACATGATATAGAAGTTCTAGGTATTGCCTTTCACTGACTCTAAATTACAACAGCAGACGGCTGAATCAGGGTCAACTGCGTTATCATTGCTGAAGTCTTATTCAAAGTCCGAGCCTGTCGCGGATTTTCGTCTCTGAAATTGTACAGGAGAGGATTCTGCTTGGCAATGCAATTTCATTTCTATGCATTTGCTCTCTCGTGAGATTCATAACATTCTTTCCTACACGAGCTGAATACATGGAGTGACGATAACAAACTCTCACCTTAGTTTTACTATCGCTTCGAAATCGATAGATAACAGTGCAAATGCATAGCAGAGTGGCATATGACTGCATTTTCTTTCTGAATCAGAAGCGCTGGAGGATAAGGACGAGGCGAAGCATTTTAAATCATGAGAATGCCATTACAGCCTTAGTATTCATATTCTGGGGAACGTTTTGTCGGTGATGACCCCTTTGGTATTTTCGTGTTACCAGGTTCAGCTATTTCTGACATCTCTGCTTTTATTTCTCCTTCAGAGAGACTTTGAATCAAGCCATCCATTTCGACCGACTTTGAATTCGCCCTCATCTGTTGGACAACAATTCTACTCATTTCTCCTGGTTCTGAAACATCGTCTCTGTCTATATCAAGGGTGTACTGAAAGTTTTGATGGGAAAACGCAGCACTGAAATCTGTCTGACCACATTCACCTTCTGAACGCAGGCCCCCGGATTCAACTTCACCTGAACGTAAAGATCCAGCTCCGTTAGGTTTCTCTATGGCCAAGTACCACTAGCACCGTTTCTCATATCATCTAAACCTTAAAGCGTGTCCCTAACGACATAAAAAACATTCCCTGCCAACTGTTGCTAGCAGGTATATGTCACTTTTGCCCTCAAACATCTTTTCACCCAATTCACCTGGGCCGCTGGCCTCTTGACTCGCAAAGCAAAAAAACAAAAAAAACAAATCACTTCTGTATAACCTAAGATATCAGTGGACAAGATCATAAGTACGACTCACGTATTTTCGTGCGTTCCTTACACCAGACTCACATGACCATTCTGAAGATCATCCTTCCCAAAACAAAAGGTTCATTCTTATCATTACATAATGTGAGATGCACTCAACGCATCAGACTGGAGTTTACCTTCCGAAAATGGTAGGCCTTGATCTTTGACAACATCAGGCCACCTTGTCAAAAATCTCTTGATATGCGCTTTCAACGGATATCTCACACCATCAGCCTGCCTTCCAGGCTCTAGAGAAGAGGTTTCAATTTCACCAGGAGACTGTCCCATTGTTTCCGTCTTACTTACTGGTCCGGTCGACACCCGGTCCATCTGTTCCACTCCAACACATTGTCCAATATACAATCTGGGATATACAGAAAAGTTCGACGAAACAGAACCATCGTACGAATCTGCCAGCTCAGCACTTCCGGTGTCATCATATGATACATAAGGTTTGATCTCGATATCCTTTCTTCTACCTGCAGACAAGACTTAAGATTGACGATTTCAAGGCTTACCACACGTCAGCTTATAGTTGTCAAAGCGGTATACTGGAGTAACACCTGTGCTAAAGAAAAGAAGGGAAATTTACTTCATCATCCCTTTGGAATGTAAATTCTACTCGACTCCCCCTTTAGACACACCCCCAGGGCATGGAACTGGACTTGTAGAGACGGTAACCGCTGAGCTGTCGGTCATTTTCCAGTAGGTTTCGATGCACTGTAACTCTCAATAGGATGCAAGACAAACCGCAGTGTAACGTGACTGTGCAAGGTTTTGGGAGGGAGTTCGTAGCGCTAGTAATGTCAGAATGGCGAAGAAATTTGCAAGATCCCCGGATTTCCAAGTCTTAAAAGAAAAATATCACGCAGGAGCTCGGGATTTCATGTTGACAAAGCATTTAGCCCTACAGCTGAGACAGTGTATAGCTACTGTACCCTTATCGATCATTAGATGCTTGACTTGCTTTGTGGATGTCTGCTGGTCTAGCATCAGTTCCTTCGCTGAATTAAAAGTGCACAGTACCCTGAATACATGACTTGTTAGGATTTAGATGCATGTCAACACATTTGCGCGTGATCGAGCACTTAAGCAATCCTTGCCTATGTGGGTCGCTTTCTAAATTCGCAGTTAACAATGCTGTTGCCATTCATAGTCAAGCTTAACTCAGGACTTAACGTACACAGTACAAAGTTTCACACTTTCGTGGTTATGTTCTTAAAAACACTCTTCTACTGAAAGATTTCCCTCCGTTTAGTGACGCATGGCAGTTCGTGGAACTTCTAGCCAGTACAAGCGTTTGATGGGGATGTCAAGTAAACTAAAGGGGGAGTCAAGAAAATTTTATATTCTAAAGGCATGATCAAATAAATTTCTGAAGAAAAGAACGAAAACTTACTTGTAGATTCTGACGAGAATGAGCCATGTAGAAGTTCAGCACTGTCATATGAAAAGTCAAGAATCAACTCACAGGGCAGAGTATATAGTTATCGAAGATCGTTTGTGACTTCGACACTTTCAAACATAAAGCATAATACCATCTGTAACTTGGCTAGCTGGGACAAAAGACTTTAACATGTAGTCGCTATTTATTCGATTCCCTTGAAGGTTATATCCATGTTTAATGGTAGTATTTCAGAGTTCAAAGCAATGACTCCACACTAAACCCTTTGGATGCCTGTTATGCTTACCTTCTATTCTGCTTCGAGATACCGGCCTTGTAACGGTGGAGGTTAGACTCCTCTTCGTCCTTCTCAGTCAGAGGATCTTGCAACGAAACTGCAATTTGCTTAAGATCCAGCTTTTGCTCGGTCTGACGATATGTTTGTTCTCCTTTTGGATCATTTGCATCGTCTGTATTGTCTGCTGAGAACGACGCTACCTGGCGGTTCTGGCTCATACGACGATGTCCTAAAGCTGAAGCAACCCTTGCTTCATGCTCAGGAGAAGAAATTGGGGTACTCGGTGTGGCGGGTGATGAAAAAGGTGAGTCAGAAGAAAAAGAACTAAAGTTCTTATTGTCTACCACAAGTTTGATAGCAATCTCTGGATTGGATAAATGACGTTCCATCCTTTTAGAGGAATTAATATCACGTGTAGCCTGGAAATCCTCATCAGCAGCAGTTTTCGTTGCAACAGAGCGCACGCTTTGTAAAGGTGTAGGATTTTGAATGGAATGAAATTGAGAGTAGCTGTCTGGCTGTGAATAAATGGGGTACGTGGAATAAGGTGGAAATATTGGGCGACCGTCAGGTAGGCAGAAAAATGGAACAACGTACACAGGGTTGAGAGCTTGTCCGATAGATAAGTCATTGGTTTGTACACCGGTTGAACTTCTCTCATCTACATACGAGGCAGTTTTTTTTAGTTGTGGGGGTGCGCTTGCAAATGCTAAGCTCGACAGACCGGGAAACTGACTGGATTCTCTCTCGTCATTTGACGAGATGTGAGACGGGAAGGAAGAGGACTGAACGTCTGCTGATGCTGGTGACTGCAGCATCACCGTTGACACGTCATTAGAAGCTTTTGGTAGGGATGTCATCGAAGAAATTCGAGATGAGTTATTTTCGATATTTCCTTCGACCTGTCCTTCCTCTTCTTCATCAATACCCATATACTCGGGCCAGTCCTGATCATCCTCGCAGGACACCGATCTACTCATTTTCTCTGCTAAACAAGTACAGTCACGCCAGTCTCTACCAGATGACTTAGCTGAATCACTAGCTTGCTGAGTTGTGGGTGATTCTTTCAAGTCAGCTTGCTGGTTTCTAGGTGACTGTCTCAACTCGTCAACTATTTTCAGCACCGAAGCCTCTTCCCCGCGGTCAACCTGAAAGCATTGCGGACTTCTGCATATTTGCGTAAAAAGTTCCAGATATTAGGCCACATTTTTTGGGGATATTCCGAGTTTTATACTGAGTAGAGAGGTTGAGAAATCATAGATTCCTGGAAAAAGAGCTGTAAATGTTGAGTACAAAAAAATTTAAGAGTGTCCAACCTTGAAGCTTAAAAAAAAGTGTCAGTATGTGATGTAACAGAGTCGACAGATTCACACTAGAAAATGGACCTAAAGTTTGAGCCACACGACCAGGAATATATATGTTGAAGTTCAAGATTGACCCACACTGAAGTCTACCGCTGGAGTATAAAATTTGAATATCAAACAGAATAGGTAAATTTATGTACCTATGAGCTGTTGCAGATGATGACATATCATTGGGAAGAGCAGGTACAGGCTTCGCATTCTTCACCAGATCATTTCTCAAAACAGTTTTCAACACAAGTTCTAGTAAGGCCAGTTCTAACTCTTCACTCTCTGTTAGCTTGTCTTCCGCAGATGAAGATGACTGTTTCGTGCCTTCGCATGAAGAGGTCATCTTCTGAGACTTCCGTTTGAAATAGTCTAGGTTCTCAACAACTTCAGCATCAGAAACAGATGTTGCACCTTCAGACCTTTTCTCAAGGTTGTGGATTTCCAATCTACTTCCGTCGGTTCCCTCCCTGTACTCAAGGACAACATCTACAGACAAGTCTGCAGGTTCTAAATGGAAACCTGTTAGCTCCTGAGGTTGGAGATTGATATCATAAGTGTTGGATATATTGTTTTTGTCCAGTACTTCGTTTATCCCACGATTCTCCTGAACAATATCGTCTTGAAGCTTAATGCTCGTTCTTGTATGCACCTCTTCTCCGTCCTCAGATAATACTCTATGGCCGGGTTGATGAATATGACCACTTAGTACACCCGTGCAATCTACACCAGAAGTGTCCTCAGGAGCTCTTTTATTCATTTCTTGCAGTCTCCCTCTTATTAATGAAAGAGAACTGAATGCTTTTGGATCTCCCACCTCAGCACTTTGAACACTCCATGAATGAAACGAAGTTCTATCTGAAGAGCTCCGAACTTCAGTGTTCTTGAGAACGGTTGTGCACACATCTGGCTTTTCTAATCCTTGATTTACTTCACAAACTGTGTCCAAGAATTCAAAGCCTCCACTAACGTTCAGCCAGTTTTCTACAGAATCTTTCATACATTTGTTCAATGTGTGTACCCGTCGGTCAGAATGCTTCCCCACTGGACTAGGCATCCAATTTCCACTATTTAGCACGGTGTCCTGCTGACTCTTGCCTCCTCTCGTCACCTTCAGTAATTTTGCTAGAGCAGTAGTTTGCGGACAGTCCTTTGTTGTACTTTTGCAGGGCAAGGGAGAGTACCGTGCTTCCCCAACTTCCACCACCCTCAGTTTTCGGGGTCCTTTCTGACTATCTTCTTTTCCCTGTTTGATATTGAGTAACCTTGCTCTGTCCTTGCCTTTTAACGATGCAAGATTAGTCGAGTAACTACCCAAACTGTCAAGAGCTCTCATTTTCTTTCTCGTTGCATCTTGCAACGATCTCGGCGTAACCTTTTGATAATGTTTCGGTTTACCACTTGACACCTTGTTCAGCATTGTAAGCAGCAGATCATGAGCTTTCTTTTGCCCCATGAAATTTTTTCCCAGTTCTGTCTTCTCCTTTGACGTCTTCAAACGGCCATCATAATCATCTACAGTCAGGTCCCTTGCAACTTTTTCCTGGCTTCCCCAGTGATTCTCAAAACAATTAGGCCTTTCGTCAGTTGGACTCAACCGTTTCTCATTCTTCGCAAGCTCCCTTGTATTGCTTCCCCGCTTCTTCTCTCGATCTTCTGCATTTACAGATCTTGTAACTCTCAACGATATTGACCCATCTTTCTTTTGCTTGAGATCCGTAGTACACATTTTCTGTGTTCCCTTCTCAGCATGATAAGGATTCTGTTCTTCGTTGTGTCCGCTTACAGAAGTTCCTCGCTTTGAGTGTCTTGCATGTTTTGATGTGTTACTTTCTGTAAGAAGTGCGCCACATGATACGAGAAATGCCTTCATTCTTTCAGACCAGCTCTGCTTCTCTGAAGCCCTCTCCGCAGTTTTGAGATGAAAGGCTTTGCCCTTGGTGGTTTTACTCCCCACTCTGACCAGTTCAGCTCTCAAAACGCTACTTCTTTGATTGTGAAGGTCATCACTAGAGGGGGTCAGTACCCACTTACAGAAATCGGAGCTGAAGTCAGATTTCATCGTTAGGTCCCCTTCTCCACATTTTTCTTCGTTCAGATAATTCTGTCCTACCTGAGGGCCCTGCAGATTATGTTTCGAGGCCATTTTGTTTCCTCTCTTCGTTCCCATTGTCGCATGAATAGTTACATCATTTGGCTTCCGCAAAGCCTGAAGAGCTATATTTCTGATGCCACTCATTTCGATAAGGGTTGAATCTCTCATCAAATAGTCGCTCTTTTTACCCTTGCTGCTGGCAGTTTCGGTAGGGAACCAAGAAACTGGCATGGAAACCTTGAAAGTTGACCCAGGAGGTCGCAGACTCTTCCGCCGGATAGAAAATTGATACCCAGTAGGCCTGTCGGATCCACCTTCAGGAAATGTAAATTTGACGCGAGTCTTTTCCAATTTGTGAAACCCGCAGCTTTTCCTCACGCCAGGATTTTTGATACAGCTCTTAAAACATGTGTCCAGTTTGTGGAAAGGTCTACTGCTGATTGAAGTCTCAGAGTTTCGCATTTTACTCTTAGCGAATAAATTACTTCCTCCTAGATTATGGATCGTCGGTTGTATCATGGTGTTCAAGACTTCTTCACGCAAAGTGGCACGACTAGAAGTCGCTTCTACTAATATAGCTTTCTTGCCCGAGTCTGATCGGAGAAGCTTTTTACCAGAATCTCGAAGTGGAGAAATAGCACTACGGCTTCGCTTGTTGCCAGAAGACCCAATTTCTTTGTTAATGACTTTCGTGCCTCGTGCATTTGAAACCTTATGTAGATCCAATGTTTCCTCTTTGCTATCCTGAAGTGATATTTCAATTCAATGCAAAAAATCGCGCAACTTCCGTATTAAGAACTTTGTAGTGACTATGTCTGGGACATCAGAACAGCCTGAGTAAAAATTCCATCACCAAGCTCCATACCAGTTTCCAAAAACAAGACGACAGTTCGTATTTTTTGATCAGTACAATGTACCGTAAATTAGCCGAATTAGCCACTAGTCTGCAAAATATTCCTAGACATTGCCTCTGTATCCCCAAAGAGGTGAAGTGGAAGTACCTGCTTCTGTCGGATCTTTAAAGGCCCGGGTTGGAGAAGCATCAACTTTTGCCCCAGCCATTCCACCCTCTTCCGCTCAGTCGCGAGTTCACCTAGTTCCTTTATGCAAACGTATATTGCCACCAAAATCACAAACCGATGCAAACAATCGATATCAACCTCTGCTGAAAGTCTAAGAAACTTCTCACAAGCAACTTACATCTGTAGTCCCTTATCGGACACTTATCGATTTAGCTGGCAGGCTTATCGAGATCAAACTTCAAACATCTTACCACTTATCCAGTTTCTGTGACATTCTTTGCCAGAAGTTGGTAGGATGGACGCACAACTTGCTTCTCTCTTGGTGGCAACAAAGCTATAGATTTATCTGACTTCCACGTGTTTAAACTGACCTTCAGCACACTCTATACACATGCAGAGAAAGGCGAAAAAATGGAAAACCTCAAAGTACATATTTGCAAACACATCGCGTAATAACTATCAGAATTCCTAGATCTGAATCTAGGAATTCTGAATTAATTCATATTTCTGAGGTTTCTCTCAGAGCAGAACTGTCATCCTCTCTAGGATACTGAGGAGATGAAATTAGAAATTTACACCACAACAGAAAAGTTCCGTAGGTAGGCAACCTGCACTGCAATGAAGTTCCCTGTGGAAGGATTCAGGCTACAAATACAAAAAGGTACAACTGAAATTGACATCTGAGATTATGTGGAAGGAAAGCAAACATTAAGTGGAAAACAAACGGGGTTTTATCAGACTGAATGTCAGTACCACCTGCCAAATTGGATAATATCAAGCTCAGCAGTTATGGCATGTACCCACGACTCCATCACTCAAAATCCACAAGTTATAAGAACATCTAAGAATAACAGAAAATACTATAGACGTTATTTCGGTCCGATGCTTCAGCTACAATACACTTCACTTAACATCTACCTCCAATTCCCTGTCGCAGGAACTTTCCTGTAAAGTACATTGACTCATGCTGCAAAGTCTCTCTATCAACTTATGCCCGGAAGAAACGATCTATGGAGTAATGAAGAAAAATGATCGTCCTTTATTCCGATCCTTCTGAAAATGTCGAGTTCTATCGAGTTAGTGAAGCTACTTGATACCAACTTGCAACTTGATTTTTCTACGTCTTGATGAAGTTTAGTACAGTCATTCTCTCAACATTGTGAAAATGTAATTTGTTCCTCAGGGGTACCTATAGTTAGTTATGGGCTCTCCTATAACTGCAAACTGTTTGCTTCCCCATAAGGTACTGGCGAAACAAATTACAGAGAGGTATAGACTTTACGAAAAGATTCTTCTGGGATTTTTGCATGAACACAAACCTTAATGTTTACGGAAATCATGAGCATAATAAAACGAAATGCACCGAATGTAGACGTTTGGTATCTTTGTTCAAGGAGACGGTGGGCGGAGGCATGAAAACTACCACTGTTTCCAAAGCTAACAACTACGTATTAAGAAGTAGAATAAGACCTCGCATCTATATATGCAAAAATTGCGCCATATACCATGCATGAACTTAACTGCGATCGACGGATGTGAAGAATTAAGGATGTTGTCTGTATGAAGCGCATAATAGATAGGGAACCTAAACTAGGTTGCAGAATGTTCCAGGCAGAATTCAACAGCCACGGTCCTTTAGGGGTATAGTCTTCAATTCCAGCAACTTCAGTTGCCTTAGGTCATCCAGGTACTCTACTCAATTTCCTGCACACAATGCAGTACCATCGTGAAGCATCAAGTTGACTGAAAAGATAACATTCCCCAATAAACTACAAAACCAAGTAGTTTAAAATATGTTCCAGGCAAATATGTTCTGCGTGATGACGTTATCAGCCGTTCGTAGTTCGTAAAGACTGCCAAGTAGGAAAGTTCACATACACAACCATATCTCAATATGGCTGTGTCCGTGAATATGTGGCTGCAAAAGTTTGAAGTCTTTTCTGCTGGACTTGCAATATTGACCTAGAGAGATTCGAGTGCTCTGACCATCTTCAAGTTTTCTCAAATTTTCGTGAACTATTGTGTTAGTGTCTGCACTAAAGACGGTTGCAGTCAAACTTGTTGCCGTAAAATACATAGTGGTATGAGTTTGACTCTTCTAGCACGTCAGAACTTAGACATTAATTACATAACTAAATAACATTCAAAATTTTCATGTGTAAATAGTTACATGAAATACAATTTAAGTGTGTAAACCTATATAGATAGGTTACGCACTTGTTTAATTAACCATGTAGATTATCTAAAATAAAAACAAAGTAAATACACTCCTGATGTGTGTAGAGTGTATTTGTAATTTGGATAACTCTCTATTCATAACTTTTCAATAGATATTCACTCCAAACGATTAGAAACCCAACGATTACTCATTACTTTCTTAACGTTCATCGTCTCTACCGTTGTTCCTATCTACTTCTTTTTTTCATCATCCAAACCAATAATGGAGTATTTCAATCCTTTCCAAACATCAATTCTACAAACCAATGACCACATGCACTTCCATTCTGATTCAGGTGAGCTTTTCCTACTTTCTTTAAGTCCACTTGTAAAAGACTTTCGTGCGCATCTTCTGGTCTCGTAGTTGACGACAAAACTGATTTATCTTGCATGTACTAAATATTGCTTAATTTTTGCACTTTCTTTACTCACTGGACTCTAGACCACAAGGAAGTAGGTGAACTTGAAATGAGCAAACAATACAACGAGGATACTCCCAAGTTTGAACGGAACAATAGAAGAATACGTCGAAGCTCATACATCAGGAATTGACTTCCTAGCTGCAGAAACGTCTAAGATGTGGAAACAACCACAATACAGTAGCATCTCGCGTAGTAAGTTTCGAATTTCTGAAACTAGGCATTTTGAATTCAGTCGGAAACAGCTTAGAAGGAGGTGGCAGACTCGAGATATTGCGACTCTGACCTACTCACCCGATCTTTAGGTACAAATAAAAAGTTAGAAAATTACCTTGCGAAAGCGGTCGTAGTCAAAATCATCGCCAATCGTGTCCCGAACAATTTGCTTTGCTCGTGTGATGTTACAGTTTGACTCTTGCCCTCGTTCACGATACACGAATCGGCCTATTCCTTCCTCGGCAGCAAGTACAGAAATTCCCTTTTGTGGAGTTCTTCGTCGCTGATGTAGCTGGGTTGAAGAACGTAAGCGTCCAGAGGTGTTCTGGCCCTCCGACTTCTGCTGTGAGCAATCTGCCTTATCTGTACACCTAAAGTGCCTTTCAAGTCTGTTATCGAAATCTGAAGCGATTGGCGAATCATTTGGTTGGTACATGGACGGGGAGTAAACTGGAATTTTCTCAAACAACTGCGGACATTCTTGTGAGACGGGTGCTTGTTTCTGAGGCCGAAAGTGTCCGGACTGTTTCCGCGGTCCCGGCTTGTGCAATGTTTTCCTGGAGCCATGTATGTTAGATGCCATAAAGTCATCACTTTGATGTTGCTCTTCGTTTCTTACAAACTCCGGAGTGCGATTTCGCATTAAAACTCGAAGTTCGTTAGCCAGACCAGCAGCTGCTGCTTCAACCTTCTCCTTTCTTTCAAACGATTTAGACACCTCATCTTCATCATGATTGATGCTGCTTGTGCAATCAGAGGATGAAGTAGCTTGTCGACTTGGACACTTTAAAATCGATGGTCTCTTTGCCCTTCTTAGCTGTGAAATGAACCCCCAGAATACAAGACTAAGTACCACCGCATAGACTACAAAGTTGTAACCTGACCAAAATCCATGCCCATGCATTCGAGGACTGAGTAAAGATAGGATATTGACCGATGGTTAAGTCTAATTAGCAAAACTTTTATTTAGTCTCAGGTGATCAGGTTTGAAGATTAGTACATGAGTAGCAAGAGAGGACCGAGCAACTGCAGATGCAGAATGCCTTATCCTGCAGTCAGTATCTTCGGTACTTTGACTCCCTTCTTGGTGGTGTTCATAATGCACTTCTGAGTCCAGTCCCGAAGCTCCTCTCGGGCTCTTCAAAATTGATCGGGATGTGTCTTCCTCCTGTAACATCATTGAATGTATGCAGTATGAGATGTAAAAAGATTTTTGATGTATAAAGGCAGCACTTCTGGAAAAAGTCGTCAGGACGTGGTATAGAGGAGAACATATTCTCTGACGAAGGAAATTACTGAATGAGGCGAGTCAGCAGGACAGTTCCTGGATCCTACTGCGAACGAACGTAGTCCCTGCGCTAGTTAACTTACCTGGGTATCTGAAACCACAGGAACAACAATTCCATGACGATTTCTGCAACTGAAGTCATCTACATCCTCGTTGTCAAGGCTTTTGGAGCCAACATGGGATTCAGTTGATAAAACTGGCAATCTTCTCTTTGACTTCAATATCGGGAGAGGAAAAACTCCGTCCAACTGTTGAAATATTCAACCAGGAAAGAAGGCAACATTATGGACTCTTACATGCTTTTGATTGCAACTCTTGCTGAACTCACTCCCTCGGATTGATCTCTCAACTCCTGTCTACGAGTGTCATCATCCAACATCGAACCATCCTGTTCTGACCGAGGGTTATCATACTGCATTCTAGACAACTAGACAACCTTCTATATGCACGCTACTGCTGTCAGTCAACGAGTGATTTTTAGGTTGAATGTATAAAGCTAGTGTAGTCCACATCCGTCACAGATGGACAAGAAAGATAAATAGCCAGAGTTTTTCTAGGTTCAACTCAAAGGCAGTCAAGGAAAGAAGAAGATATAGATAGAATAAGCAGCTCAGCTCAGATTCGACACAAGAATGTGAGCGTTATAGCTGCCATGCACAGGTTAGGAAATTGTCACCATCATGGCCTGGTGCTAGCGCTTAATAATTAATAACCAACCATACTATCAACTTATATTGCTGGCTTCAGGATCCTTTCAGGCAGATGAATGCATGTTATTCTCCCTTAATGCTTATTAAGTTTCCTTATAAGTAATTCAGGAACATTAAGCATGCATCGAGAAATAAGCAGGATAGACCTTGAGACGGATTCTGGTTACACCGATGATGGTTGCTTATACGCATACAAAAGTAAGCCGACGGAATGTGCAGCGTTATGTGAAGTAATCATCAGCATTGGATCCAACAAGCATACACCCAACTTTCAAACTTACCTGCACCCTCTTTTGAATGAGTATTTGAGATTGTTGACTCTCTGCAGCTCTCTTTTCAACGAGTCTTGGAGATTGTTGACTGTCTGCAACTGCATCTTCAGTAACTTCGTTGTCAGCCAGTTCTTGAGCTTGTTGAGCCAAATTCTTGATTGTTCTATCAAAGCTGTCATTAATTTTCTTTGGACTGTAAAACCTGTTCTTACTTGAATCTGAGGCTGGAGAGTGAAACCTGACAGATTTCGTAACCTTCCCTCCTACAACAGAATCACGAAAACGAACAACTCGATGGGAACTTTCCGTGAGTTGTGTCGTAGTCTGGTCCTTAAACCTTATGGGCCCTAGATGAGCCTGTGCAGATTCTACGGCTTGCTTGTATGAGGTTGTCGCACCACAGAATTCATGGTATGCGTCATCAGAAGTGCTCTGCCTCTGAGTCTGGTAAGCTGATGTACGCATTACTTCATTGTCACTTTGCCCCCGAGGTGTCCATACAATGGACGGAGAGTGTTCACCTACTTCAATCTCAACCATAGATCCATTAATTTTAACGGAAAAAGCTTGCGGATTTGCAGTACCAACTTCATCAACTGCGCGTTGATGTTGGCAAGACTTCCTGATTACTCCCTGAGCAGGAGCTTCTTTGTAGATCTTGACGGACGTTCTTTCTACACATGAATTTTTAGGTATGTCAAAGCAACCATTGATCAAGTCACTAGCTTCATTTGTATCCTTGTTGACCTCAGTACGGTCACAAGGCTTTACAGCTGTGTGAAGTGAACATCCTGACTTGTGCAATTGAGAGAGCTCCCCATGAGCGTAGTGATGCTCATGGTCAAGGTTACGAGGCTTTGACGAAGAAATGTTCGTATCTCCTTCCTTCTGCTCTTTTGGGACCATGCTTTGTGAAGAAGCATGTTCATGCAGACGTGTATTATTTTTCCTTGGAGCCAACTCTGACGGTGCTGAGAGGTCTCGTTTTGAATCTAAAGCTGCAATTACTTTCTGCAAGTAAACTTCTGGCTCTTCTGGTCTACTTGATTCAACTGAACGACTAGCTAGACCCAAGGCATCAGAACCTTCCGAACCATCTCTGAAGCCTTGCCAATCACCAACAATCTTGACTTTTGGATGTTCGACGTCAGACCCAGTTGTCAACCTGAGATTTCTAACGTTGCTTGAAGGAACTATACCAGTCCGCGCTCGATATCCTGCAAGACCTCCCATATCCATTGTCGGTTGATTCCCAGTTGCAGAGCCCGTCCTAGACTCTTCCATAGTCTGGTTGCGTTCGCCAAGGCTCTGCAAAGAACAACTTGCTCTTGGTATCAAGAAAAACCTTCATGAATCCTCAAAAACTTGCTTCATTCTTATAACTTCACCAATTGCATGTTTTGTCGGAAGCCACTATTCTATTGAAAAGATATGGATGATGCGTATGGATTAAGCTAAGCGTTCTGAGAGATTGAGCTGAGAGACAGCACCTGAACCTACCCGAGACTTTATTCCAAATACCATTGAGGAATTGCGCTACGATTAGAACGAACTTGAAGATTCCACCCACCTCTAAAGCGTGCCTGATCCTTGTAGCCATTCTGGCCGCCAATCCAGAGTCTCGGTTGGAGTAATCTTCCAATTTTGACAAACTTTCAAGACCAGAGAGTGCGAATAAACTTGACATCCCAGCGCTTGGATGCTGCATACGTTTACCATGTACTCCATGTTCCCTAGATGTAGTAATGTGAATCGCATTGGTTTGAGAGGAACCAGGCCTTTGGTCGTTCACTGTTGCCCTCTCTTTTGCAACCACAGGTCGCATGCTTTGACCATCCACAGCAGAAGCAATACGAGAAGCTTGAGTTATTTCGACGGGCAAATCGTTAGCAGAAGTACGTATAGGTGAAGTCGACTTCTCACAAGATATCAGACGATCTGGGATCGGAGCAGCAACCTTGGGTTGTACTTCTTCGTAAACATATCCCACGAGTTTAAGAGAACGCTTGCACTCTTCTGAAGAAATGGACTGCGACAATCGCGCACCAATGACCTGTGTCTCAGGGGTTTTCATGTCTCTCGAGTCATCCGCGATTTCTCCTTTCTCCTGCAAAAGCAGCTTCCACAATGACAACTCTGGCTCTTAAATCACATACACGAACTTAAATTGATACCTCTGACTACATGTCCACAGACGACTATCAAATGACAGTGGAGACATATGTTGGACAATACGTATTTCATCTCACCATACAATTTTGGAGACAACGCCGTTCTTGCTGCAAAGCCTGTGGCTTAGGCATGCTATTTCACCATGGACTCTACTTGTGTGTGGCTCAGTGACCTCTTACCAGTGATTTAGTTCCGACAACAGAGGACGTTTGTGTCCTCTCATCCATGAAAGGAAGAACTGTGACTTTAGGAGTACAGAAATGATTCTCGGAATTGGAGAGAACGTGCTGGTTGTAGGGGTCCTCCTCTTTGCTTCTTGCACTAGAAAGAACATCTGGACTGTGGATGCCAAGCCTTGCGGACCCATCATTTTGACTCTCGAAGTGCTTGTGTGGAACCGAAAACAAATTCTCAAATTTGTGATACGGATTTGCGGTAAAATATGGAGTAGCAGCAATTCGAGCACCTGAATGTGAGAAGGAATAATCCACAATTTCGTCCTCGGAACAAGCATTGTAGATCCGGGGTTCTGGAGAACTGCCGTCATTTGAAGATAGAGAGGCTTCTTCTATGTTATGAAAAGTCTTATCCTCCGTTGAGCCGTAACAGGTTGGCTCGTAATAGGATCGTTTTAACTCCCCATCTATCTGGAGTTTCTGATCAATCGGTAAAGGGAGGCAGCTGAGTGCTCGACCTAAGATTCTTGGATCTTTAATTTCTTTTGTTTCGTCCAGGCCATCCAGCTTCTGCTGACAAACTTCACGATTACTTCGTTTTTCTCCCGAGCTCTCAGTCAGGTGTGCGTCAACTTCTTCCAAATTTTCCAAAATGCTTCTCTTGCATGATTCATCCTCAGCCGCAACTAGACCATCAAGAGGTTTAAGGGTATGATTTGTTTCGTTCTCTGGTTTTCCATACCGTGATTCTTCAATCTGTTCTGATTTGGAGCCATCATCAGACTTCGCTGAAACCTTACACGTTGGATTTGTCTTTACAGGTTCACGTGTTTCTTTTGAAGGCTCGATGTCAACAAAGGTTGGACCTGGATCCAGATCACCGAAACATTCTTCTGTACACCGAAGTAACAGACTTATGTTCACGTCATCACAATGACGATTATCTTCTTCAATCTGAAAAACCATCTTCTCAGTTCTTCGATCATTATCACATTTTGCCGAGCCTTCATCAAACTGCGTGGGGCACGTCCGTACTTCTGCGCATCCTTTCCCAGCCCACTGACCGCCGCACAGCTGGCTCGTTTCCAGGATATCATGTGAGGTTCCAACATCTTCATTAGGAAACTCGCTAGCGACATCATTTAAACCCCCATTCTCAATGCCTTCGGTTTCGATATCAGCAGTCGCCGTGGCAGAAACCCCATATAACGGCTCTCGTGAATCCCACAATGCACCATCTTCAGAAGAAGCCTCGCTGTCGATCTCTGCAGGATATCAAGGTATAATGATTGGATCAGGATACATGATCTCAATTGTAGCTATTAGCTTAGAGTAACCAAAGTAACCTTCAGTCGTCTCAACCAGGTCAACAACAGCTCAAAACGTATCACCCTTTACCAAGGCTTTTATTCTCGTCAATGAAAGCTTTTATTCGTTGCTTACACGAGGCCAACAACTCTTGGAGTCCACATGCAAAAGAATCATAAACCTGTCATGAAGGGGATGCAGCAAGGAAACAGTAAAAGACACGAAACGAAATTTATTATTCTTGTCAAGATGCAATCTCAGCACATTAAAAAGCGTTGGTAAATAAATTGAATAGAGCTTATGCTCGTAGTCTGTTATTCTGTAATGAATATTTCGAAATGGCTGTGAAGGATATGATGCCGGCAACGTAGCTTACCAAGTCGGGAAAGAGAGGGCCAGCGGCGATGAAGCGTTGGCAACGAACGAATGCAACCGACTTCTTCGCGAAATCGGTGAAACTCGTGGCGCAAACGCGCTAGGCCAGCCAATCCTCTCCCGTGGCTCATTCTGGTCACGCGTTTTGGCCCCACCATACCTAAAGTTCTGCAGAGAAACGCATCTTCGACTTCAATCAACTCGCTCTTTCCTCCATTTCAGTGTCCTCGGTCGTTAAACACTTGCATCAATTCACATCGACACTTCCAACAGCGGCGCCGAGGGTTCTACCATAAGGAAATCGTCTGAGAAGTTCAAATCATGAGAAAATTCAGTTTCTAAACCCAAGATATCTTAAAATTGGACATTATCTACAGAGTATTAAGGACTCGAAGGTGGTTGATGATTTTTCGGAACAATGTGCAAACTTAAATTGTCAAAGTACCAAAAGCTCACTGTCTGAACGAAAGGAACAGGCGTTCAAGTCTTTTCGTTGCGGCATATCAAGACGTACGTTTGGTTTATCTGCAATGGATGTACGTAACACACATTTCAAGACAAACGAACTTGTAATGCAGTTTTGCTCATTGCCCCAAATTTCCACTTTTCCATCACTAAGTCGTCTTCTGCTTCGTCCAAAGTTCTAATCACTAGTGCAAACAACTTTCTCCCAAATCACATTGCAAGGACCACCACCTTTCGAGCCATTCCATGCATAGATTTGAAATGGTGCTAAAAATCCAAGTCCCGTTGACCATTTTCATTTCCTTGACGATAGTTTTCGATAATTCAGACCTTAATTTCCACCGTCATGAGATTCTTCTCTTGATACTGGAACATGCATACGTGAAAATGTTCAAACCAAATGAGTCTGTTTCAAGAGGATATCCATCCTTCTAATGTCAAAATATGTGGTTATGACAGTAGAATAGTATTGGACTGTGGTTATACAGGTTGTGCACATCTCGATAATCCATCATTCCCCACAAGTTAGAAGGAGAGGAAGAATTGTAGTATAATAGTAACACGCACAATACTGTAAAATAACCTGATACAAAAATTGCAACGGGTGCGATGAAGAACATCATAGAGAATAAGCCATGACAAGACTGAAGATAAGAAATTTCGTATGCAGAGAGCAAAGAACCTCACGGGTAAAGACCTTCGGGTATCGATCAACGAAGAATGGCCAAAGCCTGATCGGGGTGAAAGAGTGACACGGGCATACGACATCGGGCACATGGATGACAACTGATTGTCTTTGACTTGCATGAGTGACAATGTCCTCTTTTCCGGCCGATACGGCCCTAAAAGAGACAAGGAGTTTAAAGGTCAAAAACCGAAAGAGAGCTGATTTTGAGTATCAACAGAAAAGTGGTTTCTGATACATGATTGAGTGAAATGACAAAAATAGGGATGACTGATAAATATTATAAATTAAACCTTACCATTGAAGGGCAAGAAAAACGTTTCCTGGGGAGAACGACTAGACCCATACACAGTTTTCAAAGTCAACTCACATATGTTCCCAGCGTCAGAGTAAAGGTGCGAGGAGCTTTTCCAAGTTGAAAGATCAATGTAGCGTATCCTACCTTTCATTCTGTACTTACTTCTAAGCAATTTGATATCTGCTCCTACTTGTAGATAACTACACCCTTTTAGGTACTTCTAGCCAGACACATACGTTTGGATATTGTTGCGCAGATCTTGCAGTTGAAGCTCCATACCATATGAATGTTAAACCTGAGAACTGGACGTGCCGATACAAAACTAAATAGAGAATCTGCCTGCCTTCCAGCGAACCCTAAATGTTCTTTCCCTAAAATTCAACTTCCGAAGATTACTACGGCACACACCGAGGCTTCAAAGTTGGGCACAGATCTGACTAAAATAACTACTCTAAGTGAGGCAGAACCAAGCAAACTGTAAGAACTTACGGAAACTGTATTTGGTGCTTCAACCAACTGGCCTGAAGAATCATCCTACAAAATGGAAGTAAAGAATTTCCCCTGGCCTCCAATATCCACGAATGGTCATGATTTCAACCAGATTTTAATAAGTTGTTCGTCCTTTTGAGATCTTGTGAGAAACAGTCTCATAAGGTGCAAAGAAACGGGCGAAGAAGAACCTAACATATAGCCTGCTCATGGAAATTCACTCCCTGCAAATTCAGTACACGCGAACCGACCAACACTATTTGCGGAGTCTACTCACTCCTTCAGTTGAAGGCAAGGGTCGAAGGAATTCTCCTGAAAGCACTTAAAAGTGCGACCATGTTGTCTTCCGCAGCCCACAACACCCTGCCCATTCCTTCTTGCACATTACTCTTCCCAAATTTGTCGAAAGTTTAGGAAGATTAATGTGCAAGAATTATCATTAATCAGCAGTGAAGGCTGATTAATTATCAGCCTTCACTGCTCACCCGCGACGAATAACAAATGAAATTGACCAATCCACCCACAAAGGGCTCTCCTCCGCATCCACAAATCCACTGCATCTCGAAATGAGAAACGCAAGACTCTCACCTCGCACAATCCGTTCCCTCCGCTCTCCCGCCTCCGAGTATGAGCGTAGACAAACTCCTCCGGAATCCGGACCTGGGGTGGGAATCATGCGATCGATCGAACCTTCTTCCACTTTCTTCCACTTTCCGTATCTTAGTGCAGGGTATGGGTTGCTATGGCATGTGACCCAATCCAGCATCTTCTTCGGAGACATGATTAGAGTCCTATTCCATGAAGCTTCGCGCCTGGGAAAAGCCGGTTTTCATTCTCCGACCGGACACAACCAGTCGAGGCACAAGAATCCAGATAGCTGCCGGGCTTTCACATAGTGGAACAAGTCAATATCTTTTAATCACACCGACCAAATCATTCTTGAAAAATCATATAAAATCGGTTGTTTCGTTCAATCAATTATCAAAAGGTATGTTCAGATGAGCCGTTAGTTGATCTGACAACGTCTAAAATTCTACATTTTTATCCTGAAAGCTTTAACGCGAAAGCATTCGATTGATCATCCGGGGAGACGATATGGCAGCCGATAACGTCCACACACATTTTCTCGTGTCCTTACATTACACTACACACAAGATGAATTTCACATCACCCGAATCTCAACAATCCACTTTGAAAATCCTCTTGATTCAATTAGAATTTTCGATCGGTCAACGGAGTTCCAACATGCCCATAAATTTAGATGTTAAAGAACCAGTAAAATAACAAAAAGGATGGGAAGACCCTTCAAGTCATAAGGATACATTAAAATAACAATAGGGATGGGAAGACCCCATCAAATCTTACAAGAATGAAACCAAACTTGTATCATAGGGTTAGGCCCCAATAGCATCACACTAAAATATCTACAACACCTAAAATATCCGAACTATCAAGATCAAACGGTCTACAAACAATAGTAGCATATGAAGAAGCAATCACATTAGGTGGTGCTTCTTCATATGTTTCGGCAACTTGTTTCCATTCCTCTCTGTAGAGCAATGGAAACAAGTTGACTAACATAGTCTATAGATGAAGCTAAAGAAAGTGATACCCCTTGTCGCCTAGTATGGGCTCTCGCGCACTCACTCATGAACATGTCGAAGTCGTTGTACATAGCTCCATATAACTCCAAAGCTAGAGGAACAAAGATGTGACCTCTCTGCATACCCCTATACTTGGAGACCTTGGCTGCTACCTCTCCACTCGTCACCCATCCTGGAGGATGAGTGATCATCCCCTCTGAAACTATGTCACGAGTAGGGTCGGTAACCACCACATCCGTCACAATAACCTGATCCTTCCGAACCAAGTACATGTCTGCCCTAATCCTAGTTGACTTCAAGGCATACCAAACCTCTCCCGTCATAGCAAACACCACATCCCTAATGACATCATGGGTTGATATCCTCTGCCCTTCAAATGTGCAACGAATCATATGAACATGTGTTACATCTAATATCACACTCCCATGTGAATAATGAAAATGTAGATGGATGGACCAAGCCAAGACGGAACCTCATTGCTGTAGAGAAAGTAGCTGGTGCAAATCGGAAAGCCCTAATGCATGGTCGAGCCAATATCCACGAGAAGAACCTTCAAGGTTACAAAGGATGAAACCAAACAATTGTCATGGGGCTAGCCCCAATAGCATCACACAGGCAAATATGCCCATAAATTTTAATTAATAATTTATAGATTATAATGAAATATTATAGATAAATAGATCCAAAGTCACAAATTGATCAATATATATTTTATGTGGTTACATTTTATCGTTTTATGTTATCATGATGTAAAAATTTTTAACAAAATAACCAAAAAAATTAAATTTATAAATTTGTGATCATTTTTATATTTTTTGCGGTTTTTTAATACTATAAATGATTTCATATATATATAACTTATTTATTTATTTGAAATGATTTTATTTATTTAGGCATGTTTGTAAATTATGACATTTAAATTCTTTCAATCTATAAATATCTCTTTAACTTAAATTTTGAATTCTATAATATAATGCTTCATAATAAATTAACATGCATTTTTTTCCTCTAATCTATGTTTTAATCTAAATTGTAACATATTATCAAACCTCAAATTATGACAGATTTTTATTCCCATGCTAGAAAAATATAATGTAGAACAAGAAAATATAATTCAGTAAAATTTCAATAAATTATAACAATAATCATTTAAATTTATCAAAATATTAAATTTATAAAATGAAATCACAATTATAGAACTCTAATTATATTTTGGACTAATTTCAAATGTCTTGCAATAATTCAACCTTCAAACATGTAAATCAAACCAAGCACAAAAGTTAAAGTTATGAATTTGTATTCTTTTATACTTGATATCCATGCATAATATCATTTTATCAAAGTATATTTTCACACAAAATTCAACTATTACGTTGTCGTGTTGTGACGCAGATACTATGAGAAGAGGATGACATGTATCATCTTCATAGTTGTTGTCATGACAACGATACTTAAGGTTAGGATAACCAACGGCATTGTAAGGCTGTTAAGATCCGGAAGGATCTAGACACATCACCTTGCTGACTAAGGAGCTTATCTGATCAAAGTGGAGTCAATGTAGAAAATGGATAGAGGACAACATGATCCTCCAGATATACCAATGTCGAGTCCATTTATGATCAACATCCAGTGTCTTCATCGTGATCACTTTCGGGTATACTTAGCCGATTTTGAGTTGTCATTTTAACTCTTATTAGTGACAACTTATATTGTGTATAGGAAGTCTAGGTAGTGTGTTTAGGATAGTTGTAAAGCTCTAAGTTACAATGGAGCTAATTTGGCCACACTAAAGATCAAAATAACATTCTTCATTCCCATTGGTCTAGGAGTTTTGGCCAATGAGGGCACTAGGGCAACTTTTTTGAGGTTTTAGGGTAGAACTAGTAATGAATCGTACAAATAATCGACTCACTCGGCCCTCGTCAGATAACCAACTTGGCCGATAAGAGGTTGTCTCCTCCCAATAATCAATGCTTAACCCCATCGGGTGTAACACTGCCTTACCCACCAATACATCATACGACTTTGCAAGTGTAACCACAGCACGTGCTCAAGTTGTAGAGCTATCCGTGACATGATCCGGTTGCACTTGCACACTCAACCCCACTTGGGTGATGTATGGTGTCGGGGCATCACTAGAACCTCCAAGAGATGTCTAAATCTGGAATGGACATCTCTCCACATCAGTCTTTTGCAAACCAAGACCAAGTAATGCATCCTTATCCAACATAAGGGGTTGTGCACCAGAATCCAACAACACGCGTTGAGGTCGATAAATCTTTCCTAAAGGTCAGACCAAACAAAAGACACCGCTTCTGTTATCCAGCATCATCGAACTTGGTGACACTCTAATACGCTCGTATTTCGGTCTCGCTGATAACTCCATCATTCGAGCGGCAGCAGCTTGCCAAGTTTCATTAGTACTTGTCATGATCCCAGGATCAACACTACTAGTGCTCACACTACTAGAAGCAACCAACACATACTCTTTGCTTTCGCAAAGTGTGGCGAGGAGTTCAAGGTGGCAAGGATGGTGGTAGGGGTGGTGGTAGAGGACTAGTCCCTACTCAAGTGTTAGCCCATGAGGCTAGTCATGAGGTGAACATGACATCTAGACTGGAGGAGTTGGAGCAGAAGATAGCAAGTATGGCTATAGCCCAACAAAGTTAAGATCCTAGAGCTGGTGCCTCTAAATCATATGTTGTGGCATGTGTGCAGCAACACAACCATGTGCAGTTGTTGTGACTCGTAGTGTAACACAAACTACTAAGTCTAGAGGAGCATCCGTGGAGTTGGATCCACAAAGAGGGGAGGCTAGCCGACAAGTTAGACTTCCTCAGTCTTTCATATTGTCAGAGGCATTGAACACCTCATCCATGGCTACTAGACAACCTATTGGAGAGATGAGGGTGCAAGCCAATGTGGATGTATTTGGAGATGGAGCAAGTAGGGACTAGCCATCAACATTGTATGAGGTAGCATCCAGCGTAATGTTGGGGACGGTAAAGACTCTTGTTTATTCTCATGTTTTCTTAGCCAAGGATTTATAACCGTTGGGGGTGTCGTCATCCCATATACTACGATTGCCACTTCAGTCCTCTTCCAGGTACTAAAATGGCAACTTTTGTTGATCGTAATGGATGGAGATCAAAACATCGATCCATCATGTGACCATGTCTTTGACAATGCTCACATGATTTTGATCCAATAGTATCCATCCTTCGACCTTAAAGGCAATCTTTCTTGTGATGAGGTCCACCACATGTCCAACACACCATCCCAACAACTGATTGTTGATCTGAAAAGGATGACAATGGTCTGGATGTTGCAACTTCACCACTATGTCCGGATGATCGAGACTGTCCCCCATGTCTACCATAACCATCCCGGGTTTGTGTTGTAGACAGGTAATGTGAAGAAATTGATGATGATGGTGAATCATTGCTGAACCTAGTAGTCACCACCCTCTCTTCTTGCATGTTGAGCTCAATACGCTCAGCAAGACAAAACACAATGGTCGACGTAGGTGATGTCTCATGTAGTAAGGTAACATCTCTTACTCTACGTCTAAACCCCCTATCCAATATGCCATACCAATCTTGGACAGCTTGTGCCTCTGTCACCCCATGGGTTACACTAATCAACCGACACATTCGGGTATATACGCCTCTCAAAGACTCTCCCTAGTCTTCCGTTGAAACTCCTGCAAGCCTCAATTCTCACCCCTTGGTAGTCTCTCCTCAACCGTGCAAAGAACTCAAGAATAGGGTCAAAGGTTGGGATCTCTAAACTCTTCCCAACTCTACTAGCTCCAACCGTATCATCAGTGTCAAGTACATGGGATGAACTCGCACCTCCAAACACTGTACACGAAGTAATAGAGATGTAGTTTGGAGACCAGTATTGTCTCCAGAACTCTATATCCTCAAGGTGTTCACGTTGGAACTCATGATAATCATCCATCGGCAGACCCTCCAAATGCTGGAATAATCCTTTTCAAGCCATAAACGGACTTAACAACGTAGAGTTGCGCATCCGCGGTAAATCACACCATGAGTCAAACTCCTTGATGAAGTCATCCAACTCAATATGCCAACTATAGCCGAATATTGTTTGGGACCCTTGGTGGCCCCATAGATATCCTCCATGTCCCATAATAAGAGTGTGGGTACACACTCCAAGATATCACCAAGCTCAGCTCCGTCACTCTCTGAGAACCTCAAAGGCCAAGGTTGGTATCGCACTCCACTACGGATGCACCCAATGCTAACCCGAGCAGTCTCTCCTTCGAAACCTCCAGAGAACTCCATTGTGACACTAATGTATCACCTCCGCAACCGTACAAATTCAGGTCCCCAACTGGAATCAGAAACCTCAACAGAAGCTAACCGAGGCACCACAAGGTGCTAACACAAGGGCAACTTGAAACTTGCCATCACCACATGCACTCATCCAATCTACAGATCCGCAAGTCCTGTCTCATGGCGGAGAAACATGGATAGTCTGACTAGTCCGCAAATCCTGCCTCACAATCGACAGCACACATGAGGTCCAACACTCCAATAAACAAAGCACCAACACAAACAAACATGGTGCACAAACAGGAAGCAGAGATGGAGGTATATCAATCACAAGAAACATTAAGAACAATACTACATTTAAAAAACATCCATCAAAGGGGTCAAACCAACCCAACCCGGACTGACATAGCCTTCAAAGGGCATTTTAAAACACAAAAACTCAATTTTGGAGGTCTTATGCTCTCCAGATCAATAATCTGATATTGATCATCCGGCTATATAAGGCATTGCCTTATTCATCTACCTAACGTAATTTTTGCTACCAAATGCAGTTTTTTTTTTTGCAAACAAACACCATTTGAAACTTCTGCGGGACTCTAAAAATCTTCAACTTCGATTTCAGAACAATTCAACAAATTGTTTCTCTAAACGTCAAAATTTCACAATTTTGACACTATCTGCCCTGGACCTAAAGTCTCCACCCCCGCGCGACAAACTTTACATCTTTTATCACCCCACCAAATTTCAGATTAAACTGACATTATATGATAATCTAATAACATGCTTCTATTTTCGACCCAAAAACTTCGAAACATCAAATCTTGGACTTCGAGCACTTATGTCCAAAATATTTTGTGGCCAATCTCAAATTAATGCTCCCAGACAACTATAAGCATTGACCCACTTCGTCAATTTCTTGCAGCATTTCCGCCCTCGAAAATTTCCAATTTGGATTTACACTAAAATAAAAAATCCAAAAATTTGAAATCGATCACATCTACTTCGAATCTACTCTACTTCTAGATCACCACCATGGGCTGCACTCCATCAATGGACTGCATACTCAACAGCCAATAGATCGAAGCTACCATAGATCCAAACTCGCCAAAATACCTTCAGCACTCCAAGAACTCACAGTTCTCACCACAAAATTCAATTTGAGTTTTCGAAGTAATCTTTTCTACTTCCAAAACGTCCACAAGGACACTCTGCTTATAACCATAGCATAAAAGAGAGATTACACTCAAGCCAAATCCACTTTGTGCTTCAAATACTCCAGATTCCTCCACTAGCTACTATCCACCATAGCCACACTCTCAAAGTCTCAACTTCAAAAACTGCCCTCCAAGGAGCCCTAATTCGAATTCTATCCCTTGAGCCATATGACCCCTAACGGCGTTGTCGGCCTTAATGGCAGTTCCAGACCGAACGGCGCTAACTGCACAACCGGCTCTAACTCATGTATCTGCTCCTACATACGCGCACCTACCTAAGTAGAGTTGCCACTACATAAGTCGTGACAAATAGTTTAGGTCCATAGTTTGACCCAACACTATATGTCGCGATTCCTCTCACAAGGTAGATATTGTTGTAGTATTACTACATGGGGCCTAGCCCCATGTTACCGGTTTGGTTTCATCCTTGTACGCTTTGATGGGGTCTTCCCATCCCTTTTGTTATTATACTTTGTGTTCGGTTAGTATAAAAACTCATGGCTTCCTCTATCTCATCAATATTGTGTTCCATCAATTTTTGCATCGAGAATCACATACAAGTCCAAGTATGATTCTATGTACACATGGGAAGTTGGATAACTCAACAATGTGGATAATGCAACTCTTGGCTCCCCCCACAAGGTTCATCATTGTAATGGGTGAACTATCATCATAGGCCATTGCATGAGAGTATCTACCCAAATTCAAAATTTTCCTTATGAGGTGTGAGAGCGTTGTCGCATGGACATTTCTTTGCTCTGAGAACGCCCGAGCGCCTCGCTGTAAAAGAACCTTCTAGAACCTCGTGTGAGTTGACAATCTCTTCTTCTTCTCCTCAACACTCCACATTATAGCCGGTAAAACTTCAGCGGAAGAAGACTATGATATCTAATGATTCGACAGAGAACTTTCGCTCAAACTTTACAGAAAATTGCTCCACAGCCCTTACTATCACTAAGAAAAGTTTCAAATGTTTTTCGTTTCTAGATCTCTCAAAACAATTGGTGATTTATCCACTGTAACACAAGGCGATATGCAGACCCCTGTGTACAAAACCCATCACACATCCCAATCCTTGACTTCAATTGCTCCCAGATTTTATGAGAAGGTCACTCATCATCAGAACTTGAACTGTGCAAAGTTTTATTGATAGAAATTTCTGATATCAAAAGATATGATCTCTGTACTAACTTTGTAACAGTCAGTGCAGTCCTGCAATTCGGACTGTATACACAAACTTCAAGCTATCACTCCATACTCAAAACTTGTCCAATCGAGTCAAAACTTCAATCAAAACACAAGCCTGAGTCAAAAACTATAACTCTGTCGACTGAGATCTCCCAAAACCCTTGTAAGGTTCTCAGAAACTCTCCAAATACACTCAAAGGTCTAAATTTCTCACTCTAACTTTGAATCATCACTTCAGAGTGACAAATCCTTCAAATCCATCCATTCTTGAGCCCATGTCGTAGCTCGTCCCGTCAGCTCTCCAACCCAATCCTCAAATCTCCGAATGTCCCTATAAAAGATCTCCAAAACTCCTCAAAACCTCGAAGAAGTTGCCCAAGAGCCCTCATTGGCCCAAACTCCAAGACCAATGAGAATGAAGAGTGTTAATTTGATCTATAGTGTGGCCAAATTAGCTCCATTTTAACTTAGAGCTTTACAACTATCCTAAACACACTACTTAGCCATCATATACACAATACGAGTTGCCACTAATAAAGAGTCAAAATGACAACTCGAAATCGGCTAAGTATGAACGGAACTACAAACGGAACCGGGGAGTTTATAATTTGAGAATAATACTCCTCGCCAAAGTTCCTAACAATCAACTCCCTATGGCTTATTTTCGGTAAGCAATAGTGATGGATTGGAACCCATGTGTTGAAAGCCACCACTACTGGTAAGTTCAAATCCATAGCGCCCAAACTAAATCAAAACGTACACTGTTATGTCCCAAATCGCGCCGTAGGAAACAACTTGAAGAATAATCGGGTCTGGAGAGTTTATCACTTGTTGCTGAAAGTTATCTCCAAAATGATATACTAACCACGCCCGAAAATGATCACGATGAAGACACCGGATGTTGATCACAAATGGATTAGGCATCGGTACATCGGAGGATCATGTTGTCCTCTATCCATGTCCTCGTCGGCTCCACTTCGATCAGATATGCTCCTTAGTCAGCAAAGTGATGTGTCTAGTACTCTCCCATACCCTTTCCATCGATTGCGCTTTATATCGATAAGGTCCAAGATAATATCTCTTGCCTTTTTTTCAACATCGACCTACAAAGTAGATCCAACGGTGGGCTCTTACTTTACCTTAAAGGCGCCGTCGGTTATCCTAACCTAAACTATCGTCGTCATGACAACAGCTCTGAAGATGGCACATGTCATCATCTTCTCATAGTAGCCGCGTCACAACACGACAGCGTGTGCCCTATATCAAATGCTCTTAATAAAACCTCTTTTGGAAGACCAAAAATTAGTCATTGGATTGATTACCCAACATAAGGATCATAATATTAGACATGAATTCTTTGTAATCCAGCATATCACAAACCTTTGGCATTTTAAAAAACTCATAGGAATATCTCATAATTACATATTTGTTGGGACAAATAAATATAATTTTTCAACTTGAAGATTTTGTAGGTTGCCGTAAAAGAAAGTTATGGATATTTTGAAGTAATGACATACATTTATCATATAAGAAGGTCGTTATTCATTTAAAATTGATGTGAAAATGAAACTCAGCAACAAGATTATAAGGAGATTGCATGAGGTATTTGATAGAGTAAACCACAACTTTAATGTGGATTGATTTTAAGAAAAAAAATTGCATACATAAGACATTATTCTATGTATAACACTATTAACAACGAAACATAATTCAATTATTGAAGATCATTTGATGAATAGAAATACTCGTTAGATTTTGAATATGTATAATATTAAGCAAGATTACGAAATGACATCCCAATCTACATAAACAATTGTGTGAAATATTATCAAAATGAAACAAAATTTTAAAAATCATCAAATTTATTTCAACCTTTATCAACATCAAATTAGAGATGGGAGCAAATTGATATGAATATTATATGAAAATTATTGGTAATGTCTTCTAATATGCATCAAGAATAGCTTTTGTATACAAACTAAAAATGTTGATTGATAGTCAATGCATCATAACTTACTAATATATATATATATGATTTTTTCACAACATGTTTTATGTATAACTCTCATCACGGATAGGGACATTCAATTTAATACCATGTTTAAAAAATTTGATTTGAGTTTTTAAAAATAAAATTACTAATTTGTATGGCTTCTCATCCTTAATCCAAGGGATTAATGGAAAAAAGTAATATTATTATTTGAAATATATTTGGATTTTTTATCTTTGGAGGAGCAAAAAATATAAGATGTAATTTAGGCCTTGTTTGAGTTTATATGTAACACTTTATCAAGTAATCAACAAAAATCAACTCGTTTTTTTTCTTTTGGATGAGACACATACATGAATCATCTAGCAAAGATGGTGTTGTGATCTAGTTTATGACAAAAATTTAACAAGGATTGCATCAAGTCAAGCTAAAATTAGTCATTTTTTGAAAAATGATAAAAGTATCATATTGACATTCATTTAAGATATATGAAGTTCAAGAGAAAAATTATATGTTTTTTTTTTCACCAATTACCTTCCATTCATAAGAGTCTAAAGGTTAAATTTATGATTTATAGAACTTGTTAACATCTAACGAATTGAAAAAGTAGTATACATATTTGACTTATCATCATACACAAAAATTTATCTAGTTTTACATTTTTTTCTTCTTGAAAAATATATCCCATTATCTTTTGTTTTCAACAAGATACACCAACTCCCTTCAATATTGGAAGTTAATTATGAAGTTGATGAATTAGAGATGAAATATTTTGTTAGAAAAGCAATCAAGCTCAACAAAATTTTACGTTGAAATATCTAATCCAATGAAAAGTATATATTTTGATGTAAAAATTACAAGGAAAACCTTTTGCAAATTTTATGAATGCCAAAATATATCTGAAGATTTTTGAAATTTTTTTCAACTAGAATATTAAGTCTTCAATAAGTTTTAAACAAATGATAGAGAATAAAATCTTCATATTCTATGTTGTCAAGATTATGTTAAAAATTGAGTTTATATCTATTTTACTCTTGGCATTGAAGCATAATGAACTCTTGCTCAAAATCCATGATGCATGAGATTACAATCCTATGCAGTTCCATGCAAATCATGTCTTGCAAAGTGGTCATCTTTCTTTTCTAGCGTAAGCATCAACTACGTCCATACTTTTCATGAAAAAACGGTTCATCCAAGAAGAAGTATAATCAACAAAGGAGGTCAGACTTGTTTCAAGTTGGGTAATCTTGGGCAGATTGCATCCAACTTCAAGACTACCCCTCATTTCATAAAACTCTTCAAAATCTATGGCAATGGAAAGGAACACTACCTTGATAAACATTATGCATTTGTTAAAATCATGACATTTGAATATGGTATGAGAGAGCATTATGATAATTTTGAAAGTCATCCTATCTCCTTGTCTTGGAAAAAAAAATATTGTGGAAGTGTCTCTTATTGGATAGTGTAACAATAAATAGTTTATTACATGATAAGTGTTATTTTACTTTATTGAGACAAATGATTTGACGCAAGATCGTCACTATCACTGGTATTCATTTCATGCAATATCAGGTTGGAGAGGTATGTTTTGCCCAAGGTACTCATATCTTTGTCCCCACATATATCTACTATAGAATATCAATTGCAAATATCCTATGTTTTAAGGATATTATTATCAATATATATATTTTTAAGACGAGATGACTTTTAAGCATTAGTGGAATAGATAAAATTGCTAGATGTTTTATATAAATTGGCTTGTATCAAATTATGAAGCATGAATAGATTGCATGATAGTCATGTGATATAATATAAGATCATCATTATCAGTGGTATTCATTTCATGCAATATGAGGTTGTTGATGCATGTATTACCGTACCTCAAAGTACTCATATATATATATATATATATATATATATATCCCAAATGTTATATACTTTCCAACATCAATCAGAAATATTTTTATTTTTAACGATATATACGTAACAACATATATATTTTCAAGACGAGATGACTTTTGAGCATTGGTGAAATAGATAAAATTGCTAGATATCTTCTAAAAACTGGCTTGTATAAAATAATAAAGCATGAATAGATTGTAAAATACATACTTGTGCCACTTACAAAAATAAAGTGGAAGATTAGTCTAAGGAGACGCGAAATTGAGAAAAATTGTTGCGATAGTTTCAAAACACTCAAGTGAACAAAGAAAAGTTCAGGTCCACAAACCATAAAGTTTTCTGGCTACATTCCTTTAGGTAGTTTCATAACAATCCTGTAATTATTTATATCAATTGGTCAAATTTTTTTTCTGTTTATGAAATTTTCCTTTCAATTTCCCTAAGGTATATGCGTAATTTATAAGTTAAAGTCTTTAGTAATTTGCGAACTTTTTTAGAACTTTCATGGACAAGTTTGAGGACTTTTATAACTCTTTTCAATGTTCAGGTCACGATATCAGAATCCATTTTATACGCATTTTCCATCATAGGTAGAGAACAGATTCCATGACTTAATAATTGGCAGAAAACATTTAACTCTTTCCAATAAGACAATATATCTTATTGTACTATTTTTTAAATTTGTGATGATGTTCAAAGCCATGACAAACTTTGATAACAACGTTCATATTTTGCAAGTCCAACTATCCCTATAAACTACTTGATTACAATATTCTTCTTTACAAAAAACACATCAGATAACAAATTCATAACAAACTTTTGTTTTCGATGTGTGCTAGTTACAATGTAGCGGCGAGGGAAAATATAGAAATTGAAAAAATTGGACAATCTTTTTCAAAAAGCGTGAAATTTGGGGCTAGCCCCATGTTACCCGTTTGGTCCATCCTTATACGATTTGATGGGGTCTTCCCATCCTTTTGTTATTTTACTGGGTCTTTCCAAAAAGATATATAAAGGAAATATAGTTTTGACGTTAAGATTCTCAAGAACTATTTCATCCTTCAAACTGGGCGATATCTTATGCGAGTGCAAATAACACTGATATGAAGATATAACTTAGAAAACTATGTAAAGTTTTGCTAGATGTATAGGACTGGCACAAGGGTGAATTGAGTACCCATGTCAAAATCCAACCTCGTATTGCTCGAGTTATTTCCGTAAGGTTTGGTTCGTACTGAACGCGTTATCAAAGTGTACTACGACAAGAGCGACTACAGGACAGTGGAAACTTCACGGACAATTCACACGTCTTTCCCTAAGCATTGCGCACGTCAGCCTCGCGTCCAATTTGGGTTGGCTGAGTCATCGATCGGATTGTGACCATTTGATATGGATATCTGACATAGCTAAACCTTGATGGGGTCTTCCTATCCTTTTTGCTATGTTATTCCCTCTCCTTTTCGCTGGATATCTGATATAAGTATATTATGGTCTTGCATTACCGGTCTCTCTCGAAGGTGCAGAGCCGTCGATGGGAATATCGAACGACCCGCATGAGGTGACTCATGTCGACTGTGACGAGCAGCCGCGCAGCGAGAGGCAACATATAATTGTGCTTTTGTCTGCCTTTCTTGAATCACCAATGGAATATCGAAACCACTACTCTTTGAAATTGGCACGCGTCACCGTACGCCTCTGGGAACCAACCATGGCTGCGATGCAGCTAACAGGCAAGTCTACAGGAAAAGGACAAACCTCCATCGTTGATGCAGGTGGAAAGAAACGTAGTCAGTGAACAGGTCCTTTCACCACGTATTCCCCAGACATTCAAACCACTCTCGGCCCCCCACGTGTCTCCATGGCGCCAAAAAGCGGATATTGTCGAAAGCCCCGGATAACATTTGCTTCCATAATTCTGCCATTGAAAGCACGCACGCTCGAGGTCCCACACCGAAAACTCCTCACCATTTTTCGCATGTGCGTCATTGGTGCGAGAAAGAAAATGTAAAAAGAAATCGCTGGCTCGTTGGACCAAGTAGAAGAGCGTTGAAGGGAGAGGACAGACGTCTGACTAGGAGGAGAACTCGACGCGCAAGAGTAGATCGGGCTTTGATTAGCAGTGGAATCTGGTCGAATGATCGCACTGTAATTGATTGGGCCTGGAGAAATGGGGAGGCGGTAGTTTTGGTGATGGGGATGGAAGTCTTGGAGTAGACCTGAGATTTGATACAGGAAGGGCAGGGCATGAATGGGTTTGTGTGGTGCCAAGAAGAATGAGGAGAAAGGGGTTGAAGAAACAGGACGGCAATTGAATGAATGTTGGTGCTGGTCGTGCTGGTGAGTTTTTATTGGACTGCGCTCCGATTTGTCTGCTGGAAATTCGGGCCTCCTGGCGGGTGTCCGCGCGAGTTTCTTGGGCAAAGAGTCCCAGCGGGCCTGCCCAAATCCATCTTCTACTCTCGCCGGACGAGTTTGAGGCTTTTTTTTTAACAGGAGCGGTGGCAGAGGATCTGGTCGAGAACTATCGATCTTCGTCTCCTTGTGTCTTCCAACTCTTTGAAAAGCTGTAAACAACTTCCTCCCTCCGCGGCTTGCCTCTGAGCCGTGCGTTTCTTCGTTAGTTGGTGCGACGCATTTGGGACCCATATGCGCCATCCTTCCAATTCCTGGTCGCAGGGATTCGAGGATCTGGAATTGTTTTCTTTTCGGTGACTTGCAACGGAATCTGTTGCTTCGCCACGCTACCGCCGCGCATTGCGTTTCTTGCTGGTCAGGCTTCCGAGTGAGTGACCAGTCGTAGACGGCAGGTGTAGCAAATCTGTTGTCAAGGGGATCTTTGGGAATCAAGTCCAAATTACCGACAGTAGTCTTGTCGTCCTTGCTCCCAATTTCCGACAACACTTTGGGCCACATGGCCGATGAATTGCCGAGATGCTGCTGCTAAGTGCACCGAGTGTAGCAGCCGTTGTCTTGTTGGACTTTCTCATTTTTCAAGCGGACGGATCGCCCTGTAAGAACAATGATGCAGAGGCTTGTGGACAGCGTGTTGGGAGTGGCCAAAGAGTAGGTTCTTCATCCTCGAGGAATTTATGCGACTGATTTGTGACATGTTGTGACTCTTTTTAGAATTTACACCGCACAGGCACAGACACCCAAGATTTGGCAGTTGGATGGTGTAACACATGACCGTCTTATCGCCTCGAGAAAAGACTTATATGTACTTAACGAGTTGGAACCATATTATGGAATATGCCAGAAAGCAGTTTGTAGGTTTCAGAAAACCTCTGGGCAAGCGACCCACTCGCGCTCATCAGTTTGTCAAACCCATGAGCATTACGGCTAATGACGTGCAGCTCTTTCTTTGGGCCAATCGTATGTCTTCGCGTTTCTAAAAGCCGTGAAAATATAGAAATTTGATCGGCTTTAGACGTTCGCAGTTTGATTCAATCGAGCCGGCGGATAAAGAGGGAAAATGTTGGTTTTTGGAAGTTGACATCTATCGTATAGGCTTTGTATGTCAATTTGTAAGTAGGGTAATGTAGTGGAGTACCAGGCGGATTCTGCTTACATAGTTATTCTTGTTCGTTTCAGATCATTGAAGACCTTCAGCCAAGAGTCCTTCAACAACGTTGTGAAATTGATCAATGGGTTTTCAGCGATTGTACTCGCAGTGCTGCCAGGCAAAGCCAGTGCCTTGGAAGGTGTTACGGGCTGGGAGTTGCATCCAACCTTTCGCGCTCCTGGCATCCCAAGATGGATGGAAGAGTATGTAACACTCAGTTGGTATAATTTGCATTTAGTTCAAAACACGCAGCTGAACTTCACAGGTCAGAGCAGGAGAGTGTGTGATGAATTTCTGTATTTTCGATGACTCATGTCGTTACAATCATACTTGCAGGCGAGTGTCTTCATTCAACCAGTTCATCCACGATTTTGATTTTGACTCAACGGAGTCAGATGAGGAATCTGAATACGCTACAGATATGGAAGAAGACGACAGTAGCATACCATCATCCCCATCCTCCCAGACTTCTCGTGTATCACGCAATAGCAGCTTCAGTAGGTTTGGGCATGATAGAAGGGGTTCATGGATAAAACGTCTCATTCGGAAATTGACATGGCCACTACGTTGGATACTTGGCATCGCTCCCGGTCTCAGGAGGCAGTCTTCCTCAGGAAATTTCACTTCAAAGGGTCATCACGGTAACATGCCACGCAGAACCAGCAGCAGTGAGAGGCTAAAAACCATGTACTCCCTTGCGAGTAAACACCTCAATGGTGTAAAAGATCACCTGGCGCATCGAACTACAGACAGTCGACGACGGGGTGTGATTGAGGTAACTTCATTCATCTGTTTAAGTTTTGAATATCTGAAAAAATTGTAACACGCGCTATTTTCGTCAGAATGGATGTTTATCAGTACTCATCGACATGTATTTACATAAACAGTTTGGTAATGATGTTATGATGGTTGTAAAGGCTCTTCACAGTAAGTTCTGTTTGTGATTTTGGATGGCAGGACCTGCAGCTTGGTGTGGAGTTGTTTATTGAGAGGGTGTTTGAGGTTATGCGACATTGTATTTATTGCGTCCTTTCTCCTTTTCAAACATTCAAGTCAATTTTGAGAAAGATATTTTTCTCCGATTCTTCCAAGATGGATAATAAGAACTCTGAGGTAGCAAATAAAGCTACTCTAGGAGATTCAGATCCCAGTTTGAAACTGGAACAACGGAAACGTCGACACACTTTGAACACAGATGCACGGACCTGTGGAGATTTCATTACTGCCTTGGGGTAGGTTAAGAAAACACACTTTTTTGCAACTTCTGCTTTGAGTTCTTCTTCTTTATTATTGGTTGTTTGTTTTGTGTTTATCTTTTGCTAAGTTGACACCTCAGTCTTCTTCAAATTTTTAGTTTGGGGTTGAAAGTCCATGGATAAGTTCTTCAAGCTTCCCCTTGATGGTGAAATTTGATGAATCTATCTAGGTAGGTGATGATCTATCAAGAAGGATATGGTTTAGGTTTTTATTGTTAGGTTTAGGGTCAGTGACACCTCTGCGAAACAACCCTTTTATATCATTAAGTATGGACTTTCGTATTGTGTATATTAAAACGTTGGGATAATTCGATAGCAATATGTAGGGTCTATCTTTATTTTAAATTGATCAAGTTGTAATCTCATTTTGAATCGTTTTCAATGTAAGTGATTTGCTGTTCTAATGCTTACACCAACATTCAGAAGTCATCAAGTTAAGGTGGCGGCTAAATAGAAGAGGTTTTTTCTTTTTTATTGTTATTCTAACCTTTTTTGTGATGCAGTTATCCATACGAATCTCTGAAGGTGACCACTGGAGATGGATATGTCATCGCAATGGAACGAATACCAAGGTGTAAAACCTATCCTTCTTCATTATAGCCCGTCTTATATTACTTTCATTGAACTTAGTGCCATCTTAATGAGACATTCATTGTACTAGTAGCTTATTGGAAACTTTTATAAGTTGTTGGGATTCTGACATGTTTCAGTTTTCCTTTGCAGACCGGACTCCAAAAAGGTTCTTTACTTGCAGCATGGTATTCTTGACTCATCACTGGGGTACGAAACCTGTTTTCAACTCAATATACAAGTGCGAGGCGTTTTTTCTTTCATCTTTTCCAAGCATTTATGCTAATAAGTACTCCGTTTTAATTACCCTGCAAGAAATATTGGGTCTTGTCAGTATCTGTCATGAATATGATTTGCTATAACTTACAATGTTCCGATCAGATACTACACATCTTTATTTACTTCTTGTACCTTCGAATCTGCGGTCAGTGATGGTGGTTGTCATGATTGAATGTACAGATGGGTTTCAAATGGAGTCGTCGGTTCACAGGCCTTTGCCGCTTATGATCAAGGTAATGAGGAACAGTTTACGACCTTATCTGATGCTTTGTTAGATATTTATACAATCAAGGAGTTTGTTTTATGTGGGGTTTAATGACGACACGAATGTTTTCACTCGTGTTGTCTGTACTTATAAAATATATATTATATTGAGCAAGTTTTCTCTCGCCGAGGTTTGAAACTTTTTGGTTTTGCTGAAAATTGTCAATTCCGTGTAGGTTATGATGTGTTTTTGGGGAACTTCCGTGGGCTTGTTTCTCGTGAGCATGTGAACAAAAATATATCCTCTCAACGGTGAGTCTGTCGACCATGGTCACCAAGATTCACTCATTTGCGCTTGTCAAGGATGTGGTTTTTATTCCTTCGGAATCACTTGTAATGTACTGGGTAAATGACATGTTCATTTATTTCAAGCTTTATCTACCCGTCCGCTATTGGAAACAACTGTTAAATGCGTGGAGGCTTATAGTTTACGTGCGCTTTACAGACTTGAAACTTAATTTACATTCTGCATGGCGCAGATACTGGAGGTATTCCGTGAACGAGCATGGTACACAAGATATACCTGCCATGCTAGACAAAGTGCATGAAATAAAGATGAACGAGCTGAAGCACTTGAACTTACTGAGCGAAGAAGAAATAGCCTCCTCATCTGGATCTGGATTTACAGAGAATCTGCCATATTCCTTATGTGGTGTGTCTCACAGTCTCGGTGGAGCTGCTATGATAATCTATCTAGTGACCAGGCGATTGGAGGGGAAACCCCATTACATGAAGAGAGCTATTCTTCTTTCTCCGGCTGGTTTTCATGAAAAAGCTCCACCAATTTGCATGATTTTGCAGTATGTCCTCCCATTAGTAGAACCGTTTCTGAGACCCATCGTCCCTGGATTGTACATACCTACGAAGTTTTTCCGTATGGTTTTCAACAAGTTGTCTAGAGATTTTCAGAATTACCCAGCGTTGGGAGGCTTGGTACAGACGCTGATGAGTTATGCTGTTGGAGGGGATTCGTCGAATTGGGTTGGGGCTATAGGGATGACCCACTACAACATGGAGGACATGCCAGGGATAGCTTACGGGGTGGCGCTACATCTAGCTCAAATGATGCGGAGCAAACACTTCAACCTGTTTGACTTTGGGGAGGCAGGCAACTTGAAAGCGTACGGGACCAAGAAGCCTTTAGACATTGGAGCAAACTACGATCAGATTGACATCCCGATTGATGTAGTTGCGGGGAAGAAGGACAAATTGATTCCTAAGTCTATGATTCTGAAACACTATCAAACGCTGAAAAGTGCAGGTTGCAAAGCTTCTTACTCTGAGTTTGATTATGCACATCTGGATTTCACATTCTCTCACAGAGAAGAGGTGCTGGCCTACGTTATGTCCCGCTTATTATTAGTCCAACCTCGAGCTAGTGGGAGGCGGTTGCGGAGGCTAGATACACGACGTTCCAAGTCGGTCAAGGATCCACCGCGGAGATTAGAGAAGAGAAACATAGATGATGAATCATATAGCCGTTGGAAGTCAATGAGCGATCAAAGACATCCAAATCTCAAGAGTGTCGAACAATCACAAGAAAGAGATGATTGAGTAGCTACGCCAGTTGAGAAAAGTGCTCAAGGTAACGTCGCGACCAGCTTTTTACGAGGTAGATGTAGAGTCTTAGAGAAGTTTCCCTCATTGCATTTCTTCAGATTTTTTAGACATGTGGACTTGAAGCCATTCGTACCCACGTCTTTGGACATGGGGATGTCCTTGTGTATACAAATTCTAGCAGGTAATCTACATTCTAAAGGTAAAAACCTGCGTTCCTTGTAACAGATTTCAGATTACGCCGCGATAACGTGGGCAGCACTTTGTACGGCTGGAGAACAACAGCTACGTGATTTACGCGTAGAGGACAGGTGAAGGACGTTAGCACTCGACGTCAGGGTAGCACTCACTGTAAACTACATTGTCTCACCAATCATTACTTTTTGAAACCTTACATCAGATGCCTTTTCTTAATTCTGTCTAGCTGAGTGAAGTTTGTTCACTAATATTAGTGTATATAGTTTGCTACCTAAAGGAAGAGAGTCTGAAGAGCTGGGTTATAAAACTGGTGTGGACAGTGGCATTGGATTCAGATACATGGAGAAGGGAAATACTGTACCGTTTGTTTTCAAAACTTAGGGCCCTCTGTCAAAACTCTAGCTGTAGGTTTCCAACACGTGAGTTACCTGAAGCTTTTCCAGGCTTCATCCTTGTACATCATTAGTTTTTGTGCGACAATCTTCTACTGGCAGGACATCATAATTGAAAGTGGAGTAGTCTACAGTCTGGTATTCCCAAATTTATTCTCGGGATTTGTACCTTGGTTGAAGTAGAAACCAGAATTACCGTGGCTCGAATGGGAGCGAAGCGCATAGGCGCGGACTATGGAGGATGATTGTTGTTAGACGTGAACCTTAGATGGTCTATGAACAAAGTAGTGATTCCACATGTTCAAAACGTGATAGTTATTTATAGTCGGGGAGAGGTTTGATCATCACATTGCAAACACAAGCTTTGAAAAGTTTTTACTTTGAGTCACATATTGAGATTTGCTCTCTGCAAATTTCTCTCTTCATGCTCTTGATAGAGCCTAAACCAATATTCCAAACACAAATGTTTGAAGTAAACTTTTGGGGAGTTTCTTTTAGGTCAAAGCTCAGCAAATCTATGAAAACTATCTGAATTGCGTGCACTGATTAGTAAGAATTATATGGCCAACGAAGTACGCTGTTTATGATCATGAAGTACCTTGCATGCGGTCATGACGAGCACTCGATGACTTTCATAAATTTTAAGTACTTGAGAAGAACCCAACGGCAGTTTATGTTCATTCTTTTTGTGATGACCTGTCGACTTTATCTGTGGAAGTTGTGTGTGAATGTGGATGTCACTATGAACAAAGCTTAGCAAGTTACCGTCGTGGATATAGATACATATCAGGGACCTTTCTACTGGTAGTTTGCCTCAGTATAATATTATTTGCACGTCTCTTATTATGTTACGAAATGATGCCTCTTGCGCTGCACGACACATCTTCAGTTCTGTGCGAGGCAGAAGCCATGTATCCCGCAGCACTGCTCCCACTGTTAATGAAAGCGAGTCAACTAACATGAACAAATGAACTGAACTTATGAGAACACCTTATAAAACACCATGAACTTATGTGTGAACACCAGCCATGAACAGAAAAGACTACATTCACAGTAGGCATTTTTTTGATTCAACAGATGAGTATGAAAATATAACATTAAATTTCTTCCATCCAACCCACAAGTATATTTACAAAAAGAGCTCAGCTTTTCGCCCCTCTGCCTGAGAAATTCGCAGAGCACGGTAAAATGACGGCTAATTAATTTACTCTCTGCATCTTCCGACAGGATAACTCAAAGAATGGAAGGGAGAAGATAGAACACCGTGAAACTTCATCTAATCCTCTTTATCTTCCTGATTCTTCTTACCAGATACCATACTCTCATATGTCAACTGAACGATGAGAGCAAGTAAAATAAAGATATAAACTGCGAGTTTTGGCAGTTGGACGTTAGCAGAAGAACCCGCTTCAATTATGGACAAGGTGAGAAGAAAGATGAGAACTCCATACAGAATGCGCCTTGATTTCGATCCAGCCGATTTCCTGATTGTATCAGTCACAACTTCCGCCTTCTCCTTAATTTGCTGTTGATCTTCAGGTGATTTCGATTTCACTGTCTTGTACAACTCTTTGAAAAAGAGTCCTTCACTTCGCGCTTGCTCCACATTCTTCTCGAACGCTTCTAAATCTGCTTCATCCGCTTCGATCTGGGCACGCGCTGCTGCTAGCTCCTCTTCAAACGCTGACGCTTTGATGTCCATTTCCTCCAGAACCTTACATGTCAATGCAATGCGTTCTCTTAGAAAAGACCAACTTGCAGCTGGTTTGTCATCACTTCGGTACATCACCTTCTTTCTATGTCGTTCGTCAGTGTCGACTTTTGACAGCATTTAACGGACAACCTTGATCTACAAAGTCGATGGAGAGGGCCGATCTGACTCCGTTCTCCTGACTTTAGGGTTCAGAGATGGTTAGTGCATGGAAGAAAACTAGACGAGGTGAGGTTGGAGATATTTCGAGTCGAGTTGCAATAAGAAAATCACTGATAAATGGACTCGTCTGGCTGGCAGTGGTGGGACAAGTAGCTTTCTTTATGCTTCTGTATACACACGAAAGTGGACTCCTTGCCTTCCGTCAGGGTGTGAATCTTCTATTGAGGCTGAGCATATTGCTGAAAATGAGCTCATTCTCCTCCCGATCTCACGTACATGCTCTTGCTCTGTAAGGCTAAACTTGCAACTCCATATCCATGCTCGGTGTAATGCATACTTGCTAAATTCGATTTCCCTGATTGAAACTGGCTTCAAATTCCAAAATCTGAATCTTTCAGGAATCTCTTACGAAATATATGTGCTCTCAATTCCGAAAACAAAAACACAAAAATCTGCTGAGTACATTTTACAAACTAGGCTGTATACGCTGACGTATTGTCCTAGTTTCTAAGTGGCTTCAGGTTCCTTACTCACAGAAGTTGGAAGAAGAAAAATGTAGCGGATCTGTAAGAGATGCTTTGTGAAGAGGAAGATCTTGAACAACAAATAAACAAAATCTCTGCAGATTTGCGCGAGCACAGGAAGAAGTAATCAAAACAAATGCACAATAAACTACTTCCGTAACATTGATGAGAAACGATGGGATCAAAACATCGAACAAATTCACGAACACAAACCGGAATGACCTTGAACCAATAAGAAGAGCAAAACAGAAGGGAAGAGGATTGTGCTCCAGAGCGACGAGGATTTGACGGAGTTACGAAAATACGCCGTATTGTTAGCATACCTTAGAGCCAGCTGCGTCCATACTTCGCCTGGCTTCTTCGGCGATCCTGGCATATTCCTCATTGGCTGTTTCCGCAATGTCCGTCAAGTGCTTCGCTTGTTCCTCTACGAATTCATTCACTCGAACTTTTCCAGTCTCGAGCCTCACTATCTCTACCAGCATTTCCTGAACTTCTTTATCTCCGCCTTTTTCAACCCCATCTCCACCAGGACTAATCTGAGCTCTCGCTCTGAACTGTTTGAAGCTCAACCCGATTCCAACAGGAACAAATCTACGAGAAAGATGAGGATACAGAGGTTTCGAAGAAGTGATCGTCCGGAAGACCATAGCTCTCGCAATTTGACCATAAATGGCAGTTGGGAAATACACAGCCCCACACCTCACGGACCATCCTGAAATTTGACGAGCAGCACAGAGGTCTGGAAGGACACCGCACTGCATTTTGTCAAACTGAGTAGCGGTGATGTCAATTCCTGTCAGATATATGGCTCCAATTTCTCCGCAAGCACCAGGAACAGCTTTGAAAAGTCACTGATTGTAAGTCCTCTGAAAGTGGGCTGTCATATCCATTCCTGCCATACAGTCGGCTACATAATGTTGGCAATGTTGACGGCCATGACTACGATTTGAGCTCCGGAGAAGGCAACCAGCGATTCTTCCATATCCAGTTCCAGCAAAGTTCCCGCTAGAGTAATCTCGCTGTCCTTCTCGCCAAGAAGTTACAGCTCTTCCTGCACATTCAAATATCTTCCAGTCTTCGTCTCCAGTCTCCACGAGCAGCGGCTGCTCCGAGAGTGGACGCCGCAACGCCGTGGGAAGATAGATGCTCTCGTTTGTATGATGGGTCTGCAATCATAGCAAAGTCTGCCCTGCCGACATAAAGTTCCGGGACTTGACAACATCCAAGCCCCAGCCCGACTCCTAAGCCTACCATCGTCACCACCAGCCTTATCCACTACCACTCGCGGTAAAACTCGTTCTACGAGGAAGGCCTCTCCTCCCTCTTGTTCCTCGTTGTCTTGTCTTGTTGTGCAATCTATGACACACCTTTAATTGATGGGCTCACAGACACTTTGGAAAACTTGTGTACTTAATCATTCGCATTAGCCCGTAGAGTCCGATGCTTCTCCCTCTATTGTGACTTGCACATGGGGGGTCACACCGGACGACCAGGTGTGGATCCACAAGATGTTGTTCGGATGAAAAGATCACCAAAGGTTTAGAGCTCTGATAGGACACCACTCTTGAAACCAGAAGACAATTATTAACCCCGGTAGTGTAACAAAGGAAGTGACTCCGCCGTCACTTGGTTGCACTCGAGTCTTAGTGGACTTGCACGTCTCAGTTCAACATCTTGTATCCACGAGACCTCGATCCACAGATACGATCCACCACTCAGCTTACGAGAGAACCAATCCCTCCAAAGTGTAGACACTCCGTCCATGTTGTGCGCCAGTCTGCAAGAGAAGAGGAGACAAGAGAAAAGACTGGGGACTAGACTCTGCAGAGTATGTTGTCACGAAGTGGAACAGAACAGAAGATGGCAGGCACCGTGATGCAGCTGGAATTTATGAAGAGCTCAGCACAAATCAGTAATACTGTAAGCGCTAATTAGCTTGGTAACAGGAAGCCATAATGAATGAGTCGGTCGTCTAGATTTGCGCACTCGTTCTACTTAATGCCCGAGGCGCCTCAGTGGCTCAGCCTGTGGCCTGAAGACTCTATCCCTCAGATTCCTTCTGAAGCAAGCATAAGATTCTCGGACTTTCCGACACTTCCGCAAGAATTCCCTTAAATGGCCACACCGGAGGAAGCAAAGGCACAGTCTTCCGAAGTCAGCCGAAGGGAGAGGAACCTTCCTTCACTCGGGATGAGGGTGGGGGGGCCCGGGGGCTGGGCTGAACGGGACAGCGAGTAGCGAGCGGGTGGGGCTGCAGGGGGATCGCGGGTTTGCCAGAGGGCATGCTCTCAGTCAATGGCTTGTGCTATACGCTTGGCCCGCTCACTTCGGCATTGAAGGCTTTGGACGCTTGTCGCGGCCTTGGGAGCCAATGCTGTGCCTCCAGATCCTGAGTCTGCCTCCAGAGGCCAGAAGATCTGTTCTGCTCTCGCCTCTTGCTTGCCTTTCTTGTCGACAGATTTTTGGAATAGTTAGTTGGTTGGTTGGTTCGATCGAGGAAGAGTGGACGTGCGACACTTTTGATTCCTGCATTGTGAAAGCTCTGCAGCGCGCAAGTTGGTATCTCTTTGCCAGACGAATGGTGGCGCAATTTCTGCGGAAGAGGCGGTGGCGTAAGTTTTGGAAGTGGACAGTTCGGTCCTTCTTCATGAGGCTGGAGTTCTGGGATTCCAGTGATTTCTGTGAGAGGAGAGTTCGCTTGATATTTTGGGAGTGTGTCGGTGAAAGGTTGATACTTGGCGGGAGTTGATTTTTTGCTCACCATTGGCGAAGAATGAGGTGCATCATTCCCAATTGGAGCCTTGGCCTTCTGTGAATTATATGCACTCATGCGCCACCTTCCTCCATGTCCGTGGGTCTCTCTCCAAGGTACTTACAGTTTCAGCTCCTGCAGTTAATTTGAAATTTGCCCTGTCTTCTTGTCTTCTTCCCATTCCCGTGCAATCCGAACTACTGGGAGAACTAAAATAAAATAAAATCACTGAATGCTTCACTCCCAGCTTCCGTGCAGTATGTGATCGCTGCGGATTTATAGAGAACGAGATGTGTTTTCCTGTAAAATAGGCAGTCCGAAGATTGCTCTTTCTGTTTTCGCAAGGTGGCTTTGAAGAGGCTTGAATCGTTGTGAGAGCTGGGGAATTTCTACTACATTGTGAAGTTTGGATTTGTTCTTGACAGGGCATAGAGGTTTCAAGGGACGAGCAGGGCACACAGCCACTTTGGTCAGCAGTAAACTTTACGTCCTTGGAGGGCGCAATGGCAACGAGTTTTACAACGATTTCTGGCAGTATGACATTGAAATAGCGAAATGGACTTTGCTACATAAACATACTCCTTTTGAAGCAAGGGCTTACCACACCGCGACTTTGATGAATGGTAACCAGATATGGGTAATCGGAGGGAGTGATCACTCGATTATGTACGGAGATGTTCACGTCTTTAACACTGATACCTTGGAGGTAATTGGCTTTCATCCTGTCCTGCTACTGTATTCATTAATTTAAAACGGATCAAAATTGCGTTTCCAGGGTAAACATTATTTTGAGATGACCCGAAACTTGACATTCTGGTCACAGTGGTCTAGTCCGGAGACGAGAGGTCACCTCGCAGGCAAGCTGAGGGGAACTCATGCTGCACTCCCGCATCCTGTGCACCCTAAAGCCATATTGGTTTATGGTGGATACGGTGGTGATCAGTGGCTCGGCGACATGTCCATTCTCCGAACTGGTTGGTTTACATACCCTGGACTGATAAGTTTTGGTCGTGCAAGGGACGTTGTGTTCCCATCTTCCAACCGTTACTGTATCATATTTTCGAGGGAGAAGCAGTAGTTTGTTTCTGTTTGCTAAATTTACGGTGGAGTTTATTGACTTTTACAGACAGTCTGGTGTGGGAGGAGCTGAAATGTAAAGATGGAATCGCTCCAAGTGGTAGAGGCTATCACACTTTCACTGCGTTTGGAGACCATGTTGTTCTCTTTGGCGGCAAAGGAGAAGGTGGCATAGTTTCTTCTGATGAAATTAGGTGCACAACGACACTAATCCCATCTGTATCTCAGTTCCAGGATGTGCAGTTCTACTCAGAGCCGGAGAAAATTACAACTCACGCAGTGCATATTTGTTTGCTCGTGTATTAGCACGAGAAAGAGAGAAAGCTGGCGAGGAATACTGTAGCAGGAATTGTAGATTTCCGGTAGTACTGTCCCTCGCGGGAAATTATCCTCAGGTCTGATAAGGTAGAATTTGCCAGTGTTTATGATGCCGCAGTCAATGTGTGGACGACTCCGAGGGTGAAAGGAGTTCCTCCTCTTCCACGTTCCAATCATGCAGCAGCTCTGATTGACGATAATATAATTGTCATTCATGGAGGACGCAATGGTGGTCAACGGTTGGATGACATATGTCTTCTTAAGGTATTTGAAACACTTCGACCTCAGGGCTGCCATTTTTCCGTTATCCACGAAATTAATTTTCTACAGTGCTTCATGCTAATTTGAAAGTTTCAAATTCGGAAATCTCTAGATGTTCCCGTGGTTCCAGCTTAGCTAAAGTTTTGCATTTGCTTTGCACCAAGATCTGGTTTTATGCGAACCGTGAATTGGCAGGCTTGTTGGTCGTAAGAATATTTGCGCGACACGTCTTACACGTGTCAGGTTTGATTTTTCGGAACTGCTTATGATTAACTCTTTGGGCTCAATTTCTATTTACAGATTCTCTCTCCACCACGGCCTGGCTGCGTCGATTCTTTCGAATGGGAAGTTATTGGACAAGATAAGGAGAAATTTTCAAAGAAGAGTAAAGTCACTAAAGCTCTTGGACCTGGTGGTCGTTCTGCGCATACTATAGTCGCAAAGGACGAATCATTGTATCTGATAGGCGGGTATGGCGGCGGGGGTATGATTCTCTTTTGCAAGTTGAAAGCAAATTTTCATACGGAGTTCTCTCAGCATTAACTGGTTGATTGTGCTTGTCCTTTTGGTTCTTGAATACGTCGAAGATTACAGCTTGCACTTATCATCAGCAGTTAAATGCTCATTCTTTTTGTATTTCCGTAAACCTGCTCTTCATTTTTGTCATAAAAAAGTGTGTATGATGCCGGTTGTGCTACTGCATTCAAGTGTTATTTTACTTTAGGATGTCTCCGAAAGAAAAAACTCCGCTTTGCGTTTCTCATTGTCTTGCGAGGCATTTCTGCTCTTTTTACTTCAAGAGATGATCTTATTACCATACTCGAGCTGATGTAACAAATTGTTTCTTGTATTGGTGTGTCCATGACAACAGGTTTGACATTCTCTGATATTTATGTCAACCACCAATTCATTAAATATGCAGGTATGGAAGAGCACTCTTCCTATATAGTCGCGTTTCAATATGCTTTAAGGCTGTTCCTGGCTATGTTATGTGACGAATAAACTTGAAGCCTGTGTGCGACGCAGGCCTCAGTTTCAAGTTTTGTGTTTTCGATGTGTTCACTCAGCTTTACTTACGCTTTTCAACCATCCTATTCGTTTTCAATTTATAACTGGAGCTCCAGTCCGTTACTCCTGAGCGAATCGTCTTCTTTGACGAGATGAAGCTTTTTAATTCGCCTCATCGGATTAAAATACTCTCACAGGATATCGTCCAAGAGTTGCTAAGAAAGCAGCACGACGATCTCTGGACAACGTTCCTGATTCTCCAGAAGAGGAAGGTTGGCGAAGGACCAAACAACCACGCAGAGCCTCTCATCCCATCGCAAATGGTGCTCCTAGTGTCGTAGTTCACATCTTGGAGTCGGATGGTAAGTTATTCATGACCTCCATGTAGCAGTTCGTTTGTCTTCATGTTTTTTGTTTTCTGTACTAGATGCCTAATATTATAACTTGTTGACATTGCCAGGTTGCGAGTATTTCCTGAAACTTGTTCGGCTAAAGTCTTTGATCATATAAGAATTATGATATGTAGGCCTTCTGCCTGTTGTCTATTTGTTAAGGTTGGAAGTCTTAGGCAGATGGCTTCTATGGTACTTGGGCATCAGCTAGTGAATACAAGTTTGTTCACAGTCATGTTAACACACCTTTATTTTGTTCGATGTAGATATATTGACTCCAGATACTTCTTGTGATCGTCCGGGTGTTACTGGAGCTGCTTTGGAAGAATATCACAGGCAAAAACGAACAGTCAACGTTGCTCGACCTCAGATTCAAAGCACTGTGGGTGAAGATCAAGTGGCAAGGACAGAGACATTCGCAAATTTACAAGGAAGGACAGATGCAATTACAGCTCATGAGAACGAATTACATCGGAAGGAATTGGCAAGTATGCAGCAGGTTGTGGACTCTCTCAGGGCGGAACTTCATGGGAAGGTTTGAGTCTAATACACGTGTTGTTACCTTATTTTCCAAAAAAGATTCGAATCTTCTCTACTCGTCTTAGTGTGATATTTTTTTTCCTTTGTTGTAAAGTGACTAAACTTCAAATAATGTTTATAAATCATGGATATACAGGGAAGGCGATCATATAAAGATCTTGAGTATCACCAGCGCAAGTCCATGAATCGGATTTAATACTGGAGTTCTTAGCAATGTTGGAGTTTTAACAATGTGTGCTCTTCTGAAACAGAATCTTCTGGAATCTGAATTACGATCCGGTAAAGCGGCTCTTGAGCAGAATATTCTACTCCTTCGAAAGCAGGTAGTTTCCTACCGTTGCCTACAATTTGATTTGCATGTTCTCTGAACTGGCAACGACGGATTTGATATGTAATTTTGTTGGCAGATGGAATAAGATCGAGCCCAATTTTATACACAACTCACACACTTGCAACATAGTCATAGTTTCTGTTCGAAAACTGAAGACGTAAACTATGTCTTTTATTTGTTATAGCTGAATTATGAAAGAAAAAGCTCGTATGAAGCCTCTCATTTCTTTTGTGGTTTCAGATGGAAGAAGGGAACCGTACAACAATGGAACAGCAAAGTAAAATGGAGAAGTTGAAATCTGATGCGCAGGTTTGTTACTACATAAGCTTCAAAGATAATCACATAATTCCCATCGTCCGCAGTATGGCTTTAGTTCAAGTAATTGGACAGGTTAATGGGGACATGAACTTGACTATTACTGTGGGCTCGATCTGCGATGAGGTCTTGAATTTCATTTTCACGGATCAAAAGCACAACATGTTTCAACTCTACTTATCATTGGACCTGATAATTACAGGATTTGGTCTTCCAGTTGGATGATAAAAAGAAAGAGGTTTTCGAAGTAATACACAAGCTGAAAATTTCAGAACTGAAGGTTGACGACCTGTCGAGGTAACCAAGTTGTTCTGTATGTACTCACATCGGTTCTCTTTACGTTCCGTATGAGGAGTTAATAGATCGAACTAAACTGGTCTGTGTGTGGAGCTTTGTCTTCGTCAATGTGGTTACTTTTTTTAGCCCGATTGGGGCGAACATAATTTGTGGATAATGAGATTTTCAGCTTAACTGTCAGAAAATGTTCTTGTTGCTGATTGGAAACTGGTTATCTGCAGGTCCCTGCAACAGATGACCAATTCATGTTCAACAACCACTCAAGAACTCAACTTATGCCAACAAAGAGTATGACCATTCTAGTACTTTATGCAATCTTTTAATGTATTTCTATGGCGTGTACTTGGAAGACTTTTTCATGCCTTTTCCTTGCCATAGCTAACGAAAGGAGAAGCTATGATCAATATATACATGTGAGCTTGTGAAATCAAAACTTATTCAAGAAAAAAATTAGATTTCTTCCAACAACAGTTTACTTTCCTTCTTCCAGATTAATATATATGGGTGTGAGTTATCTGGTTTGTTTCACTCTTCATTAATAGGTGATTCAATTGGATTTAAAAAATCTGTACAGGTGGAACAATTACAGATAGACGTTGAGAGAAAAATACAGGAAGTGCAACAGCTGCATAAGTCTCACGAATCTGAGAGGGTCTCTTTGAAAAAGGCAAGCCTTATAATATTTCTTCTTTTCGAACTTAATCTTATTTATCCATGTGCTTCAAATAATAACAGCAAATTCAACAAATTTTTATGGATTTGCTACTTGGATTCTAAGACTCTAAGGTGGCATCTTAGATTTCCTGCTCATCAGAATATATTGATCGTTTGCAGGAAATTGCGGAGAGGCGCAGTCTAGTTGAAAGGCTAACAAACGAACTCGAAGTTGCAAAGGTCTTTTACCTGACCATTTTCGCGCAGTTGTCATAAATGGTATCTTGATATATTATTATGTACGCTTGTTGGAGTCCCTCGGTTTGAAAGAATTTCAGAGAACCTAATGTAATAAGAAATCAAGTCCACAGAAGCTGAAGAGATAGGGAAACTTCTATCAGGAGGAAAATTAACAGACTGATGCGAGCCCTGTGAATTTTCTCAAAATGCTGCAGACTTCGGCGCGAGCTCTTCAGGACACTGTGGATAGATTGGTGAAGCGTGCCGAACGTGTAAGAAAATAATCTTGTTGTCTCATCTTAGTCTATCGTCGGGTATTGAGTCTTGTTCACAGTATTTTACTTTATAAAGTGCTTCAGTATCTGATCCAGCTGAAAGTTTCCATTTGCAGGATTCATCGAAGATCGATGACCTTCAAAAAGAACAAGGAGAACTGAAGAATGACATTACGGTGCTCACTGCGGAGCGAGATCAGGCATATTAAAAATTTCCAGCATTTGAATCGCAGAGTTCAAATATTTTGCTCTACCTCTGTTGTGCTCCATTACATTGCATGCTGGCCAATAGTTAACTCTACGATTATCGATTTAACTGCAGTTGATAGCTAAAAAGGAGGGAGCCGAAGCAAGTGCAGAACTTGTGAGGGAAGAATTACGGGTTGCACGCAATTTAGTTGAACGAGTAAGTGACTTGACTATTCCATCGTTTGGTGATTCACTGAGATCATCACACTTGTTTTTAAGACTCCTGTGAGGGTTGTTCTGACGTTTCTGAAATCAAGGGAAATCTTCCCTGACATTCTCATAGAATACTTGCAAATTTCGAACCCAGCACGTGTTTTGCACAAAGTGTACAGCTTGTCACCGACATTTTATGCACCGCTGCTTCTGTATGTCAGCCCTGAGCAAAATGCCAGGCATTGCTTACTCATTTAGGTTTAAATTTTACTTAGGGTTTCATTTTTTCTAAGTCGAATTTCTACTACATGTCTGTCACACAAAAGTTGGATATGTAAAATATGATGCAGAACATAGTCGAGATTGATCGGTTGAAGGATAATGCAGACCAAGCAAAGGAGCACATCGGATGCCTTCATGTCTCAGTGAAGAAGGTACTGATTTGAATAGCCAATTGTTCTTACCCTTGTATTTTACCACCCTTGCGTCGCAGATGCTGATACGCACTTCTCGTCTATGCTCAGAACGAACAAGAGTTGAAGGCACTTGCGGAAGAAAACTCCCAGCTAAGGTGAGTGCCTCAGCGTATATTTACACCAATAGTCTGTTTTTTAATTCAAGTAGTTTGGAAGCTTAACTTTAACTTATGGTACGAAATTTCAGGTCGCTTTTGAAAGAAGTTGAAGACTTTGAGACCAATCAGGCTCGCAATCTCCAAAAGCATGCTGATAAACTTCGATGTGCCAGACAGTTCGGACCTCCTTAACAAATCATTCTTTTCATCAACCATGTGTCACAACTCATAATGTAATTTATATAACCTAGACATCATTAGCATAGTATAAGAAGTTCCTCTCTGCTTAAAGAGATTGTTTGCGCAGTTGGCCACTCCTTGGTTCAAAGGTCTCGCTCTTGTCCATAGCGGAAATGTGGGAACAAACTTGTGAATATTACTCTGTAGGTTAGTTGGGAACAAGACCTTAAGTTGAGGTTATCAAAAATTTTGAACGAGAGTATCAATAATTTCAGAGATCATTAAAGTTGTCAAGATAGTTTTGTTGGTAGTTTGAAGTGATATGGTACTCTCAAAGTAAAAATCCAAACTATCAACAATGCTTTATCTGAAGAATAAATAGCCACTTTTCTCGCTATGGTTCGGACTCTTTGCCATTTATTTTCAACTCTGGTGACAAGAGGATGAAACACTGAAATGATTTTAGTGTTTTAAGATCCACATGCGGAATGAATGGAATCTCGTGTGAATGAACACGCCACACACCCTAGTAATGAATCAAACTGAAACCGTAGCCATTTCATACATGATGTGTATGATTATTAGGAAAACTAGTATCTATTACACATTACACGAGATCAGCATAGAGTACACTTCATTTAAACTTACAGCCCTCTCAAGCGTTCTGTCCTTTGTCCTTTCGTACTGTCTCGTTGGGTTCGTGCAAACGCTGGGACTAGCAACACAATACTGGAGCTGACAGCAGGATCCACAGTGTCACTGCGGATCCCACACCCTACATTTACGTGCAATTTTTGTGACCCCTTTTATGACATGTTTGCTGAAAGACTCTCAATGAGTTTCGATCAATTACCTCGCGTAATTGATCCAAGCAATGCATATTCCAACTGGACACAGAAGATCCATTTAGGAATATGTATAAATAAATGGATATGTTTATCATAATCTCACAATATCTAGATTACTGAAAGCGTGTAAAGCCATTCCATTTGCCACGGGAGAAAACCATGCATCTACACATGTATTGCAACGTAGAGATAATACAATCTGTATTTCTTTCGATTATATTTGAAATATTTTCGGTAGTTGAACTTAGAACTTTGTAGATTACTACACGTAACTTTTCACACTAAAATAAGTGTATCATTCATGCACTTATACTTTTATTCTGATGGTTTTTAATATATTTTCACAGAGACTAAAGTGGCATGAATAGGCGCAGCACAAACGTTAGTTTCTAACAAGGCCCGTAAATACCTGCAGGTATTGATGCATCGTCGATTTTATTTCTCTCACAAGAATAAGAGCACCTCCGCATGCAGAAGTGCACGAGCTGTAGTAGCCACATTAGAACAGCCAAGTCAGCAGTCGTGATAGCAATCAAGCATTGAGTTGAAGGGTTACTAATGAAACATTAATTTAGACAATACACAAACCACTGTCATGACTTATAACATTCCACTCGAAAAGTCTTTCAAATAATCAGGTCATTCTTATAAACATTTGCGAGAGGGAGAAACCGCAACAACTTCCTCTAACGGAATAAACTATTGGAAAGCGGGAGCGAGTTTCACAAGAAACGGGGCACAATCTCGGACGAATTCCTTGTATTTGAGTACCAAACCTGTGCACTAAACAGCACAGGAGCACGGGACCTCCTCCCCTTTTCTTCTCTTCGCGGGGCACTTGGGACGCGTCGAAATCGTAGAGACGAGATTGGACGGCAAGGAAAATCCGTGACATCACGACAAATGTCCCTGCTCCGCTTCACTCACGCCAAGCCCTGAGCTTGTGAATGAGCTGATATCAGTTTATGGTAGCGAAGAGTTTTATTTGCCTCGGAAGTAGGGGAGAGTTTGGCAGACAAGAACTGAGAGATTGATAGATCGTCGTCATGAAGGTTGCTGGCATGGGTGTGCCGAGCAGGAGAGTGTTGGTCGGCGTGGGCCTCGTGGGTGTGTTCTGCCTCGGGTTGTGGACGCAGATCAATGCCGTTACAGCAGCGTCCGAGAGTCCGTCATTGACTTTCGTGAAGAAAACCATCGCTGCGCACCCCATTGTTATTTTCTCCAAGTCCTACTGCCCGTGAGTCTCTCTCTCTCTCTCTCTCTCTCTCTGTGCCTATCGATCGTTTCCGTTGATCCGATTTGTTTGTTTGTTCTCCTCGGTTGGATGGTTACCACGGATTTGGCTGGGTGTTGCACTCACTCCAGGCCTATCTTTGAGTGTTTGATATTTCTCAAATTGGCAAGATCGGTTGGCATTTTTTGGTTGTTAAAATCTGCTGATTAGAATAAACAAACAGTCAGTACTAGCAAGACACTGCCTTCAGAGCTCATCTTGCGAGGTTTGTTCAGCTCCGAATAGTTTACTAAGATTTCTGGCTGATAGTAACCCATATAGGATTGTATGAGAACTTGGTGCGATTTGTATTCGAGTTTGATGAGCTCAGTAGGCCTAATGTCGAAGTTTGATTGGCATGTATTCAATTTAGAACAACTTTGCCCATGATCAAATGAAGGGTGAAGTAATTGGTGTCATTAGCTATGGCTTTCTGTGCACAGTTTGAGAGTAATTCACGTCGGAGATTATCATGAAAACTTTAAGGTTTTTGTACATGTGTGTCAGTTAATTTACGAATGACATTATAACGTATCTGTCTCGAATAGGGGTTTGAACCTTTTTAACAATGGACAGCTTTGAATGAGGAAAAGAGATAGAGGCTTTGAACGGTGACAGAGCTGACTGATTGATTTGGAAACATAGGAGCGTGAAATCCAGTTTGCAACTTCAGGACCAGCGTTGTCGTCAATGATGTTTTAAGCAATTTTTTGTTACTTTGTTGTATTTTAGAGATTATTCTAAAGTTGAAAGTTTGTTAATACATTAAAGGAGGATAGTTCCCTTCCCCTTTCTCAAAGTCCATATGCTCTCCAGCTGCTTGGTTTATAGTTTGAACGGTTCGGACGCTCTCGGGAAACTATTATGAAGGATTATCGCCCTGATTTTAACTTCACAAAGTTTGTTTTATTTTCCTGAAGCTACTGCAAACGGGCCAAGTCTGTGTTCAAGCAGCTGGATGTGACACCGTACGTTGTGGAACTTGACTTGCGAGGTGAAATCCTGAAACTATGTTTAACGCTTAGTGTTTCCTCATTTTCGGCCTTGTGTGGAGCAGTCGAGGTTAGATTGTGTAATGTGTAAGTCGGCGAGCATTTTGGGACTATCACACCTCCTTATTGACTCTAGATATTGTTGTGTCTCATTGCAGAGGACGGTGGGAGTATTCAAGCCGCTCTGTCAGAACTGGTGGGAAGACGCACTGTTCCGCAAGTTTTCATCGATGGAAAGCACATTGGGGGCTCTGATGGTATGAATTTTCAATTTTTGGAGGATTTCTCTAAAGACTAAGAATAATTTTGGAATCCTGTAAGATCTGCTTTGAAGGTTCATGTTATTTGCTTGTAAGTAACTAGTCTGGCAATCACTGCTCGTCTTGGTTTGCAGATACCGTCGAGGCATTCAACAACGGGCAACTAAAGAAGCTGTTGAATACTAAGCAGTCTGGTGAACTTTGATAATGCCTTTTGTCATGTAACCCAAGCTTTAGTCCATTGAATTCAGTCGAGACAGACAACAAACGGGAAACTTGACCGGCTTTCTTGTTTTGCAGGCGATTGGAAGCATGATGTCGCTTGAGTTTGTGTTATACCTGAGCCAAGGGCTAATAAACACTTGATGTGGGTGACTCATCTGAGCAGATAGATACTCTTAGATGTGCATAAGTTTTGACGTTTACCTGCATGTCATATCTGACATATTTGGCTGTGTTAAAGTTAAAGATGCTGTGGCCGAACTAGAGAACGTCGCAGAATCTTTCCAAAAGGGCGCGTCAAAGTTCAAATGAAAGTCCTTGACTTTACTCAAGACATGTCGTTTTTGAAGCGCATTTTTGTTGCGCATTTCTCACGGAGAAACTACCAGCCAAGGGCAAAACGTTGCGATAATCTTGGAAGAATTTATATTAAGTAGATTGTTGTATCTAAAACATTTTGGAACACTTACAATGCGCGGTTGATGCCTCGGGATTGTACTATTTTTTATGGAGTGCTTCACGGAAGTTTGCTCATGGCACACTCCCCTACAAGCAACGGAAGATTTACGGTAAACTTTCATACCCTTGAATGTACTTGATCTACCTGGGTTTCTTATCTTTGATATCTCTCGGCAAGAAATTGGATTTGAAATATTTTTGTTCTTTTTAGATTCCGATCATCAAAAATATGATTTAAAGTGTAGATTTTTTTTCAAATTTACATCCGATGGTTTTTTAGAAGTTCATCATGAATCTAAAAGATTTTAATCGGATGATCATGATTATAATGCACTATTTTACATAAATTTTTAAATTCTAAACTCTATGATAACAATTCTCACAAAGAAAAATAGATAATTTGATTATTAAATATTTCATTGAATCAAGTCTCCAACCCAAAATATGATTTTTCAAAAATTAATTTTTTTAAAATAAGATTTCTCCAAAATTAATTTGAGAGTTGATTTTCAATTTTTTTATTTATATAATTTAGAATTCTATCATAATAATTATAAATAACATGAAATTTTTTTATCACGTTTAATTGAGATAGAAATCATAAATCTCAATGAAAAAAATACATAGTAATATATAATTGTTTTACTTGAATTTTTTAGAAATTCAATTACTTTTTTTTTGATTTTGGTATATCAAGTCAATTTTGTCCCAAAATTTAAATGTCATCACCAAATCAAACATGCAAGAATGTCCAAGGTCATATGTACGAGAATGATTAAGATCTCATCCTTGGTCTTATGGGGATGTTAGAGGAGGGGTCGAATGTTCTTTGAGTATGGTTAGAGATTTTGTGTGGAGCAAGTGATAGTTACCAATATGGAATTTTATGATACAACTCAAAAGGTTACACAACTAGAGCAGCTAGAGTTGTTGACAGCGAGTTAATGGAGCTTGGTATGAGAGAGAAATTTTTTTCTAGTCTATAGACATATTATCTATAGACTAGATAGTATGTCTACTATCTATAGTGTCGATGGAGAGGAGATTTGGATTATTGATATTGGTTCAAAAATAAAAGGAGAAGAAAAACGTTAGATGTGGAGGTTTCGGAGGAGTTTCAAAAATTATTTTGTTTGCAATATGAGGTTTTAGGCGATTTGAAGGCACATGTGATACGGATTGATTTGACAACTCATGTAAAAGTCTTCTGTCGTCCAGATCGATACAATAATATGAAGAGAGATTTGATTTAAAATAGTTTTTAAGACCTTCTTGAGGCTAAATTAGTGGAGATATCATATGGAGAATATGACTATGTTATGGTGATGCCAGTCAAGAAATACATACATGGCAATTATAAAGATAGACGTATGTGTGGTGACTACCAATCTATCACAAAATCTGATCTATATGCCATGCCTACACTTGAGTAGATCTTTGATGTAGTTGGACTCTCACTATGGAGACTATGAAGACTCATGTACTTTGAGTTTTAGTGAAACATTAGCTTTTGCTCATAGATGTAGCCTATTGGTAAACCACATAGATCTAGTGTTTGTGTTCAATTTTGTGCTGGTTGTATTATTGATGTCCTTGCATAAATCAAAATTGATACTTACAATAAGCACAATAAGATGCAATATCATTTTATGTGTGATAAAATCTTGTGGTTAAGATCAGACTGCAAATATTTTGTTTAAAAATAAAATTTAAGTACATGTATTTCAATTAGATGTATTCGATTTAATCAATAATATGGAGTAGATTATATTAAGTTTTATTAGGAATTGAGTTTGAGAATTGATGTTGTTGTATATAGTTATAATTAGCTAGTGTTAATCACATATTTCTTGACGATATGCCATATATGCAATTACAAACGTTAGTATCTTAAGTTGCTCTACTTTTCAAGGACTGATATGTTTGAAATTGGAATATTTTCTTGTCTTGGATCTCAAGTTTGTTGAACATTTTGAAAATATATTTACTTTAGAGTGGTCTATAGTTTGTTTTTTATTTTTTTTAATAAGTATGAGTTGATCTATAAAACAACAAGCTTTTGATGATTTAAGTTGTTCTTTCTAGTTTTATGAAACTTATTATAAAATGACAAGATTATTTGATAAAATCTACCATATCATTTAAATTTAACTCTATTAAGAAGAACTCATAAAAATGATAATGTCTTTAAAATTGATTTCATCAAATTTTAAATACACCAAATCTTACAACAAAAGTTTTCAACTTTTTAAATACTAACATGACCTCTTGTTATGCATCTTCAACTATAGTTTACCCTCTCCAAATGCAACACCTTGGAAGTAATTTATCTTGTTGCAATTATGGAGATTTTAATTTCATAAGTGCCATTGATCTAAATATTGTACTTATCAAGAATTCAATATTTAGATTTATCTAAAATGTTTTAAATACAATTTAACCTAAGAATTTTACTTATAGAGGATTAATCAAGGTTAACCATGTCAACAACTTACCAAGTATTTCTTATTTTATAGGAAAAAATAAAATGCATTTGCATTTAGATAGTTATATGTAATAATATAAAGAGTAAAGATGCATTGCAATGAGCAAAAATTTGCAGTTTGTACTTAGCTTTTGTATTTTTTTTGAGAGTAATATCCATGCTCGGAGTTAGTGAGGACAAACATCATATTCCAACTTATAGATATTGCACTTAGAAAGAATAAATTACATAAAATATGACTTCATGTCATGTCAATTATCTTCCTTTCAATTCTCTCTCCGTAAACCTTGAAACTTATTAATGTGAAGCAAACTATTCAGACCAAAAGAATAAAATTGCAAAAAATTAAAATGATTGATAAGAGTTGCTTAAATACCTCTTTGTAAGAAGTATTTAAGCATGATTGAGTTTATAATTTCACTCATAGCAACTTATGTCTCCATGTTTCTCAATCACTCAAACCAATAAATTTAAATATCGCAAATAGTACTTTTGAATTCTTTAATTATTTAAAACTAATGTCAAAGAAAAAATCACATGGATATTGGAAGTCAATGATACGATTCTAGATGACTCATGCTATTATTTAACTCCTCCTTCAAGTCTTGTTTGTCTTTTAGATTTGAAAAATATCATGACTAATTTGTTCATTTATTACAAACAAGAAGTGAAGTTAAGGTAAATCTAAGGAAAAAAGGTAAATTTTTTTTTTTATCAACATGATACTGTCAACAAAGTTTTTGCGTTGAAAATCATATGATGTCATTTACACTTATGCTTAAATTTAAATATTAATCATAAAAATTTTATTCCTTGATATGTTCATTGACATTCTAGTTTATTATGGAAAAATCATTGAAATTTTAAATAATAAGACAAAATAATTAAGATTTAACTTATATACATAATCATAATGATAGTATAAAGAATAAAGTCACTTTCAAAATTAATTTAATATATCATAAAATATCCATATCAAACAACATAAATCTCATCTATGCCTAATGACTAATTAGATATAATGATGTTAAACTGATGATATTAAAACTAATAAACAAGTCTTCATAAAACTCAATCACAAGTCAAATCCTTTAACTCAATCTTCAAACTTAATTTGTGATAAAATATTTAAAATCTGGCTATAATCAGTTCATGTTGGCAAATTTTCATACTTAATGCTCTAAACATGCTACATCAACTTATTTTTTTAGTTTACTATTCATGAACATGCAATTTACTCTTTAAACCACGTAGCTATTTAAATATCATAATTAAACTCTTTAAAAATTAGATTGAATACATTAAATTAGATTTTGAGATGTAATTTATATTTTTTTAAATGAGACCAAAAAATGATATAAATTTTTTTACGTGATAATTTTATAAATATATAACTAAAAAAATATTTAAAATTATAATCATTTATTGAAAAAAATTAGATGTTTGGATAAATTGAATGTTAAATCATACTTTCAAACAGTAAATCAACCTTGTACATGTATTGTAAGATCAATTTGTAAGTTTTACTATGATAAAAGTTTTTTTTGAATCTTTTTCATATTTGTGTACAATCATTAGAAAAAAAACTTAAACTGGATCAAAACATTCATATAGAAACATGGTGGCCACTAGTCAAAAACTTGGTGGTGGTGCCATAGTCCAAGAGAAGGGTGCCCATACTGAACAGTCACACTGTTGTCGTGTTGTGACGCGGCTACTATGAGAAGATGATGACATGTGCCATCTTCAGAGCTGTTGTCATGACGGCGATAGTTTAGATTAGGATAATCGACGGTGCACTGTAAGGCTGTTAAGAGCCCACCGTTGGATCTACTTTGTAGGGTCAAGATGTTGAAAAGGCTCCAAGAGATATTATCTTGGACCTTATCAGATATAAAGCGCAGTCAGGATGGAAAGGGTATGAGAGAGTACTAGACACATCACTTTGCTGACTAAGGAGCATATCCGATCGAAGTGGAGCCGACGAGGACATGGATAGAGGACAACATGATCCTCCTGATGTACCGATGCCAAATCCATTTGTGATCAACATCCGGTGTCTTCATCGTGATCATTTTCGGGCGTGGTTAGTGTATCATTTTGGAGATAACTTTCTGCAACAAGTGATAAACTCTCCAGACCCGATTATTCTTCTAGTTGTTTCCTACGGCGCGATTTGGGACGTAACAGTGTACGTTTTGATTTAGTTTGGGCGTTATGGATTTGAACTTACTAGTAGTGGTGGCTTTCAACACATGGGTTCCAATCCATCACTATTGCTTACCGAAAACAAGCCATAGGGAGTTGATTGTTAGGAACTTTGGCGAATTATTATTCTCAAGTTATAAACTCCTTGGTTCCGTTTGTAGTTCCGTTCATACTTAGCCGGTTTCGAGTTGTCATTTTGACTCTTTATTACTGGCAACTCATATTGTGTATAGGATGGCTTAGTAGTGTGTTTAGGATAGTTGTAAAGCTCTAAGTTAAAATGGAGCTAATTTGGCCACACTAGAGGTCAAAATAACACTTTTCATTCTCATTGGTCTTGGAGTTTGGGCCAATGAGGGCTCTTGGGCAACTTCTTCGAGGTTTTGAGGAGTTTTGGAGACCTTCCAGGGGGACATTCGGAGATCTGAGGATTGGATTGGAGAGCTGACGGGACGAGCTACGACGTGGGCTCAAGAATTGATGGATTTGAAGGATTTGTCACTCTGAAGTGATGATTCAAAGTTAGAGTGAGAAATTTAGACCTTTGAGTGTATTTGGAGAGTTTCTGAGAACCTTACAAGGGTTTTGGGAGATCAGAGTCAACAGTGATATAGTTTTCGACTCAAACTTGTGTTTTGATTGAAGTTTTGACTCGATTGGACGAGTTTTGAGTACGGAGTGATAGCTTGAAGTTTGTGTATACAGTCAGAATTGCAGGACTGCACTGACTGTCACGAAGTTAGTACAGAGATCATATCTTTTGATATCAGAAATTTCTCTCAATAAAACTTTGCACAGTTCAAGATCTGATGATGAGTGACCTTCTCATAAAATCTGGGAGCAATTGAAGTCAAGGATTGGGATGTGTGACGGGTTTTGTACATAGGGGTCTGCATATCGCCTTGTGTTACAGTGGATAAATCACCAATTGTTTTGAGAGATCTAGAAACGAAAAACATCTGAAACTTTTCTGAGTGATAGTAAGGGTTGTGGAGCAATTTTCTGTTAAGTTTGAGCGAAAGTTATTGGTCGAATCATTAGATATCATAGTCTTCTTCCGCTGAAGTTTTACCGGCTATAATGTGGAGTGCTGAGGAGAAGAAGAAGAGATTGTCAACTCACACGAGGTTCTAGAAGGTTCTTCTACAGCCAGGCGCTCGGGCGTTCTCGAGCAAAGAAATGTCCATGCTTATTAATCGCTTTTTACAAGTATAAGGCTCGAATGAATGAATGAATGAATTGAAAGAGATAGAGTTGCAGTTCCATACATACCTGATTTCGATGCATAAACTGCTTCTAAAAAAAAGGATCACAATTTTAATGAAATAAAATGAAACTACAATTTAGTCATGTAATTTTGAAACTCGTATGTAGTGATCGATAATACCAATGATGAAAGCCTGTTATCAGGATGACATCTGATTTGAGAATACAATAGCTTGGGCAAAGTAAGTAACTCGGTAGTGCCAGAGCAGAGTCTAAACATTTAGAGCCAAACTTAGCATCAACCTTAGCAGTAATGTGTAAGAAAATTCAGGCAAGTTGTGAAGGGATTTGAGTTTATTTGCGCGGTATGATTCTTATGTCTGATAGCCTAGATGAATACTTTCTCTGTCCTGACAAAACGAGCAAGTGCCGTTTGACTGACCGTAGTCTAATTTACAGTCTTCATGTCTCACTTTTCACACCACTATCTGGTCTAGTTTAGCAGATATCCTGATTATGAGCTTGCTTCTTCCCGATTTCTCCTATGACTTTTAAGTCATCACTAAAGTTTCAATCTGAAGAAACAAGATACCGAGTCACAGAATAAAGTAAAACTTGACTGTAACGACATCCACTCAATTTAATCTCAAACACATCAGCCGCGCTGGTGTAGACATATGAGAGGAACGTTTGCATGGATTCATCAAACAGTTCAGGACTGTTGGTCCATTGACGATGACAACGCTTTCAATGGGGGACAACGGCATGCTTGATATAGGGAGGTGGCAGTTAGATTTTGAAGAATCCCAGTAGGGGATTATGCTACATTGCAAGAGGACTTTGTATGGATCACATAAGTTGGGAGTTAAGTTCAACCAGATGATACTTCATATTTAGCTTGATTGCGATGGTGTAGGATATTGGAGCATGTTGTGGAGTATAGTAGAGTCACACAAGCCCTTCATCCTTTGTATATGGTTAGTCATACTAAAGAGACTATTTCCTCTTTATGCATTTTATATTCATCCATGGGCGATGGAATACCATTAAAGGTCTTGGAGTATCAGTTTGAAGAGCCATTATGTTTTGATATATCGCTTTTTGCACATTCTCTATGCCCAACCCACGGTTATCCTAGAGGGCTTGTTAGATATGGTTTATGAGCATATTAGAGATTGCTTTTAGGCAGATGATCCCTCTAGTGGTTTCACTGAATTGTTTCGGGCGGCTGAATTTTCAAGAGGTTCCATGGAGGGAATAATCATTTGAGAATGGTTACTAAAGTTAGATGTGGAAGCTTGCAAGGAGATGGAGAAAAAATTATTTGAACAGCCAATGTACACCACCCCAAGGAATCCCACATCTACCACAGCCATCCATCAAGCTCATGGACTCGGACCAACGGCACAACAAGAATGTACAAAGAGTAGGTGCAAAGATGATGAGCAGTTCATTCGTGTTGTCAAGTGCACAAACAATAGGGTTGGTGGATTCTTCTCTCCTACTTTTTTGCTCTTTATGAGGAGCTTCCGAGTCAAGAGCCCTGAATGATATCAATGTGTCGTCCAACTGATACAGATGACAGCTTTTGAATCCATTGAGAATGAATTGAGAAATTTGGCATAAAAATAAGATAGAGGGCTTTGATGGCTCTTCAAAAATGGCCTTCACCCTCAAGGAATTTCATCAATGCAGTGGTCATGGCCATGAACATGACATGCATTTGAGCTGAAGCTAAACACATGGAGTATTAGATCGATTGCTATTGGGGAGGTCTTATTACATCTTGTTAGTAGTATCATGGTCCTTAAGCATCATTCTCACTTCAAGCAACACCTTTGTGCACATCAGTTTAGAGTCGCAAAATATGAGGTTGTAAGACGATATTGTTGGGCATTAGACCACTCATCAATATCCATATGGAATGGGTTGTCTTGTAGATGGATCTTGAGAGTGCTTTTAATAACATCTCACTTGCATCCATCTTTAGAGAGATTAGAGAAGTTGGTGGACCTTTGTTGAGTCTCATTCCATTCGTATGATACTTCTATAGTTCAACTTCTTCTGTCTTCTATTAGCATGATTGCTCACATAAGGGAGTTATTGTACCACATTATGTGTTGAACTCAATAGTGAGATCATATGGGAGGATCTCTATTTATCATGGCTCATTTTATAGCTCTTTTGTCTACTGCTTTGGCCGTGCCACGTTGAGTGTTCCACTTCTTAGTGGATGATACATACATTGTGGGTCATGTAGACCACATTAGGCAGACCTTTGACTAATTGACTACCAAGCTTCATCTTGTAGGTTTGAGAGTCATGATGTCTAAGTATAGAGCATGGTACTCTTTGGCAATTCCTCCTCATCTCAAGCTTCCAAAGGGATGTATGACATCGACATACGACTTACGTATTTTTCGAGTGCAAGTAGGATCCGAGTATTTTGTTTTACATTAACTACACATTGCATTTGTCGAGGATGTACTATATATAGATGATCTTCCTCTACTACTAGGGGATCCACATGTGGCGTTTGATATATTATTCTTGAATATTACTCATTGATCCACCTACCTATTTCACATGTTTCTTCATTCACGTACAATCCTATAGCCTTTGACTCTTCATGGTTTGCCTTGGGATCAGGTCCCTCCAACATGATCCTTAAGAGCTCTGAGTTGTGCTCGGTTGTCCTTAACTCTCTTCATGCTATGCTGCAACTCTCAAGGCATAATTCTTACCATAAAATTTTTTTATTGAGTGCTTTATCCTTCCAAGTTATTTGGGCCATGTTTGGAGGCAACGACATCTACATAGTGTTGTATCCACAAATGTATATATCTTTGAACATTGCACCGATCTAGTGAGTCTATTATAGTGCTCAGTGTGATCGAGCTTTTAGACTACAAAACCGTGTGAAGAACAATTATCTTTGAAGACTGCTAGGTGACACATATGAGTTGTTGTGTCTTATGTTGGAGGGCCCATTTATGAAGGTAGAGGCGGATGTCATCCCCTATGACGTTGTGTCTATGTGGAATGGTAGTGTCATTTTTTTTCCTTGTTTCTAACTTCATAAGGTGGAGTAAGATAGCAAAAAAGATGGGAAGACCATATCAAGTACTAGGGGATGAATCCAAAAGGGTAGATAGGGCTAGACCCCAATAGCATCACAATGAGAAATATGTCATACTACAGGGAACATATCAAACTATCTAGATCGCATTGTAATAACCATCGCCTAACATGAATGATTTCATATAGATTGTAATTGTGAATATTCTCTTAAAAATAATGGATACATAGCATCTAAAATATGTTATATAATATGATAAAAAAATTAATAATATTTTCACATAATAGACTTTCATAGGGACAGAGTGCCCTGACGAATTAATGTCCATAGTTCCCTCAAACTCCATCCCTAGAGTAACAAATAGATTAACTCTTTATATACTTAAAAAAAGATGAGACCTTGGTAGCTGTTGCTCGAGTGGTGGTGTAAATGTATCGAGATGCAAGAATACTGGATATATCTCCCCGAGGTATGTTGGACTCGAAAGGTAGCTGGTTCTCGGCTGGCGCTGCACCGGACCATGTCCGTCCGATGCTTCGACATGCGAATGTTCTCGCACTCAAAACACAGTAGGTAGCGTAGGCTACTGTGGGTTACAGCTTTCGCCGTATCTAGGCTGACCTCTAAATCTCAGTCCACATTAATCATTTCGGTCGAGGAAAATTCCACTTACAATTATCATGTTTATTTTCCAATTCAAATGTTGGGTATCGTAAGTAGAAATTAAACAAAAAATAAACCGTAACTTGTATTCTCTAGAAATTCATTCATTAGTACATATTCAGTTTGATAAAATTAAAAAGTCTTGGTCTGTTGACGTTAATATCGTGATATATTTATGTAAAAAGTACTTAGAATGGCATATATCCAATCGGACAAAGTAAATTAAATATATTTATATATATACACTATATAATGATACCATAAATACAGTAAGGTATTTTCAACCAAACTTAAAACCACATAATATATATATATATATATATATATATATATATTGAATGAATATAATTATTATTCCAATAATTCTATATATGTGGGAATTTATGAATATCATCTCCTCAACGTGGAATATATTATCGGTTAAAACTTTTCCATTTGGTAATTTCAACTAGAAGAATCATGTGGATTCGTTGAAGAAAGAATGATTGACTTGTGGACTGTGAAACAAAAAGAAATTCTTCAGCTGACCACATGCTGCTTGAGAGTGAATTTTGCAGGCGACAAGAAGGGAGTAAGTCTCTGTGAGTAAACAGTGAGGACAAGCGTACAGAATCTGATGTAAGTGTAAGTGAAGATTGTTCGGACACAGACCGTGGCGTTGCTGTATTGTGGCTACATGAAACAATAACAATGTCTTACTGAGTACATGAGTGATTGATTTGAGCACCTAAAAGACAGAGATAGCTGTTGTGATATCGGAGTTAATCCGATGTGCCCACTGGGTTTGTTCGATGGATTTAGCTTATTCGGCCTCTTACGTGTATATCCAATACCTTCCATCCGTCCGTTCATTCAGTTTTCCAGCGATAGTTTCAAGCGAGTCAAATGAACTCCCTGGATTCCAGAAACATCATGTACACGAGAATCCAAGTGGTTTAGGACTACACATGCTTACTATTAAAAAATGAATATTGAGACCTGATTATACGTGAAGATGTATACCAGCAGGATATGATTTCTTTTCATTTCTTGAAAAATAAGATCAATACACAAGTTTTCATATGAAAGTTTTTGTAGAGTTTTTGCAGTTGTTCGGTGGTAGGTGATAATCACTAATACGATCATAGACATTTCTTTGCAATCATTTAAAAGCATATTTATAACACGGGAGATATGTGGATTGAGAACCCTCTACTGCAGTACAAAACTTGTCTAGTTTCTTTATAATGGTAAGAATTTCCTTCTCCTTCATTCATTGCCAACTATGCACCAGCTTGTCTGATGATAAAATCCACATGGATCATGACCGCTGGTGTATGTGATCACATTGAAACGGTTCGTTCGTACATTCAAAGTCATTACACATTCCAACAACTTCAAAGGACGGGATCATCCTCGATATGGAAGTGATCCGGATGCTCTGGATACTCTGGATGAGGGTGCTGCCATTCCTCATTTCCGGATCCTCTTACCCTCATGATAATTTGCTTCTCGATCTCATGCAATTCTATTGCTACACAACGCTTTTGATCAGATCACCCCACACCTGCCTGGAGATTTCAATTTCCGGATCCTGGTCGGGCGCTGAGTAATAGTTCTGGAGGTTTGGACATCTGAGGGAATGTCTCAGCCTTCGTATCCTAAATTGAGTGATAAACTCCCGGCATAATAGATCATTTGTGTTGAGATAGATGTGAGGAGGCCATTTTGTTAGTGATTGGTAATCGTTACATGCCCTTTTTACCTTATCCTCATCGGTGATATTGTAGGAGAAGGTCAATCGGGTGGTGCCACTCTCGGATTCAGGCAACTCATTTGTAGGTTCCTCTGGGAGACATTTGGAATAAGCCCAAAGGGAAAGTGTGAATACGCGGCACTCACGGTTACTCAGCGATTCTATTGTGGCAAACGGAGGATTGAAGAAATGACAATCCACATGATGACCTTCCAGAGCTAGCTTTCGAGAGATGAACATATCTGCTGAAGCTCCCAGAGAGTGGCCCGTCAAACACACTTTGGTGCAGCCAAAGTCCATGATCAATCTCCCCACCACCGCTTCGATGAGTCGACTCAAGCTCGACGAGTACAAGCGCTCTGATATAACTCTGACATCGTTCGAGAGGTGTCCCTCGGATGGCAACGACCCATTCGGGAGCCACAGGGCTCGGAAGTTCCTTGTTTCGTTGAACAATTCCGAAGAACTTGTGTTTCTTCTCCTTGTGTATCTCTGCACGGGCATAGCTTCAATTTTTAAGGTCAGCAGTGACTGTCACCGTTCTTGTTCAGCTCACTGATTTACCAGTAATTAAGCCAAACGATGATCGAGGCGAGTAGGTTAGTAAGTTGATGATATCAATTCTAAGATGGACAAAGTGTAGATCTGACCTTCAAGCAGTATTGCGACCTCCTCCTCGTTCAAGACATTCTCCAGAGGTACAAGCTCATAATGCACTTGTGTCCACCATTCGCTGGTTTCAGATTGTTATCTGAACTGATCGAACACGCCGTACACTAATCTTGTGAGAATGACTCATTTTTGTATCTTGAGCATCTCAAATTCTCTGGTAGGCAGGCAGGGGAATTTGAATAGCCAGCAATTTTTAGTTCTTAAGTACGATCGAGCGATCAAATCTAACAGTTTGTAGACTAAGAACTTCCTGTCACCTCATGCTAGTTTTCGACGGACAAATCTTACTTATGATCGTGTTCTGGAGTGCTCTTTCCTTCTCCGGACTCACTAACTTTGCTGCGATCGGTGATCTCATGCTGCACCCCTCCGTCTCTGACTCGCTTCTCCTTGGCCACGCTGTATACTTTATACGCCGCTCCGGCGGTAATCACTCCGATAGTCAACATCCTGAAATTTGAGAGCGAACTATCACTTTAAGCCTAAAGTTCGAATTCATTACTTGTACTCTCGGCATATCATGGATCCACTGGAAGCTCCTGGCCGGGTGTAATCAACTGCCTACGGCAAATATTTCTGAAGGAAGAACGCTAGAGAGATTCGTCCCATCCAGACTCTTCCCTATTATCGAGTTTGAATTTCGCACGTGTACACGTGTGCGATTTAGGCGAGGCGAGGCCAATGATTGATTCCTTGCAACCCAAATAATCAATCAATCAATCCCGTGGTCGGCATTGAATTTCAAGGTGTCAAGAATGAATCTGGTCTACTGCAGATGAACTGTCGTGCACAACAGAGGCCACCGTTCTTGTTGTTGCCAGGGTGTTCCTGGGATTGATTGATTCATAGTCATGGGATTCAATGTTATATTTTTCAGTCAAGAGCGGTGTGAAATTCCATCATTCCTGAGAAGTAATTAATAGTGCTGGAAGACTTCATGGATTTCCAAGATTCAAATCTCCAAAATCTCATCTGAAAGGTTTAACTAAGACAGATTCGACCTCGTGGTCATGTTTAAAATCGTATAAAGCGGAGCGGCCAGAGGCCACTCTGACTTGTTCCTTATCGTGGCAGTATTTTTTGATATTTTAAATGTCGTCTATAGGACCAATCGAAGGAAGAACAATTGGAAATCCTAATCCGCAAAAATACTCACTCGACAAAAATACGCTGACAAGCAAGAAGCCTGAGAAAGAATCTATGAAGAATTAATCAAGCATAAGGGACTCATTGTCAACAAATTTTTTATATTTTCCTGATTTTAAACCTGATACGTACATAGTCCTTGAGCGTTCCGGCGCTTTTAAGTCATCTTAATTCCGCCCTGCGACAACTTTTACCGAGTCTTGTCACACCAGGAATCTTCTCCGAAGTGTTTCAGGAGAGACACGAACACAGAGTCCGGCTACGGTGGTACCAAGCGAACTGGGACGCCGACCTGACTCATTTTTACCGATGACTGATTCATCAAGATCTGGATCGTGTAACATCAAAACCAGCTGTGAGAAATCATCATTCTTGATAAACAATGCATACTCTTCTCGAAGACGGTGCATTCCAAGATTCATTGCTCATACATATCAGTTGAAGTGTTCAACTCAGACATGTTCGACCTCGTGGTAATGTTGAATTGGCGCAGCCAGAGGCAACTCTCACCTATCCTCGCAATGGTTTTTGTAAATTTTCCAAAACTCTTGTTCACAGGACCAACCGAAGTAAACACAAGTGGAAATCATTATCCGCTTAAGTTCTCAAATTTACATTGACAAGCAAGAAGCCTTAGACTTGACACTCTCAGAATGAATGTATGTATCAATGAATGATTTATCAGAGCATACCCATAAAAATGTTCAGGATTAGAATAAAGAAGCTATTCAGTCGACGTGAGTGACGCAGAAGTGAAACAACCTCAATTAGCCGCAAGGAGATTCAATATTTTTTCAAAATTTCCTGCATGTTTGATCCACCGGAGTCTTAGGCTGCTTGATGTGTATCTTCCATGTACGGGGCCATGTGCGGGTGACATTTTATCGTTTCCACCTTGTCTCCGTCCAGCGTGCGCATGCGCATGCGCAACGTCTCCTATAATGCTTGTCAACGTTTAAGCCGCGGACGACCAGCCTTTGAAGCAAGATTCTAATAGATTCTTCCACAACCAATTGAAATATTTTCCTCCGTCAACTGCTCGGAACCCTTTACAGTAATTTAGTGTTGTATCCATCTTTCCCGTAAAAACCCATCAGATCAGCTGACAAATTGCTAATTTGAGATTCAACCGCTCCTGCGCTATTCTGTCCATTGACGAACGCTCAGAAGGTGAGATTCTAGGAGGCATCGCCTCGAAAGGGCAAGAGGATTCGCTTGTCGATTGGAGCACCTGCCTGTCAGGAAATCCGTCGTCAAACAGATCACAATCAATTTGCACCAGTCTGGAATGGTGAAGAAAACATGGTGCGCAGCATACAACCCGAATGGATCGCAGGGCCCGTCCCGCCTCCGAGAGCTCAAGACACCATCAATGGAATTTACTGGGGCTACGTGAAAGAAAAGAACGAAGAGCAAAAATCATGGCATCAGCACTTTCGCAAGCCATGGGATTTGGGAAGGCACAAGAGGGACTTTTGTGGCCAGATTCGCAGCTCGAGAACCGACGACCACAAGTACGTGCATTACTTACCTGGCAGAGAAGCCAGGGATCACCACCTCAAATGCGTGGACGAGACGAACGCGTGGCGAGCGCACGCTGCTGAACGAAAACGTCAAAACGATGCTGGCCAAGAATTTTGCATGCGAGAAAAAACGGCACTACTTCGATACGATGCGGAGGCACAAAGAAGAGCAGCAAGTGTTGTGGTCCAAGGCCGAGAAGAAGCTCACGAAGCTCGCTTATATCAAAGATGAGGACGTTCCCGATGATCCGCCCAGAGCTCGAAATATACCTGAATTCAACCCTCTCAAGCCGTTTGAGGAAATCAAGTTGGGAATTGCGAAATGCGCTGGCGTGTTTTATCCCCAGTATGTGAATCTGCCTGCTCTCGGGAGATACTTGTCGAACTTGGACTCGGTGAAGAGGGGACTCGTGGCACAGTTGAAGAAAATGCCTGGGAAGGTGCCCAACAACTTGATGGGCAACTTTGCCATGGAGCTCGAGTTGAATTCTCCATCGGCTGCATCTGAATCAGCCGCTCTCGAGCTTCTGGAATTTCCGATTTTCGAATCGAAGCTCGCCAGCCTTGTGGCAGAGTGGAAAGCCAAGCAGGCGTGACCTGTAATCGAAGACACGAGATTAAAGAAGTAAGGTTTTCATGACCCCGAGCTTGAAGATGAACGTGAAGCTACATCTGTTCTTGAACACTCCCGGAGGCTTTGGAATTGGGATTCGGTATAACCTGCCAAGTCTAGCCATACCACTGCTCTTAGAAAGTTCACTCGGTCCTGGTGCCTTCACAAAATCAAGTCATTTCAAAAAGTTTCTGGAGGTTCATTGGACTCCTCCCAATTATTGGGAATTTTATAAGTTTATTGGTATTCCACTCACAAAATGTGAGATCTTTTACATTCAACAAACCACTCATCTCAAAACAGTTTCAAATATATAGCAGATTTAGGTGCTTTAGCCAAAAATAATCTTATTTTACCTATTACCTCGTCTATTAGTATGTTTTCATGTGCAGGAATACGCCCGTTAGCTGGATTTCGTAGCAAATAGAGATTTCGAGTTATTTTTGCTGGTTCTGCCCCCACCCGAGCCTCGAGAAGACTGGCAGTAAGAATCTGCTGATCTCTAGTCTTGGGCTTGGGTTTGTATGTCTTTGTGGTAAGTGTAGTCGTAAGGTCAACTGCGAGTTCTAGAAATGACTCTGATTCAACAAACTCACAATATTATTGCAAATGTAATTAGGACAGGATCAACGATTGTGGAGAAACTAGGAAAAACAATTGGAGAAAAATAGAATATAAGGATGGGCTTCAACTTACAAAATTGGATTGAATCTAGATTGGAGCTGGATCATCGTCTGTACAAGCTGCACCTGAAATGCTACAATACCTTTGAACTCCCATTTTTTATTCTCATCATGATGGATGTTCGGTCTGTACAATCTTGTCGACGAGTCACACTAATGAGCCGTATTACCAATTGTACCTTAACCTATACTACGTGTTGCGGATCCTTTACAAGCTTCCACATAATGACAAAAATGAGGAATCTCGACCAAGCTGAGTTTAATATTACTGTCCTCGAATTCTGCATATTCATAACCTAGGTTTAGAAATGGACAAAACCTGGCTTCATAGCTAGCACTTGTCATCTTGTGTTCTATCTACGTAAGGAGCCACGCTGTGTCTTCCAATTCATCTATACGTGCTTTTCTAGCATGGTTATCTATCTCTTATCCGTTTAAGCAAGATTGTCGTTTTGAGTTTAGATCGTGTATGTCGTTCTTGATCAGCTCGATGAACTCCATGACCTTGTCACTCTTGCAACGACGTCACTGCTGTTGGTGTAGAAGTGCGGTTCCCACTGGGTCAGTTCTTCACACTGACGTTCTGCCTTCGGATTCCGAAAACTAAGAGCATTCCTAAGTATCCACCCAGAAATCATCTGGAGCCAATCCATCCGCGTTTTCGGAAGGTTTATCCTCTGGAAGGTGGATATTCCAATCAATGAGCAGAAAACTGCCTACAACTTCTTCCCATTTTCCGAATCGTGAATTAAACAGATGACAGTCTACGAACTTCTCCTCGAGAGCAAGCTCTCGCACAAGTGCGAAGGCTTACGTTGTGAAGTTAAAAGCTTCTGGTCCTTGGGATGTACTGAGGGTCAAACTCTCTATCTGAGTCTGATGAATAAGACGAGATGAGCCACTGTGCTTTTCACGTGACGAACCTGTTGACACACTGACATGCCGTATGAAACCCCAACCTAGTGAGCCATAAAGATCGTACAACCTGCTCACTAACTTCAGCAGAAGCGTGTGGTTGTACTTGATATCTGCAACGTCAGGATGAGTATCAATATAACCTCCTTGTCAGGTAGAAAACAAAGTATAATAACAAAAGGGATGGGAAGACCCCCATCGGTCCTGTACATTATTTCTCCTATTTCACTCGCATACTATCTGAACTTTTGAGATCCTTCAGTGAGCACTTTCACATAACCCAGCACATGGACGAATGACCAGTCGCCACTTGCATTTCTAGTCCCGACCTAAAGCCCTCTGCTACGTTATCTTACCGAGATACAGTATATACAGTACTAGGTGATCGAAACATGAATTAAAAATGAATGTTCGTCTGATTTGTAACTTACTATTATACAGGAAACAAATGGACGTATGAATAAGTGATTGGCGTTTTTGGACTTATTAACGTACACTTGATTGTGTCATCATTCGCCAAGACATCTTTTGGTCTGTCACGACTCATGAACATGTCGAGTCCCGCAGTAGAAAGAACTCACTACTGTAATTGTTCCTCGAACACAGAAGGAGAGTGAGATCGGACAGCTAACAAATCCGACCCATCGTTGATATTGTGAAGTCTTCATTTCGTGGCTTTCCAGTGTCGTGTACCGTACCTTTTGAAAAATGTCTTCTACCGTATGATACAAACGCATCAGGGCATGGCGCGAATGTCTTTAAAGATTTTGTGAATATTTACTCTTGTTCTATAATTCAAAGAAATTCGAGCGCAAACAAAACTACGTGCTGCATAGAGAATGGAACAGTAGACGTGGAATAGAAAGAGGATGGGAGCCCTGTGAATCGCATGAAAGACGTATTCATGCGTTCATGCATGAGAGACGGTAGCCACTTGTTTTATGACAGAAACAACAACTGAATCAAATGGCAAGTTGCCAACCGCAGTGCAACATATTAAGCAAGCAACAAGTAGTCATCACAAGATCAACACACAAAGTATAATAACAAAAGTGATGGGAAGACCCCATCCCTACTAGTATGGACCAAACCGGTGTCGTGTTGTGACGGGATTACTATGACAAGATGATGACATGTGTTATCTTCAGAGCTGTTGTCATGACAACGATACTTTAGGTTAGGGTAACAGATGACATTGTAAGGCTGTTAAGATCCAGAGAGATCTAGACACATCACTTTGCTGACTAAGGAGCTTATCTAATTGAAGTGGAGTCGATGTAGGACGTGGATAGGAGATAACATGATACTCAAGATGTACCATTGTCGAGTCCATTTGTGATCAACATCCGGTGTCTTCATCGTGATCGCTTTTGGGTATACTTAGCTGGTTTCAAGTTGTCATTTTAACTCTTATTAGTGACAACTCATATTGTGTATAAGATATCTAAGTAGAGTGTCTAGGATAGTTGTAAAGCTCTAAGTTTCAATGGAGCTAATTTGGCAACACTAGAGGTCAAAATAACATTCTCCATTCCCATTGGTCTAGGAGTTTTGACCAATGAGGATACTAGGGCAACTTTTCAAGGTTTTTAGGGATTTTGGAGACCTTCGAGGGGGGACATTTGAAAATCTGAGGATAGCGTTGGAAAGTTGAGGGGACGAGCTACAATGTGGATTCAAGAATGTATGGATTTGAAGGATTTGTCACTCTGAAACGGTGATTCAAAGTTAGAGAGAGAAATTTAGACCTTTGAGAGTATTTGGAGTGTTTGTGAGAATCTTACGAGGGTTTTGGGAGATCTAAATCAACTGAGATACAGTTTACGACTCAGGCTAGTGTTTTGATTGAAGTTTTGACTCGATTGGATGAGTTTTGAGTACAGAGTGATAGATTGAAGTTTGTGTGAGCAGTTAGAGTTGCAGGATTGCACTGACTATCACAAACTTAGTACATCAATCATATCTTTTGATACCAGAAAGTTATGTCAATAAAACTTATTAGAGTTGAATTTCGGATGATGAGTAACATTCTGATGAAATTTGAGAGCAACAAAGTGGTGGATTGGGATTTGTGATGGGTTTTGTACGCAGGGGTCTGCATATTGCCTTGTGATACAGTGGTTATATCAACAATTGTGTTGAGAGATCTAGAGTAGCAAAACATATGAAACTTTTCTGAATGATTGAAAGGGTTGTGGAGTAATTTTCTGTAAAGTTTAAGCGAGATTTATTGGTCCAATCATCAGATATCATATTTTTCAAGTTTTAATGGTTATAAGGTCCAATCATCAGATATCAAGTTTTAATGGTTATAAGGAACTCAAATGTGGAGTGCTGAGGAGGGGAAGAAGAGATTGTCAACTCACACAAGGTTCTAGAGGGTTCTTCTATAGCCAGACGCTCGGGCGTTCTCAGAGTAAAGAATTGTCCTCTGCGACACCGGTAACATGGGGCAAGGCCCCAATAGTATTACACTGGGAAATATGTCCTACAACACCTAAGATATATGAACTATCTAGGTCAAAAGGTCTACAAACAACGGGAGCATCCGAAAAAGTATCACCTAACGTGATTGCTCTTCTATGGATTGCACCATCTAGTGCTCTCTGTAGAGCAATGGAAATACGTTGCCTAAAATATGCTATACAGTTAGCTAAAGAGAGTGATACCCCATGTCGCATAGTATGGTAGACTCTCGCGCACTTCCTCACGAACATGTCGAAGTCGGTGTCCATAGATCTATATAACTCCAAAGCTAGAGGAACAAAGAGGTGATGTCTCTTCATACTTCTATACTTGGAGACCTTGGCTGCTGCCGCTCCACTCGCCGCCTATCCTGGAGGATAGGTGATCACCCCCTCTGAAACTGTGTCTCTAGTGGGATGGTAACCATCACATCTGCCACAGTGACCTGATCCTCCTGAACCAAGTATAGGTGCCCTAACCCTAGTTGACTGCAAGGCATATCAACGCTCTCTCCATGTGAGGTATCCACCCTCTCGCGCCATAGCAAACATCACATCCCTAATGGCATCATGGGTAGCTATCCTCTGCTCTCCGAATGGACAACGAGTCATATGAACGCCTGCTGCATCTAAAGTGATACCACACTCAAATGTGAGTAATGAAGATGTAGATGGATGTACAAAGCCAAGACGGAACCTCATCGCTGTGGAGAAAGTAGCTGGTGCGAGTCGGAAAGTCTTGATGCATGGTCGAGCCAAGATCCACTAGCTTGCACCCTTGTACGAGCAAGAGCGTAGACGAGCTCTAGTAGTTCGAGGAATGTCCAGATCCACTAAGAGTGAATGTATAGCCTACTGAAACTGTCGATCCATCAAGATATACGGTAGATCCCTAGTCTAATCGGTAGCCAAAGAGGAAAAAGATGGGAACTCATGTCGTACCTCCCGTGGTAAAGCATCTCTCGTATGTCGTAATAATACCTGCAAGGGAAATGATCACGTATCGACGTCCCTCATATATAGCTCCAAGATAGGTCTATCTGCGATCATAAATCGAGAAGATAACAAAGGTGCAACGAGCGCCCAACTCGCCAAGAATGCCGTAGGTGCCGTCTCCTCCATCAATAATAAGCCTACCCCTCCACATGAAATTGACAAAGATGTATGTCTCCTTGCCAAATCTACAGTCACACACTCGAATGTCCCTGGTCTGATGATGTCACCAAAGACGCCCATGATCCTCCTATCAAAGGTTTGTAAAACGTGATATGAATGTAGTTGAAGGAGGAACCGTGCGAAGAAGTAGGTGGGTCGATGAGCAATACTAGATGACAGTATACCAAACGCCACTTGCGGATCCCCTAGTAGAGGAAGGTCATCTACATGCAAAACCTCCTTGTCATCATGTTATAGATAATTGCCCTCGGTTAGCCTCAACCCAATCTGGAGATACCTTGCTAAGATGTTCTCCTTCCGATGCAGAACACAAATTTAAAGTGCTTGTGCTTCTTCTCGACTTTAGTTCTGCACGATAAGTACAATCATACGGCAAGTTGTTGATTATGAAGGGCACATCATAGACAGGAGTTTATACATGGAGTCTGCACTTGTAACGAGAGCGACTCTGTCTTAAAATCCTTCAGGAAATGAAATACAAGTGCATTTCACCTTTTTCAGAGGAATCGTCAGTAGTTACGGACTTGGTCCCCTCTTGAGAAGACATATGAACCAAAGGGATCTGGTCGTAGTGCACTCTTTCCCACCATTCGCTTGCAATTTCGGATTTCCCTTTTCCTTTTTAAGATGCTCCCATGATCAACCTTGGGAGGATGCTGCGGTTGATCATCACCATGTCACTGTCAAACAGCAGATGAATATTTAGCAAATCACAAGCTAAGGCAAAAAATGGTCCAGGTATCGAGTTCAGTCTGTATCTTTTGAAATGAATATGTGCCGAAGATCCATAGACTTACCATAGACCGGATATGGCTTCCGGTGATGGGGTTTCCCGCTGAAGTTTTGAGCCATCCCTCGAAAAGCTTTTCAAAAGAGAGTCACTGAACTTGAGAATCGTTTTGGCGGTTCGGAAGGTCGTCAAATTTAATGGGAAGCTGGAGGACTCAGTGCATTCGAGCTCAATCTCTTCACTGTGAATCACTGCACTTACATTTTCTTACGTGTTGAAGGCCTCTACGCAGAGCTAGGCTTCCAACAAAGAGGTTATAATATGTCTATCTGAAACACACAGACGTTCAAAATGTGCCACTCCAAGCCAAAACAACACCGTCGAGGAGTCGCTTAAATCGACCGTGGAGGACACCTTTCAGTATAGGTTTATATACCCATAGGCTAACAGACATTGTCTAGCACCTGAACCATGTTTTCTTTGTTTGAAACAGGTTGATCTAATAGTCACTAAAAACATGCGACGATCATGGTATGACCTAGAGTTGTCGCTGGGATAGTGAACTACATGTTGTGGTGAAAATCCAAGAACACCTTTTGGACTCATCTACGCCATACTTGCTTATCTAAGACTTGTGCTTTCCAAAGGAGTGTACCTCTGAAGGTGCAGATATTTGAAATGAAGTCTTGTCGGATTTGAAATAGAGATGCAGATTCTATAGAAGTAAAGGCCAGCAAGTTCTTATAGAGATGTTCTCCTGGTCGTCGTCATTGAGAGCTGTCGTTTTACTTCCCGGTAGCTTTCAATTAATTAGCGAGGGTCCAGTTAAGATAGGAGCTCATTGCAGGAGTAATTAATCTACTACTTACGCGGGTTATGCCGATGATCTGGATGGCCCTTGCACTCTGAACACATGGATCACTGTATTTGAGACTATTTTGACAAACGTAGGACCCGCTACGAAATCATTTTAGAGCATGTTGCTTCGGCCTGCAGTTCTCTTCGCTCTATCCTGTGCATAGCTCTACTTGAGCTAATAGGATCGTAAGTCCTCATTCACCAACGCAGACCTTAGAAATGAGCTCAGCCTGGAAACGCACTCCATTACAGCTGCAGGATTTTGTTGGAGCCAGTCAACTCTGTTAGATACCAAGTAGCCAAGCGACCCGGGGCTCTTGGTACTGGCATTGCTGTTTTAAACAAGTATAATACAGTGTTTCTTTAATGACATCAATCTGGAAATTGTCATGTGTCACGTTTCGGGCCCAAGAGGTGCTCCTATGGTTCTGAGTAATAGTCAAAAGTACTAGTAAGTGGATATTCTTACAGTTCTAGAAGTCTTATACTTCCGTTAAAAGAGTTGATACTGTCATACAAAACAAATTATTGTGGCGAATAATCAACAGCTAAATGTCTTAGATTCTAAATAAGATTGGTTAATAATATAATTAACTATATTACAAGCTTTAAATAAACAAGTATAATAGAAGATCCTGTGAATGTTTTCGGACTTATATTTATTTATAAAATATTTAAATGAATCTTCAGTACTAAAGCTATAGAAATTGTAGTTTTATGATCAAAATAATATTATATCAGATGACTAATATGGTGACCTTAGTTGCCTCTGTAAAAAACCTGAAAAAGAAAGTTGATAGGGAAAGTTTCATAACCCAAAATTTGATAAATGGTATACATCTAAGATGCATACTATTAGTTTTCTAGCAGCAATACAAATTTACTCAAATAGCAAAAAGAACTAAACACGGAACTCTGAAAGTTATCATTATACATTGAACACATATAGACATACGTTGTAACCTTGTTTATCTAACATTAGTAACTAACAAATAAGAACATTGAATTTCTAGAACAAACTGGAAACTGGAGAACCGGATGTCAAGTAAAAACGTAAATTCAGGAACTAATCACGCCACAGAAGTACCCACAAGGTCTTTACAGGTTTTGTTCACTAGTCTCATCTTCCAAAGCATAACTGGATACTCGAGCGAAGATTTCAGTAACTATGAGAGTTTTGTAATTGTCCAACCAGGAGTATTCTGGATTGTGCTGACTAATAACTGATCATTAGAAGTCTGCACTCCATATGCATCACGATGTGTTTATTTCAAATTAAATTGAGATTTTGAAAACTTTTCAGCTTTCTTCCATCTATTTTAAAGATTCTTTCTGATATTTTCAAAAAATTAAGCCTAGGCAGGTTTGAAGTAGAAATGCTTTCCACAAACTTATATCTTGGACTTACAAGCTCAGCATTGTGTCTCAAATATTTGATTGTAAATTCAAAAATATTGCATATGAGGAGAATGTGTTAGTTATTGACCACACCAATTTTTTCATCTGGAGGATACACATGACCTTGTATGTTTTTCCAATATATACATATTAATACTACGTTAGCTATAGTTCCAGTAGTTGACTTCTATATAGACCTTATCCAGATTATCATGTTCGTGTGTATGTGTCCAACTGTGGACTCATTGAGTCATTGATAAAATTATAGCAGTTATTTGCAACCAACTTTCATGGGCAGTGTAAGCAGTGTACTAGCTAGTCAGTTTCTCACTGTCAACATGTAAAGTCAGGAAATGAAAACTAAAGTTATGATATTATTCTTCAAGTTACCAGGAGATGGAAAAAACAATCTGATCTAAAGTCTCATGATATTGTATTTAGGACAGAAGCGACTTTTGGTGAGAAGTGGAAATCCAAGATCACTTCGGATAATCGGAACCCTTAGGGCTTCAAGTAGAATATTTTTAATCTGAATTGACGACAGCTTGGAGCGGGATCATTTTCATTAAATACCAGCTGCACTAGCTATGAACTCCAATTCTTTATTATGATCATGATGCAGATTTGGTCTGTACATGTACATCCGCTCCAAGAGTCACACCAATGAGCCGAATTAGCTTGTACAGTATCACTTGACCCAAAATACATGTTGCGGATCCTTTACAAGCTTCTACAGAATGAACAAACCGAAGACGCTCGACAAAGCTAAGTTTAATAATACTGGATTTCGTAATCTGAATTCATAAGATAGTTATAGAAATGAAATCTGACCATGTAGGTTTGACAGAAAACTGACTTTAGAGCTATTACTGTACTTATTATATTGTGCTGTACGTAAGAGCCAATATTTTTCTTCTAATTAATCTGTACGTGGGTTTCTGAACATGGTTATATATCTCCCATCTTTTATGCTTTCGTCAGGTGGTATCCAATTGGTCAATTTGTGTGCTGAAATTGGCAAAAGCAACGGCGTCTTGGTGGTGTGTATAAATGCACGTCGTACCAGATGATGGCTCTTCACTTTGAGCTTTGGGCTATCATTTAGTATTTCGAGGGATCGGTGCAGCTCATACGTAAACTTCTCGAGGAACCTCTCATTGCTGTTGATGTATATGTGTGGTTTCCACTTGTTCAATGCTTCATAATAACGGTTTGCCTTCAACCTCGAAAGTTCCCTCAGGAATCCATTTGAGCGCGAGTTTATACAATTTTTCGGAAGATTTAACCCTTGGAATCTGGTCATTGGTGCTCCCAAAACTGTGCACAACTGCTTCCCATGTTCCGAATGGATTGAACAGATGACAATCTATGAACTTCTCCTCGAGAGCAAGGCTTCGACACACTAACATGCCGTATGAAGCCCCAAGCGAGTGACCCGTAACGAGTGACCTTGTTTCAACCATACAGATCATACAACCTGCTCACTACCTCCAGCAGAAGCATGGTTATAGGTGATCCGTGCAGCGTGTGGTTGAAAATTTGTAAGTCTTGTTTGAGATGATGCTGCTTATAGATTTTTGTCTCTCGGATGGCCACAACCCAATCTGAAGCAATCTTGCTCGGATACTCCTTCCGATGCAGAACACAAAAGTCCTGGTGGCTCTTTTCGACTCTTGATTCTGCACGATAAGTATCATTATATGGGCAATCGAACGAAGCGCACATTATAAACAGGAATCTGTTCTTGCCGTCTTCATCTTCACGCGTACGTTAGCGACTCGGACTTACAAATCCTCAAAAAAATGAACTACAGGCTTTTTCCATCTTTTCAGAGGGAGCGTCAGTATTGAAGGGCTTGGGTACCCCCCCGGGAAAACAGATCATCCAAAGAGACCTGCTCGTAGTGCATGCTTGCCCGCCATTCGCAGGTGGCATTAGGTCTATTTTTACATTTGTCAGACACGCCCTTATCAGTATTGCGAGGATGATCGGTTTGATCACCGTGTCACTGTCATGCAAAAGATGAAAATAAAGCAATTAACAAGGAGAAATTTAAGATTTCCTGCTAGGCTTCAGCCTGGAATCTTTCTCTCGTACAGCAACGCCGTCCACTTCATAGCGCTGCTCGGGAGACCGGGTTCTAAGTACTTATTCCGCAAGTGAGTCATCTTCGAACTTCCAACTAGCAGCTAAAGCTCATCAGATCCAGAGTGGGCTGCAATGATATGTCAGTACCTCGAGATTCAGTTATGTGATGATGTTATGAATTATGCGAGTGAAACCGGACGAATTAAGCGCGTTACAGCGTTACAGTAGTAAGCAAGGGCCCATGACTCTTCTTTTGAAAAAATGGCAATGTAGTAAAACCACTTCTATGTGTAATATATCAATTGCTAGGGTATCGAGAAAGCGAGTTGAGTTATTATCGAATCTCTAACAAACAAGCACCCAAAGATACCGTGGAGTAATATGTTCTCTGTATAAGGTTAATCGGGATTACTGAACCTGCAGATATAGGAAAAAGAACAAAACTAATAAATGTCAGAAAACAAAATATTTATTATAAATATGAAGTGGATTGAAGTGCGGGTGACTGTGTTGTTTTAATGTTGGATAGATGTAGGCACTTTCATATTATTTCTGCCAACTTTAAACTTTCTCTAAAAAGAAACATGCTTCGATATGTACCATTTTCCTTGCTACCCTTGCACAGTTTGAGAATATCAGTGATGGTAGTTAAAGCTACTAACTTGTGGAGATGAAAGTATATTGGATACTACTACTGGATCTTGATTGTAGCCAGGAAGGATTTAGGCTGTATTTTGAACTCATAGCTGCGATTAAAAAATCAGAAGAATCACTGTATTGACCTTAGTGCACGAAAAAATACATACTAAAACGACTTTCAGACTAAAGAGTTAGCACATAGTACGGGCTTTGCTACTTTCAAGTTTCAAGTACTGCATGATTTTCACTAAAATTATACAAATATAGAGTATGCATTAAACGATGTACGTGAATATTCTCTATGAAAAAAATGTAAAAACTGTTATTTTGTTTGTAGCAGGCAATGAAAGTGATAAGATTTATCCAAAGAATGACATATGATTCCGACAAGCTTTGATGATGCTAAACCTGCATATAACCAATAACAACCTAAAAGACATAAAAAAAAAGGTGCACCTAACTTAAATCCGCTGCATAAACTCTATTCATTTATTGATTATATCAATATATTCACTTAAATTAGACATTATCCAATCCAAGGTTTGGAATTAAGTATATTATAATGTTCATTAAAAAAGTCCAACAAGTATATCCCAATATTTTAGATACTTCACACAAAATGTGTCAATTTCACTACTCCATTGTCTAACAATTTATCACATTTGTCTAAAATATGCATGCTAATAATCTATTTTTTATAATTATTAGAAAATAACATTGACTCAAATATTAAAAAACATGCGATCTAACTTAAATTTATGCAAAAACATATATCTTTGAAAGATAGATCTTTGACCTAACAAGAAATGTAAATCCAATATTTTTATTTATATGTTAAGTCATCATATCTTGTCAAAGTATGGACAAAACAATTTGAACGAATTTGATAATCTTTTGGCTTTGAAAAATTATAAATAAAAGTGAATATGTATGCATCAATTTTATTTTACATTATCAGTGAACTGTTTAGGTGCATTGTTCTCCATATACATTTAAGCATGATGTGCTTATGAAATCTTCTCAAAAAAAGGCCAAAAATTGTCAATCAAAAAATTTTCATGTTATGTTGATAAACAAAATAAATGAATGAATACTTGATGCCAAGACATGTACTCTTGTATCAAAAATAGAACTGGTCTGTAAAAACTATTAGGAAAAACTTTCTAGATTTGGACAACTCTTTTAAGAAAACTACCTCATTACATTTGATTTGAAATATAGTTAACAATCCATTGTTTAAAAAAAAAAATTTCATATCATAAAATTTTCAAGCATATACTAATAAATTATAAGAGCTTTGACTTACTTTTTATGTCATGTGAACCATATGGTAACATAAAAGAACTCATGCAATTATCTACAAACCTTCTCACTTGAGGTCTAACCCTAATCATATGTCCTTCTACATCCAAATCTACTGGATTTACAAAAAAATTTCCATCAAGTGACTTGAAATAACTTGCTAATATACCAAAAAGATCTAAAATATAAAATATCTAAAATATCACTTTTAAATATTAAAGGATATTTTTGCTTCATTACTCGTAGATCTTTCATATGTAGCAAAGTTCTCAAGAAGTTCATCAAAAGTCTTTTCTCCTTCATTTTGAATGTGATGTGTCTACAAAGGAACAATAACACCTTTAGTTCTGATGGATTCCAAGCATCCATCGAAATAGCATCAATTTTAATGACTTCATTTTTTTCGGGATTTTTTTTGCATTATTGAAACCAAATTTGAGGAAAAAAGATAAAAAAGGATTCATCTACATCCTTCTTAATATCTCATTCATTTTTTGAATTTTTGGATCTTCAATAACATCCAATTATTGGGTGGCATTAATAACTATTTATATTGCAAAAAAAAGAATCAGTTTAGAAGAGATTGAGACATGGGAGACATAATCTCATGGGTATTTCAGAAGAAGTAGAGCCTCTTTGACCTTGTGGGCAAGATAGATTTTGTTGAAGAGAGTTTTTTAAATTTTATTTGAAATTTCTTCAATTATTTGATGTGTTTGGGAATGAAATCACTTTCCTACAAATGAAGAGGGAAGTTAACATACTGCCTTTATATGTGAAGATAATTCCCACAAAACAACCTCATGGAGAAGAAATTTCAAACTGTATCATCCTCAAGAGGAAATTGCTCCAAAATAAGTGATATGAATGACCCTGACCGTGACGTCGTATACACCCAATCACTTTTGTTATCTTGGATGATCATTTTGAAGTTAGTGACCATGCACATCATTCGGACCTTTAATTTTTATTCAAAATATCTTCTTGAAGTTTTTTGTGGCTCCTTTTTTTCTATCATGCATATATCAAGGTGATTCCATTAGAGTTCATGTTCTCCACTCTTGGCTCAATGAATAGCATAAAAAGGTTCTCATTTTCCATTCACATTAAATGCTCAGTGAAAAATATTTATTCAATTCATATCACCATCAAAGAAAAAATCAACATACATTTGCATGGAGTTTTTTCTTTTGAAAATTACAATGTCATCTTTAAGATCATCGACAAGAATTAAATCACTATAATAGTCTTGGATCTTTTCAAAATCTTGTTTGAAAAGATCTAAGACTTTTGCTTCACTAATATCTATAAAGAATACTTGAAGATAATCAAATTCTTCAATATATTCATGTTTATCTCTTTTTTGCTTCAAATCCCACAACTTTAATTTTTGCATTTTGAAATGAAACTAGTACTTGAAAGTTATAAAAAAATATCTTCTACTCCATGAAATGGAATATCTTGTTTTAAAAGCATCCATTCCCACATAATGTATCATGTAAGAGCATTAAACTTAGACTTAGACTTAAAATTCATGCAGTAAAATGAAAAATATGACATATGAATATTCATCCTAATGATCTATCCTTCCAAAACTTCCATAGCTCTACTGCCTCTATAAGCCTCCACCTTCACATGTTGTCTTTTTCACTGCCTCACATATGCTTTTAATCAATTATGGTTGAAAATAAAAATTAAAGAATACAAAAACATGCCCATCACTCTTGAGTAAAGCTTATGATACGTTAAAAATAGCAATAATATCATTTATCGACATCTCCAACATCTCTTGCCAATCAAGATCTACCATTATGAGATTGCTTTGGGAGCTCTCAAAAAGTGTAGTATCATTTATCATTAACAAGGTAGTGTTTGCACTTGTGGGCTTCTCCAAAAAAATATACCAATGACTATAACCATAGTATGTTGATATGAAACTTCTCATTATAAATCCATGCAGCTTGCTTCAGGCATTGAATATCATTTTTTTCTAATAGGAAAGTCTTCATCAATTATGTTAATTCCTACCGCTATCATCAAATATATAGTCATGATCTTTCATGGTGTATTTACAATTTGCTTCTTCAAACTTGACTTTGACATCCATCAAAAGCCTAATGACATGAACCTCATAATGGGTCCGTACAAAGCAACAGAAAAAGTTGGTATTCAAACATTTCATGTCCCTAGATGTATGATTAAGTACATACTTTTCATTGACAACCTCTCCATTTGCCCAAGCTCTGCAAACATCGGACTAGAGTTTTTATAACTTTACGTTTTTCATGACTTTCCAATATTTTTCATTAACAAATAGCTTCTTCATGATCTTCTCAATCATGACTTGGCAATTAAAGATTCAAGAAATTGTTCATACTCTAACTGCAGTTCTTATTGAACAATCCATGGTTAAGAAAAGATCTCGAACATGCATCATTGCTTGTATGATATGTGTTTTATACAAAGCAACTTGGTTGAATATTTTACATTCCATACACCCTAGAAAGTAAAAGTTGGTATTCTTTATCCCATCTATGATATTAGTAATGCCTACGATCCGGTATTTCTTAAGGTTAAGATTTACATCCACAAGTTGATACAACTCATTGTCAAGAAACAAAATGGATTGTTGGATAAGAGCTTGAGCCATAATTTTTGAATCTTGCCTATTAACAACAACAAATCTAAGATATGGATTGAATGCCTTAAATGCCCTTATGAAGAATATTTCAACATCAAGGGTCATCCTTGTTTTTGCTATGTAGGAAATAACATTTGCTTTGTATGAGTTGTGATGAGGGTTACAAAACATGTTATTGATGAAACACTAATCATGCTGATTATTGATCTTCCTATACTTGCTAAATATCTAACTTGATGGTGAGATATCCAAGAGAATAACATCAAGATCAAAATTATCTAAGTTCCACATGGTTAGCATTTGGAATTCTTTTCCTAGTATGTTATCATGTTTTTCAAGATAACAATCTTAAGGATTAAGAAGTTCATCCTTGTAATGTAAGTGTCCCTCTCAGCTACTAGATTCTCTCCTATAGTAATAAACTTCAAATCAAAAACCCTTTCAATTATCTTTTGTACTTCCCTTTGTTTTCATCATTATCTCTTCTATTTTTGTTTCTTCTTCATCATTCATATCCAATATGTCCATGTATGCATGTTTCTCATCATTATTCATATTTTGTTGATGTTACTTTTGTTGTCTGAGGAAACTTCTAGCAGGACTCATTTGATTACTTGTTACATTTCTGAAAAGCTTGTTGACTAACATTCTTATCAAATGTACGTTGCTCTATTTGCTTATCCTTCAAAGTTTTAGTTTTTTGCTGTGAGTTGATACTCTAAAAACTTCTCCCTTTCCTTTGCCAAAGTTCAAGACATGACTCTTGATGTGTTATGTCCAATGCCTCGTACCTCACGAGTTGATGTATTTCAACCTCTTTCTTTTTAAGCCGACTTGCCCGATCCACTATCATCAAATAATCCTTTAAAATGGTATACAATTACAATTCTACTTTCAAGATTAAATCTCAATAAATAGCTGAATTAGAACTGTAATTTTTAGATTGTATGAGGTCTCCTACTTCTTTTTTAAAATTTAAAAAATATTGGTCTCTAGAACTAGGAGTCAGAGAAGAAACCTCTTCTTTTAATTTGTCTAAGTATCATAAATATGCTAACCTCCACCATTTCAGTATAGATAATCAGCATCATGATGTATTCATTGAACAAACATCTGGCTAATGCAATCCCAAAAGTATGTAACTATGAAACTATGATATTTATTAATATTGATCAATATATGAAACAATTTTTTTTAGAATCACATACTTCTTTATGATCAACTTCTCATCTTTCTCCACATATAACACTACATTTCCATCTCTTACCTCCATATGCAAAATTCTACTTAATACTTATGAAATCACAAAATCATCCTTTCCTATTTTTCTAAAGATGATATCCTTTAAAACAAGCATTTGTTTCTCATCGTGATTATCACTTAGTCCATATTTCAAGCCCAAGTCAAGAGTATGTAGATATTTTGACAACATCGTAGCCTGTTAGAATCTCACTTCAATATCACCTTCTGATCAACTACTCAATCATCCAACTGGAGTTAATTCATTTATATGCTAGACCCAACTCAACATGACCTTCATCAAAAGTCATTTGCATTGTGACACACAAAATGATTAATATGACGATAAAATTTGACATAAATACATAAAAATGTTGAGAAGAAGTCCAGAAGCTTGCAACAACTACCAAGTCCTGGAATAACAAATTTCAAAAATAAAGATTACAGCTTGTAAATCCTCACAAGCTTCATCTAAAATCTAATAAGCTCACAAGGCTTCGCAAACTTAAGGTAAAATCTTAAAAAATAGTAAGAACTCACGAGATGTTATGAGCTTTTGATTTTTTCAACTTCATTTTTTAAAGAAAATTAATTAATTAAGTGCTAAACTTGGTGAATTTGAGTTGAGAAAATTATTAAATATATGGATGACCTTGTAATAGCTAGTGTGGATACAAGCATTTCACCAAATTTGGATGGGAACACATTAAAAGAAGTTAATGATTTTCGTTGAAGCATAGAAGGAGACAGCTTGCAAAACTAATGAAATAAAAATTAGAAATGAGAAACCAAAAAATAATATTCATTTCTCTCTTTTAAAAGTGGCACTTATAAGCATTAAAAGATAAAATAAAATGGATAAATGTCAGGTAAGAGTGTGTTTTCTTTGGTTTCTGAGGCTTTGGTGGGCTCTATTAATACATGCCAAACTACTTTGGCGAGGATGAATCAGCCGTTGGGGTTTAATCTCATCCAATAAATTCAGGTGAATAACTGCAAGCAGTGCGCGCGTAAATATTGGCCAATCGCGCAGTTGTGACATAAGCAGAGAGCCCTTCGATCTGCTACACCCCTATGCTAATAGAGCTAATAAAGCTCCGGGCGCGTCTACGCTGTTTATTTTTGAGTACAAATGAGTTTTTACAAAAAAAGATTTTATAACTCCTCGAGCCCGTAGTTACTACTTGGGTACCACTGGCAGCGAATTGGTTCCTCAAATCGGTAAATTTTTAAATTTTTTGCTTTCTCAAGATAATCAAATCCTCTCCTTCACTCTTATTAACTATCATCAATTATATCTGATGATCATCTCATTGATGAAGCCTTTTAATAATCTTATTGCATGAAAAGAAATTAGCAAAAAAGCATCATAAGACAAACAAAATCCTAAGTTTAAATCGATGCGTGATTGATTTTATCTTTTGATTAGATACTAAGGGGTCAATTTGCATTCACATTGAAATTTGTAAGAATATATTTAATGAACTATCAGGTGTGGGAGCAACATGTGATGAGAGTTATCAATATCTTTGTTCACGAGGTAAGTTGATTATTCTCTTGTACTTACACTTCAAATTCTACTAGTAAAAATTCAACATGATTATAAATAATGAAATAACTCTATTCAATTTTGCACAAGTGAAATTTCTATAATGACGTGGTCATGTCTTAAATCAAACAATTTGTTCTCAAAAAAATATGTCAACTCCATCAAACGGTAGGTTGTTTGTCATTAATAATTACAAATGCAAACTTTGTTATAAGAATGCTGGAAATGTATACCAAATATTTTTTTATTTTTCTAGATATCATTTGTTCATGACTTGTTTCAGTTTTCATCTTCATATAGAAGGAGTTTATGTAATCTATTTGAATCTTCTAGTTCTTTTTTTCTCAAAATTCACCAAGTCAAATAACAAGCCCATCTTCAAGTGTTTTTATAGTGAAATCATATCTCCAAACTTAGTTCTGTATATTTTACAATAAAATATTGCAAATTAATGAAAAACTCCAAGGAATTCTTGTAGAATCTTTCAAGACTTCCAAAGATTTCATGAATAGAGAATTTGACAATTATAAAAATATTTATGTTTTGTAAAATAGTTACTTGCTAAATCATGTTCATGCCAAAATACAAAGTGCACGATCTAACCTCGTAAAAGCTCGTGAGATCCTAGTTATTTTTTTCAATCATTTTTTAAACTTTTTTTGTCCAAAAAAATTGGGTTCAGCTAATAGTAAAAATTGATATTAATTTCTTATGTTGGAAGAAATTTATTTTTTTATCTAAGGTCATGTGCATAGTCTCGGTCCAAGAGACACATGGAAATCATGCCTACATCATGACAAAACAAAATAACAGATCTCTATTTGCTTTGCAAAAGACCCACGCAAATCGGAACTTAATAGGGGTGTTCTTTCATAGGCGAAAAATTACAAACTCAGCATTATGACATTTCATTAATGAATGAAGCCTGCTTTAAAGCACTTTTAATCTTGAATGCAGGTTAAGGGATTCATTTCTTGTCCGATGAGCAAGATTTGGTATGCAGTTCCTCAATCATAAATGTTTTAGATAAGTCTTGTGACACGGGACTTCTGCTAACCTTAGGATCAAAATGAAAACAGAAAACAACAGTTAACAGAAAACAAGTTTTGCAGATAACAAATTTTTGGATTACAAAAAAATTTAGTCAGCCAGCAACTAACGATTGGCGAATGAGCTCTGCAAATGGCAGAGCTAGCACGAACGGTGTAACGACTTCCTAGCTATATCCAACTTAGATTCAAGCAAGCTAGTTGAAGTCCTCGTGAAGATACGAGTAGCAATGGCTAGACTGTAAGACCTAATAAATCAAATTATATTTGTAATTTTTATTGCGTTTTAGATTAATGAAAATTTTAAGCTTACAATTGGAGATAATATTTATAATGTGGGTGTATTTTTTAAATATAATTTTAAATTTTGTTTTGCTTTTTATAATCTTAGCTCTTTGCATTTATTATGAATCTTGCTAAAATTGCCATGTTCAAATTTGGATTGTAAACATATAAATTGTCATTGATTTAATATTTAGTTCCTATCAATTTTTTAGATATAATTTAATTATATTAATAAAATTTTATAATATTTTTAAATAAAATATTATTTTAATTTTAATTTTAATTTTTAAAATTAAAATAATATATTTAGTTCTAAAAACCTATATATTAAGCCTATATGAACCTAAACGTTTTGTATAATTTTTTTGTCATATTATAGTGATTTATGTATAAAAAATTTATTTTTAATATTTGTATTATATTATATAATAATATTATTTATTTGAATAAATTTTCATTAAATTTTCATTTTAAATTATTATTCATTTATATTAAAAAAATTATAATATTTTTAATGTTTAAAATTAAACATATATTCAAATTTTTTGTTATCTTTTAAATCTAAACTTTTAAAATATTTCAACTTTGAAATTAATTTTTATTAATATATTGTACTTTATGTTTAGACGGCCGCATGAAAAAAGTTTTACTTCTTTCATCATTATTTTTTCAAAGTTAGTTCCAATGATCTAATTCTTGAACTTGAAAGTTCTTATATTTATTTTCTTTTTTTCAAGTTTCTGTTTTGATTATGCAAAAAATATATTCTTGTAAAAATATAAATCATTGTATTCACAAGGGAATATAATGATTAATAAAAACAGGTTTGGATCAATCATACTTGTTGTTTTCATTTTCAAAATATGATTATTTATTTATTTATTTATTTTAACACAATTAAACCATTCTTAAAGATGCATACATATGTTATCAAAACAAATAAATAAACACTTCAATTTACATTATTTTTTTCAAATATATATAGTTAATCAAATGAATATTTCAAACAATTTCATTAACAAGGTTTCTGTAATTTTCTTGAAAATATGACTTGAAAAAATAATTTTTATTGTTATATGATATGAATATCATGTTCATTTTCTATAACTAGAAAAAAATATATATCTTACATATATTTTAATATTTTTGGTATCCAACCGTATTTAATATTGCAAAAACAATTTAAAGATCTTAATAGCTCTGGTGATCACAATTGAAAATATATATATATATATATATATAAAAATTCAAAATTGAATTTCATTGAAATTTTTATCATACAGAAGGAAACAGTTATATGTTTCAAGCTCCCCAAGCAGGCTCTACAACCTGGAATTAAAGAAACGCACGCGCGAGGTTGAACAATGTACTTATAACCACGAGCTGGAAGATGAATATCGCACCTACATCATTTCTTCAAAGTTCGAAATAGCTTTGCTGGTTCGGCTCCCACACAAGCCTCGGGAAGACTGGCGGTAAAAATTTGCGAAGCTCTGCGCAAGTTATGCTTTGGAAGTGTATGTGAAAGGTGTTTAGGTTGAGGTTAACTGTGAGTTTTAGTGGTATTTACTTTTCCATATGAAGGTAGTTGTAACCAACTGTCATTGAAAAAATAAGCAGTAGTATTGCTCGTCAGTTTCTGATTTGATTCACGGGCAAGAAGCGGAAATTAAAGTTCCAACATTAATCTTGTCTCACTACAGTAGATATAGAAAAGACTCAGGATTAACAAACTCATAATTTTATTATTAGGATTCAAATATTGTGTAGAACGTTGGAGTTCCAAAAACACTAGGATATACGAAATGGTTTCAATTTAAAAAATTGTTATTTGTTCTTCATAGCAATTGGGCCAAAAAAAAACACCAATTCGAAATTTTAAAAAATTAAATAAAAAGTTAACTCTTGACCTAGTGCTCAAGGACTTCGTTACTACAAGCTCAAGGTCCATTGATGTAGGATCGAAAACAACCGGTAGCAAGAATCAACTGATTAGAGCAAAGCTCTCCGAGACTCATCAGCAGGTTTCGACGATGAAGGTACATGGGAGCCTACGTTTTATCGATCTGTAGCCAACTTGGAACTATATTTAAATGACGTGCACAACTTCTTCATATTAGTGAAGAAGACCATTGATCTACATGTAGGACTTTAACTAAGCCTGAAGCTTGAATGATAAGTAAATTACCTATCGAGACTGAGTTACACCCAACTAGTAGTACTAGGTAAAGTATACTATAGTCTCATGTGGATAATGTATCAAGCTTCCAGCCTGGATTGACATAAATTCTGTGCGGAGACACGATAAAATCTTTCAGAGAAGTAATAGTTGGAGCCTTATGTCCATCTGCATATCAAGTATCCAATTATTATATATCAAATGAAGACGATAATACATTTTAAAAAAATTAAGTATAAATCATGAAATGAGTTTAATTTCAAATGCATTAAACAAATTTGTATAGTTCAAATTTAATTTTAAAAGTAAATAATAATTTTGAATATAACTTTGGAGTCAAATTCCAAGAAACATATTTACAACTGATTTGAAAATTTTATTTTTCTAATATAATTTTTATCAGAAATATATAACTTTCCCTTATAGAAATTTTATATTCTTCAATGAATTGTAATTTTTCTAAAATATTATATAGATATATTGAAGTTTGATTTTATCATATATTTTTTAAAATTAAATCTTCAAATCATATAAGATGAAAAACATATTTATATTCATCAAATTGTATGAATTTAGCTCTATATAAGCTGTTATGTTAAATATCATTTAATCTTGGTCAATAAAATTCATTTGACTTTACAATATTTTGAATTCTCTAAGAAGAATCGTCTTATCAAAAAAATTAGACGAATATTCATTCTTTAACCAATACATTAACAAGTAACATTTAATTTCCTTATTTTCTTGTTAAAAATTTAAATTTGAATCATGGATGAACTAAATTAAATAAAAACTTTGAAATAAATAATATAATTATAATGAATAATCAATTTTTTTTATTTAATCATGAATTGGGAAACAAAAATTAGATTGATATATGAAAAATATATAAATTTCTTGCATCATATTTCAACATATTATCTACCCATGATAAATATGCTACTAACTTAAATAATATATTTGATTATTTCATTTTATCTAAATACATTTCAAAGTATGTTAAATCATTATATGTTAACATAAATATTTTAATCACTTTTTATTATAAAAATAGTTTAATTTATTAAAAATATAAAAATATTATTTATAATTCAATTAGTTAATAATAAAATAAAATAGTAAATTTTTATAATTTTTTAATCTCATAAGAACTAAAATGATTAGAAAAAATTTATTAAATATTTTTTATTAAAATTGAACAAAAAATATTCAAATAAAAATGATTCATCATATTTTTTTCTCAAATTACAATTAATATAATAAGATGATAAAAGATTTTGGATATAAATGAAAATAGAATGAAAAAATTTCAAAATTTTTATTTTCTTTAATGTTTAAATCAAAATTTTGTTTCTGTTGAAATTTTTTGCTGCAAATGTGAGATGATTGGAAATTGATTTGGATGTTTTAAATATTCTAAAGTAAAAAAATTATAATTAAATAAAATTTATAATTCAAGTAAAAAATTTATGATTAAAAATTCATGTAAGATAAATCAATTTCATCTTGACATTTTAAATAGATGAAAAAAATATTTTATGTATTTTATTCTATGAAAAAATATGATTTTCTCATATATTTCAAAATATTCATGGAACAATATTTAGTGACAAATAAAAAAATAAAATTTGTATGATTATTTGGGTTTGTAAAGTCTAATAATTTTTAAAACCAATTTATTGTTTTACATTATTTGTCTTGAAATTGACACACATAAACGTAATGAGGGAATGCGACTATACATGGTAACATGACTCTCTGCTCATCTGAACAAATTAAAGTTTATCGTTTAGAGTACAATCTGCATGTAAATCTTCCGTTGTATATGACATGTTGCTCTGGACCCTACTTTAGCATTCAAAAAGTGACATTTTCGTTAGATTGTGAAGGTACATAAGTGCAAAAAGCAACCAAGCAGCTAATCGCCAACTGCATCCACAATTAGATGCCACGGTTTTGCATCTGGCTACTGGACAGTCGTGTTGGAATGCAAAATGTAGAACGATGGAGACCTTCATGGTCTCGAACCCTTCACTTCTGAACCTAACTCTTGAGGGGGTGGCCTTTTCGCACCCGAAATCTATCAAGGACAGCACATTCGCTCTGAAATTTGCCTTCGTCCGCAACGAAGTTCCACGGGCGATGTCACTCGATCTGCCAGATTAGCTCCTCTTGCCCACATGTGTGCAGAGAGCATGGGTAGAGATCTTCTGAACTTGTCATTTTGAACATGATAAATTTGCCCGTGGAAACTAATATTTTCTTCCGCCCTCAAGTTGGGGATGGCATATAAAATGTGCCTCTGTCTTCGCATCAGCCGGTGTGGACTGGTGGACGACTACGGTACCAGGTATCACTTCCTTGGCAAGCGCATTGGCAGGAAAATCTATCTCACTCGCTCACAAAAGTGAGTGGAGGATTCCGCACAACGCCCACAACCGTTAGCATCCAGAACGATCAAATTGAAGGCCAAGGACGTGGAGGAGGAATGCATTTCTCTGCAGCTAGCTAGCGGGCTTCCAGAGCGACATCCGATCGAGTAGTCTTCGGGTCACGATGATCATCGTCTTCTTCTTCATGCCCAGCCCCAGCAGCAGCGCCACCGGTGGTGGGCAGACCGACGAACACCTTGAAGCTGTCATAGATGCCCCACTGGGCAGCCGTCAAGGTACCGATCATGAAGATGCGCAGGGGAAGGCCTCGGGTCAGCAGCGCCCTGGCGCCCATGTCCTTCACCGCCTGCGAGACGGTGGCTCCCTGCGAGTTGTTCAGGTACGACACCAGATTGTCAGCCGGATGCGAGATGACGGCACACGCGATGCCCGCAATGTACCCGGCGACGAAGCTGACTCCCAGTTGGGTGCCGGGCGAGCACTTATCCTTGGGCAGAGGCACCACGTACTTGTACAGAGCGTCCACCGTGCTCTCGAAGGTGGCGAATTTCATCATCGTGTAAGGAATCTGCCTCCCCCACAGCGGCACCAACCCTTTGTACAGCCCGCCCATCCCTTCCTTCGCCAGCAGCTTGGGCATCCCGTCCATGATTCCCTTGGCGAAGGCAGGCTGAGTCTGGACCCTCACCTTCACGGCCTCAAAGGGCGAGAGGCCGAGATCGGCCAAGAATTCGGCGGAGGCCGATGCGGCGAGGTAGAGGACGGTTTTGTACTTGAGGGCGTTGTCCGCTCCCACAGCCTCCGAGTACAAGTGCTTGAAGAGCTCGTAGAAGCCATACTTGCCGGCTCCCTGGACCGAGTAGCCCAGGAAGGTGGGTGCCCAGCCCCTGAACAGCCCCGCCATGCCTTGCTCCGCGATCGCTGTCCTGAAGCCTGCGCCGATACTCTCATACTTGACGGGGTCGATTTGCATGTTGCATTTCACCACGTCCACGGGCGTCATGCTGCAGTGCGTGATCCCGCAGCAGATCATGCCTCCCACGGCGCATGTCAGAAAGTATTTCGGCGAGTAGAGTTCGATTCCGAAGCCCGGTGGTTCGCTGAAGGAGGGGATCATGAAGTTGGAAGCCGTCGTGCTTCTGCTGCAGCCGATCCTCCGCTTTGGATTCTGTCGACCCGACCCGAACGTTTGATTTTCCAACCGCGTCGGGCCTGAGCTGCCTAGACTCGACACTGCTGCAAGGGAATGGCGCCCTTGGCTCGTGTGGCTCCATTGCCTCAACGCGTTGGCGACGTGAGGAGCGCAGTTGTAGAGATGGTCTGGCAGAAACTTGCAAAAGCCCCTTTCGTTCGAGTTGGAGACGGCCATTTTTTCTGCTCTCTGGACACTGGCTTCGACTGGGCCTCGTGGTTTCGGGAGGCCGGAGCGATTTGATCGCCAGAGATCTAGAGCGGATAAGTTCCAGACGCCGAGCTTCAGACAGCTGCGATAACAAGTCACACTCGTTAAGGTCGGTCTGCGAGCCGATAGATGGAAAGCTCTGTGGAAAGCCGGATCCTCGTGCTGCAAGGTGTCCATCATTCGGACCAAGCCACGTCATGATGATGCTGTAAGCAACGCCCTGCACTGCTGCTGCCACGTGGCCATGCCAGGCACCAACTTTCCAGAGGGCGGTACAAGTGGCGTGCTCCTCTGCTGGAAACGTGGCACTGCCTGCCCTGGCTACCATTCGAAGAAACGACGCTCCTGCAGAGCTGTAGGACGCTTTACATGCCTCGACGTTGAAAATTGAAATCAGTCGTTCTACGACTCAGACAGATTTAGGAGACTGGTACAGAGTAGTACCGAACATTTTTCATTTTACAAAAAAATGAAAAATAAGGTAGGGTGGATTGTGGACATGAAGACTGCGTTCACATCTCATCTTCTTTTTCTACACTAAGGATGGTGCCCAAGAGAATTCAGCAGATTTCACCTTCCTCTGGCCGCCTTTCGTCAAACCCGTCTGCAAGTGTGCGACCCTGAAGGAACTGGCTGCTCGGTTATTGTAGCCAAAAAGGAGACGCTTGGAGTTGTAACCAGTGGCATTCACTGGAAGCAGTCGCGGTACCGGTTCAGTGCGAGCATAGTGAACTCTTCATTGATAGTACAAGTAAAACGTCCTTCTCAATTTTGCGGAGTTATTGGGAATGCTTTCTGGAATCGAACGTATTGCTGTCCTCGGGTTTTGGTTCTCGACATTCAAGAGGACTTCGAAGTCTTGCCATGACTTACTAAGGTCACAAGAGCGGTACGAAAGATTATCTGCAGGTTGAATGAGGCTGTCGATCTTTCGAGGCTCCGAGGTTTCGACCAACGGCAGGAAATTTGCCAGCTATTGGCAAATCAATTACCACTGAGAAATTTATTTTCCAGCAGCTGCGGGCTGAGACGTTCAACAGGAAGAGCCGTGGCAAACGAAATGTTGAGGAAGCCCGGATGGACTTATGCAGCAGAACAATAGACGAACAAAAACATGTAATGCAGATCTAGAATGGGGGGAACCTCGATAGACAGAGGATCGATTAATTTGCGGATCCGTCACGATGTGCACAGAACGAAGTCCAAGGTGTTTGTTTACAGGTTCAGATCGAACTGCAATTCGTACTGACTGGCATTGACTTCAAAGATCCCGTCTCGCCGCTCTCTCACCGGACGGCGTTCCTTCCCTGTAAACACCGCTAAAGGTACCAATCTATCGCCTCACGGTTCCCGCGTCAGCAAAACTGCCATGGGGCGTGATGAACTAAATTCTAGGTGCTCTTTGTGGAGGCCACCGAGGGCCTCGATGACACCTACCCACGTGTAGCAAATCCACCGCCAAATTTTTTGGGACACTCATATTGGTATCTATTTGCCACAACCCATATAGTTGGAACCTTTTTCCTCTCGCTCCGAACTTTTCCAGAACAAAGAGGCCATAATTTAGGGTTCACACACGCAGCTATAGAGAGAAAGACACAAAGAAGAAGTGAAAATGAGATATAGAGAGAAATAGAGAATAGAATGAAGTGAAAATGAGAAAAGAGAGAACACCGAATGTGGAATTATTATGACCCAACACCCAGTCGAACATATAGAGCGGATGCCCTAGTCCAGGTCAAGTTAAGTGGTGTGATATGTGGAAGAATGTGACAGCCCAACATATGGGTCACATCCTTCCGCAATTAAGTGTATTCTGAACCTACATAAAGCAATTCTTAGCCAAGATATGTTGTAGTTATGTCTTTTGGGGAGTGCTTTTGTTTGTAGCAAATGCATTTTGTCTATTTGTGTTGTGATAGGTACTTGGAGAGAAGAAAGTGAGTTACATCTGGTATTAGAGTAGGATTGGGGATTTTTGCATTCTCTTGTTTCAATGGCTAATGTACCGGATTCTCATGTTGAGGAGTGCACACACAAGCACAAAGTCTCAAAGGGTTAGAGCTATGAGTTAGATTATGGAGTGTTTAGGGTAGCCTAGTACCAAGCAATGACTGAGAGATTAAGTTGGGAGAGTTGGCTTGTTTGTGTCATACAAGATCCGTGAAGATTCATCACCAAGTTCCAACGTCTCTTTATGGAAGTGGGAGGACTTGACCCTTGAGTAGAGCAATTTTATTTCAAGGAAGTACTTTCACCATGTCTACCCATGAAAATTGAAAAGATGCAGAACTAGGATGACTTGGACTTTATGTATGAGCACAATAAGAGCATTGAGGCTACATGGATGCGAGTCTATGGTGAACATAGAGGTAAAAAGTCAACTTAGGGAAACATAGAGCTGTTGACTAGAAGTTCTACAATCCATAGTAGAGAAGATTGGAAGAGCAACGAATGTGCTGAGGGGTATGCAAGTAAGGGAAGTAACCTAGTGAGGATTATAGAAGTGGTTGCTAACCATACTTGAGGTTACCAACTTGTGTGGAACTCAAGCTTTTTAGGAGATGAAAGGAACTAACGCGTATGTTACAATTGTAGTGGAGTGGGGCACCTCAAGCCTAACTCCACTCTCAGGAGCAAGACGGCACAAGTGCGTCAGATATCCATCCATGAGAGTATCAAGGTACAAGAGGCAACACATGCAATAGTGAATTCAGATTCTATGGTACCCCAACCCTCTCCTTGTGTCCTCAAATGCTTGCCAATAATTGTGGTGACTGTCCAAGGAGTAAAATTTAGATTCTTGTTGGACATAGGAGCAAATGTGGATGTCTTAGCCCTTACTGTAGCACAGGCGCATAGATTACCACTCAAGATTGTGAAGAGTCCCCTTTAGGTTAACTTTGCACAAGATACAAGTAGAATTGACATGGAAATAGATCTTGTGAGCATGACTCTAGGCACGGTCATGTCCAAGATTCCATTTGACATCATGGATATTGGAACCAAGCCCAGTGGCATTTGGTATTGGGGATGGATGCAAAAGCATTGGGGTTTGTTAGTGGTCAATGGTGGTCATCTTGCTCTCATATATAGAAGGGGAAAACAACACACAATCCCTCTACTTACTTTCCAAGAGGAGCTAGAACATGTAGGCTCATTCTTGATCAATGTTTGTGGTTTTTCGTCGTTGTAGTGCAAAGTAGTTTGCTAAAAGCCTCAATGGAGCATACACAACTTGGGGTATTCATGTAGAACGTTTGATTGCTTCTAAAGCCACAATTGGAGGAGGTCAAGACAAGGCTACTGTGACCGCTATATTGTCATACTCTCTAACTTATGATCTAGATGGACAAACAATCCACCTAGACTTGGAGAGATTGTTCGAAGAGTTTACATATGTGTTGCCATATGAATTACTGCATGGTTTAGCTCCTCTTTGGTCTCTTGATCATCATATTGATTTGATGGAAGTAGCTAAACTGTCTGTTGGTGTATCTTTTCGTATGACCAATGACAAGTTGAAGCTCAAGAAGCAACTCAAGGAGCTACTTGACAATGGTCATCTATGACCTAGCGTTTATCCTTATACAAGTTCAGCTTTATTAATGAGAAAAAAAGATGGTATTATGTGCCTTTGTTGTAACATTAAAGGGAATGATTCTTGAATGGCTTTCAAGATGAGTTTACTTCTCAAAATCTCTTCTTGTTTTAAATACTATAGGACTAGGATAGTCCAAAATCCAAACTATGTCACATGGCCAACATGTGTAGTTTGCATGTTTTCGTTATCTTATCATAATCAATTCCAAAAAGACATCTAGCAATCAATCTAATGCACCAAAGCATGGTATCCACCTTGTCATTTATCCATATAAGTCAAAGTTTACATTTTTCTTTTTGGATCATGCACACCACTATCATGTCCTTTAGTGATCTAGTGACCAATCTAAGATTTGGCTAGAGACTTTTACAAGAAGTAGAACTTCATGGTAAGATTTCAATCTTGTGATCCACTCTCCTTCTTGGTGGTAAATCTAGAGTTATCTACCTCTAGGTTTACCACCATTAGGAAAAACATTTTGAAACTTGTTCAAGACACAAGTTAACTCCTCATATATAAAAGATTGCTCATTTGGAGTGCTTAGATCTCTTGTTAATCCCAAAAAATATACATTTTTGTGACAAATAGTAATTTTTTCTATCACATATAGAGTTAAGTTTTTTTGTTCAAATCTAAGTTTATCTCCAAAATCCTCATGCTAGTAGTTTTCACTATCAATCCCGACTTTATAGCAATACATCTAGAAAGGAATTTTTTGTAGCTCCTTGATCAATCAACATTGTCACTTTTACTCCTTCTATCTCGCCATCCATCACAATCAAACACATTTCATTCTTTCTCAAACCATTTACCTCATGTCTTTGCTTCCTTCCCCTGCCTTTTCTCCTTTTCATCAAACAAGTAAAACCGCGAGGCAAGATTACTCGTGTTTGTCGTTTCCCAGATTATCATCAATCATTTCATCTCCAACTTCAAGATTGTTTAGGCGATGTCGATAGGAAGGTCTAGCTACTCTAGCTGGAACTCGAATTGGGCAATTCATTGCAATATAACCAAATCTTCCACAATTTTAGCATTGTTTCATTTCTCGTCTCCCTTCCAATCCACCTCATCATCTTGAATTTTAGTTACAATGATCTCCTCCTTGAGCATTCACTTCTTTTTGCATGAAATCTTCTCTCCTCCTTATGTTGCTGAGTAGAGACACATGCGGTCCATATGTGTGATTGCAAGACCACTGGTAAGCTCTTTGCCTACCAAGATGGTGGAGGCAAAAGCTAGGGGCGAAATGTGCCCAAGATCTCATCCTTGGTCTTATGGGGATGTTAGAGAAGAAGAGGTAGGGTCTTCTTTCAATATGGTTGGAATTTTTTGCGTGGAACAAACGATGGTTATCACTATATACCATTTTGATACAACACAAGAAGTTACGGGGGGATTGTGATACACTTGTGTTAGTATATGACGATCTATGTATTGTGATGTTTAATTTGACATTGATGTATGTTGTGATGCAATATTTATGTGCACGTCAGATAGAATAGTACCAAGATTCCCATTTCTTAATCTTTTCCATGTCACACTAATATATATTGAAAGCAATGTTGACTCAATATTTAATTTATCATTTTGATTCCAACTTCATGAACCAAGTGATGAGATCTTGAGATACAATTATCTAACCTATTGTTATCTAGGATGTTACTTGGGATCTCACAATCTAAATTTAAGTGTAGAGACGGACTTCAATAGACCACCATCGGTGAGATTCAACACACGATTTAAATCTATTGTGTGTATCATACTAAAGCAATGTTTCAAAAACTAGTTGTCAAAAATTTTAAAGAGGAATATTACCAAGATATGATAGCATCACCTATTTCCTTTGTGTTGCCAATCTTGAGAAATTAGAGAGCGTTCATCTTAACTCTATATTGAGAGAGAGTGGACGGAGATGAATCATGAAGGACACTTTAAATGAAATGATTCATGAGTTGAGAGATTTGAGAAACGTATTTGAGCAAAGCCAAACTCAAGTACAAGAGCTAGCTCAAGAATTGAATCACTCAAAGTGAGAGGAATGGAAAATGAGAAAATAATAGAAACCTTGATGGAGATAGAGACATAGTCATCAATGGTGTCACTCTCTGAAACCAAATCAGAGTCTTCCATGAACCTCAAAGTCCAAGGTTGGTACCGCACTCCGCTACGGATGCATCCAATGCTAAACCGAGCAGTCTCTCCTCTAGAACCTTCAGAGAACTCCATTATGATACCAATGTATTGCCAAAACACCTTCAGCGTTTCAAGAACTCATGGTTCTCACCACAGAATCCAATTTGAGTTTTTGAAGTAATCTTTTCTTCTTTCAAAATGTCCACAAGGACACTCCGCTCATAACCATAGCATAAAGGAGAGATTACAATCAAGCTAAACCCATTTTGTGCTTAAAAAACTCCAGGTTCCGGCACTAGCTACTATCCACCATAGGGGTAGAGTTCGAATTAGGGCTCCTTGGCGGGCAGTTTTCGAACGAGCCCTAGGACCCTAACGGCGCTGTCGGTCCTAACGATTGTTCCAATGTGAATGATGCTAACTACACAACCGGCTCTATCTGTTGTATATGCTTCTGCATACGTGCACCTATCTAAGTAGAGATGCCGTTACATAAGTCGTGACATATCTCCCCCATACACACAATACAATAACCTCTTTCAATGCAAATATAATAACCCCCTTTCACTACTTACATCTCATTAGCCATTGCCATTCTCTTACAAACACTCTCTTCTCAAATTATAGTATCAAACAAGATTACTCTTCCAAGAGTGATATTCCACACTCATGAACAATAAGCTTGCTCTGATACCATTGTAACACTGAAGTCAATGACTCAAGAATGGTTTTCAAGATAAGATGTCTTCTCATGACTTCTCCTTGTTTTATATACTGTAGTACTATGATAGTCCAAAATCCAAACTATGTCACATGATTACCATACGTAGGTTGTATATTTTGTAATCATATTCTAACCAATTACTAAAAGCATCTAGCACCCAAGCCAATCCACCAATGCATTGTAGCCATCTCCATCTCGTAGTTGATCCATACAAGTCAAGGTTTACCTTTTGCTTTTTGGATCATGCACAACACTATCTTGTACTTTAGTGATCTAGTGACCAATCTCAGATTTGGCTAAATTAACTATAGCTAACCAAGATTAGAGTCAGAGTTTGGACTTTAGTGATTGGGTCAATCAATTATCCATGGTGGAATTTAGATATAATAACACCATACACTTTACTACTGATTTATCTCCATTTCAGAGTGTTTATAGAGGTAGTCGGAACCCTTGAACTACCATTTGACTTAGTTTTTGGAGCTTGAAACATAACCTTTCACAAGATTTTTTAGTTTCAATTGTAGATGACTTTTTGGACACGGAAGGATTGATAGTAGACTTAGCTAAGGAGCGGATGCGCAAGACTCAAGCTTGATATAAGAAATATGCCGATCAATAGAGGGTCGATGTGGAGTTCAAAGACATAGATCTAGTTTGGTTAAAGATTAAAAATCTCATTTTTCCCAAAGAGTTTACAAGGAAGTTGTTTGCACGTTGGATTGCACCATTTAGAATTTAGGCTAGAATGAGAAAGACTTCGAATAAGCTAGAGTTGTCTTAATAGCATACGCAACTAGCATCTTATTTTCCATGAGTCTAATTTTGAGCGTTATGTGGTCAATGATGATTTAGCTAGGATAGCTAAGTGAGCACTTGCTACTTGTGTTTTACTGGACCTAGATGAATTTTTTATAGAACAAATACTAGATAAAAAGTTGGTTAGAAACATAAAAGATATCTATCAAAAAGAATATCTTGTGAAGTGGAAGCATCAAGAGTATGAGCATACTACTTGGAAACCTTTGACTTCCTTGCTACTCAAAAAAAATCTCACTACTTTGAGACATTGGTGGCAAACTTTGATACAAAAGGCAAGAGGAAAGAACTTGAGTAATTGAAAAATAATTGATCTGTTTGTTGTGTTATTAAAGCTTAAATAATCATTCTTGTAATGATTATTAAAGCAATGTCTTTGCTACGGAGGACGCTGTCGCATGGACAAAGCTTTACTCTGAGAACGCCTGAGCGTCTGGCTGTAGAAGAACTCTCCTCGTCCTCGTGTGAACTGACAATCACCCTCTCTTTCATCTCCTCATCTCTCCATGCCCAACTCGTTGCACCCGGTAAACTCCAGCGGAAGAGGATCGTTGTAACCAACGATTGAACCGTTAACTCTTAGCCAAACTTCGCAGAAAAGTACTTTGCAACCATTCATAACTCTCAGGAAAGTTTCACATGCTTTTCAATTCTAGATCTCTCGTTACAAATGTCGAACTATACCCTGTGTCACAAGGCGATATGCAGATCCTTGCACACTAAAACCACTATAAACTCCAATCCTTTGATCCAATTGCACTCAAATTTCGCAAGAAAACGACTTATCATCTAAGCTTCAACTCAATTAAGTTTTATTGACCAATCTTATTGATAGCATGAGTAATGATTGTCGAACTAAATCTGTAACAGTTTGTGCAATCCTGCAATTCAGACTGTGTACATAAATTTCAAACTACTGCTTTGCACTCAAAACTCATTCAATCGAGCTGAAATTTCAATCAAATCGCAAATTCGAGTTGTAAACTCTGTGTTTATCAAATCCGATCTGTCAAAGCCTTCATAGAACGCTCAGAATTCACTCAAACTCTCCCATTGGTCCAAATTTCACTCTCCCACTTCAAATCACCACACCGGAGTGTCAACTTGCTCAATCGCCTTCATTCTTGAGCCAAAATCCTAGCTCTCCTCGTCAGCTCTCCAACCCTACCCTTCAATCCTGAAAAACTCCCTTCGAAGGCTCCCGAAACTCCTCAAAACCCCGAAGAACTTGCCCAAGTGCTCTCATTGGTCTAAATTTCCCAACCAATGAGAATGAAGAGTTCCATTTTGACCTCTAGTGGGCCAAATTAGCCACAACTAACTTAGAGCTTAACAACTAGCCTAAAAACACTACTTAGCCATCATATAGGTAATACGAGTTGTTGCTAATAAAGAGTCAAAATAACCACTCAAAGCAGGTTAAGTATAAACGGAACAACAAAAGGGACCGGGGAGTTTATAACTTGAGTATAATACTCCTCGCCAAAATTCCTAACAATCAACTCCCTATGACTTGCCTTTGGTAGACAGTAGTGATGGACAGGGACCCATGTGTTGAAAGGCGCCACTATCGGCAAGTTTAGGTCCATAATGCTAATATCAAATCAAAACATAGACTGTTAAGTCCCAAGTCGCGTAGTAGGGAAACAATTGGCGTGAATGAAAGGATCCTGGGGGAGTTTATCACCACTTCCATAAAGCTATCTCCAAAGTGATACACTAACCATGCCCTAAAGTGATCACGATGTAGACACCGGATGCTTATCACAAACGGATTGGGCATCGGTATATCCGAAGGATCATACCGCCTCTATCCATGTCCCACGTTGGCTCCACTTCTATCGGATAAGCTCCTTAGTCAGCGACGTTCTAGACCTCCCCCCTTTCCTTTCGACTCCAACCACGCTTTATATCCGATAAGGTCCAAGATGATATCCCTTGGATCCTTATCTACATCATGGCCCTAGGATGACAATCCAACCGTGGCCTCTTACTTTTTTTTTACAATGAGCCGCCGGCCATCCCGACCTAAAATATCGCCAAAATATCGCCGTCATCTCAACAGCTCTGAAGATGACACATGTCATCATCTTCTCATAGTAGCCGTGTCACAACACGACATCCACCCCCCTAAACCTGTGCATCCTCCGGTATGCACCAAGAAGTTAACCAAAATGTGCATGGCATCAGATTATGTCAACCTGATCTTCTGATCCCAATAGATCCTCCCCATATGACTCATCTTCACCAAAAAGGTCAAACTCCTCCTCAAGTTGGCCAATGTTGATCTCCTTATTCCGGCTTTTGAAGATCTTGATTCGTTTGCCTGCAATAGGCACTTTCATCTTTGTGCCATCCAACTCTCTCAGCGAATAAGTGGCATTGTCATGGACATTGACTACCACATATGGCCCAAACCATCTCTTCGAAAACTTCCTCAAGGTGCTATGTTGGTTATCGAGACTATTGTCATACACCAACACCCAATCACCTTCTTTGATCTCCTTTGGTCTCAGCCTATGACGTTTGTCAAATCTGTCCTTATTTCTAAGGCGTGCCTCTTTGAGTCTCTCCATTGCCAATTGCACATCCTCCGTTCTCCTCTCCAATTGTCGAATGCGTATCGCTAAAAAGATCTTCTCTACTCATATTATCCTCCCAAGGCAACACACTCCATGTGGGAATGTTTTCCTCTATTGGCATAATTGGCTTTTGGCCTTGCATCAACTCTGTTGGCATGTAGCCCGTCACAGAGCTATGGGTTGTACGATCAGCCCATAATGCAAATGGTAACAAATGAGGCCATTGTCCAGCCTTCCCCCTACATGACTTCACAATTGCTTTGACAATAGGTGGATGACCCCGCTCACTCTTTGCATTCCCTTCTGGATTATAAGCAGTGGTGAGAGACAACTTGACTCCACATCTCTCAAAGAAGTCACGTGCCTCTTGAGCATTCAACTCCCCTCGATCAGCGGTCATCTTCCCAACACATCCATAACGACACACGACGTCCTCCAAAAGAAATCTGCAAACCCCTTCATTTGCTTTTCGACCGTAGCGCTCTCCCTCCACTTGATTGGATAGATCCTCCCTCGCTAACACCAGGTACCTCATCTGCCCTACTCCCATTGGCATGACCACTAAATCCACAACCCACTTGTAATGGATAGCAAGTGGATATGTAGGATGCAAACCATCACGGTGTCGGATTCCGAATACATCGACACGCCTCACAAGTCTCCACAAATCCCACTACATCTTTGTAGATGTTCTTCCACCAATATCTCTCCTTCAATTTCATGAAAGTGGCGTATATACCCCTATGGCCTGCCCATAAGCTTTCATGAAACTCTCGCATCAATTCTCGTTGAGCCTCTTGTCCACAAATCACACGTTGTGGCATATCACCCTTCCGCTTCGGTCTCTTCCATAGGTATCCATCACGCAACATGTAGTTGTAGGCTTTCCTCCTTACATGTTTGAACTCGTGATCACTCCAACCACTGTCGTGCAAGTGTACTTAGATATTTTCCAATATCTAACCACTCATCCTCATACAAATCCTCGAAAAACAACTCCAAATCTCTTGTTACTCCTTGCTGATGAGCCATATAATAAAATATCGTTCTTACTTCATCAAAATCATCAATCATCTCTTCTTCTCCCTCGTATCTAGTTCTTGACAACATATATGTCACCTTATTATCATTTCATGCCACATGCTTGAACTCTAGATTAAGTGTCTTGATGTTTGCTATCCACCTCAACATTGAAATATATGGTCTATTGTAATTCGTGATCATCCTCAATGGTATACAATCTGTCTCAACAATCACATGTGCTCCAATCAGGTAGTTTCTCTCGGACTTCATAGTCAGTAACAACACCCCACAACTCCTTCTTCTTCGAGGATAACCGTTGTCTTTCACTCAAGACCTTGGCTCCAAATCTCACCGCATATCTCTTGTCTTCATCTTCATCATCTTGTCCCACGACCCATCCTATGGCAATAGGACTGGTATCCACCGTCAATATCACCGGGCTTGTTACCATGATATTCTATCCTTCATAAAACCGGAGGCGATGACATACACCTCTTCAACTTCCTCATGGCCTCTACATGCCTATCCTCCCATACAAACTTCTGATTTTTCCTTAACAACTCATATAACAGATCCGTTATATGAGCAAAGTGAGGAATCCATATGTGATAGAACACAACAGCACCTAAAAACCGCCTCACCTCTGTCAAGGAAGTGCAGATCTCGCGCATTCTTTGGATAGCATCCACCTTCTTTGGGATCTGGTTTTCGCCATACCATCCACACAAATGACCAACAATGACAACCTCCCGCACCCCAAATGTAGACTTCACCCCTGACAATGTAAGATGAACCTCTTCCAATCGAGATAATATCCTCTCACAATCTTCAATGTGATCCTTCACGAACTTCCGACAGCCCCTTTGATCCTTGGTTTCATCCTTCTCCTCTTCTATACATGCCTTGATGGGCACATCATCTAGAAAAGGCATAGTCTTCTCCGGAATAAAGTCCCTTAACACTTTATTCATCCCATTCATCATATGTGCCACTGAATTTGTGGCTCCTTGTGGCAACATACACATCCTTACCAACCCTAAGGGTGTTCTCATTGTAGTAACATCCCTGCTTCCTTCCGATAGTTGAAATTGATCATATCCAGAGTAAAGATCTCCCATAGAGTAGATAGCTCTCCCGGCAAAAAGCACGCAAACTTCGTCCCACAATTGGTCCCCCTCCCATATTTCGATAGTCACTTGATTCACGGTTGCATGTATTGAATGAATCGTAGTGATCCATTCTTTTTGGCTTGTAAACCACCGGCTTGAATATGGTGCAAATGACGGCTCCAAAATCCTCATCTTCATCTTTTCCTTCAACAACTCAATGAGTTTTGGAAGATGGGCCCTAGGTGCGGGGAATCGGCCTCAAGTCCCAAGGTGCATGAGGCACGGTGAAAATGATCATGGGAGCTACCACATTAGGATCCACACACCCTATCTCCTTTGCTTCAAAAAGCGAATGCTTTTCCATGCACAGGAAAGCATCTCTTTGAAACATCTCTCCTCATTTGCAAGAAGGAAACCATCTGATCCAACCTTCAACTCCTTCAAAGTGGTTTCGATAAACTTGTGTCCCATTTTACTAGGATCCCTCAAGCTACTTTCTCTACTCGCTTCTTTGCACCTTTTCCCTTGAATCATTGGGTAAAGGAACAGCGATTGGTTTCACCTTCTTATCAACTGTTTTATACCTGGTCTCCCTTTCTCGAACTTGGTGCTTGGAATGCCTCGATAGTGGAATAGAGCTCTCTAGAGTGAACCTCCACTATCTTATCCTCATCGCCAAATCCAATCTCCATCATCTCCTTCAATGGATCTCCCAACCCAAACTCCTCATAAACTCGATATACACTCATCTTCCTCAAGAAGCTTCAGATCTGCAAGTTTCTCTTCATGCGCAATTCCTTCTTCTCCCATTTCTTCAAATCGAAACCTCCTTGTATGTAGCATATCCATCTCTCATGAAAATCCCACCAACCCTATACAATAGGTACCTTTCTCTTGTGTAGGTGAGAGTACCTTCTTCTCCATACCACTATATCCTCTCTCTACAATTGGTACCTCTCCAAAATCCTCAAAGTCTTCAGATTTTGGGAAAGCTCCCTCTCTCTCAATTGTGCTTTATTCCTCTCATGATTTCCGGTACCGTTAAAAACTGCACCAACGCTTTCCATCTTGGCTGCGAATTCGTGCATATGCTGATCCATCATCAAGCACTCTTGTCTCCATCCCGAGTGCTATGATATAGGGTTGCCCAAGAATCAATGGGTATGATGTAGAGTCTTGGACAAAGAAATTTCTGTTCGGCTACTACATCCCCAACCTTCACGGAACATCGGGGCATGCTCTGTACAAGTCCCCTCGAGTGTTGTTCGCTGCCCTGATCATCCAACCATGCTCGGTGTCTATGGGCCATTTCCCCTTCTTGTAGAGCTCTCTTGACATTATGTTGATTTCTGATCCATGATCAATCAACGCCAACACCGTTTCCCAGATCCCCAAGCTTTACAAGCGTTTTCAATAGTCGCTCTTGCCCAATGCGGCCGGGTGTAGTGACTAGACACCCTTGCACCTTCCCCTTGGCCTCCTCAAAACGGACATTCTGAGATTTCACCCCACAACACTCCACCAATGCATCCTCTTCATCCTTTGATACCTTTGTACCTAGTGCATGAAGTAGAGCGGTTTCATTGGAAATCGCGTTTTCCTCTTGATGGTATCGATGATAACATCATGAAACTCCCTCTTGGCTATACCAAGTATCTCCCTCAAGGTAAACTCTACCTTGGCACTCAAAATCCTTTCCTCCAAGACTCCCTTCAGATCGGTCGCCACTTCAATATCGATTGTAGCTTGTACGTTGGTGATTTCCCCTTCTCCTTCTCACCCCTTTGGCCCTTTCCTTGGACCTTGAAGGACCGACTTCTTCCATAACATGATCAGGTGGAAGAGGTGTATCAGGTCTGATACGCTCTCTAGCCAACCTCTTCAGCGAGAGTCCTTCACCAGAAACTTCCTCTTCCCTCCGTCGCTTTTCTTCCACCGATGCTTCATATTGAGTCTTGGCAATATAAGCATGGTGACATGCTTTCTCTTTGGATCATCCCATCCGGTGTTAGCCACGAATCTGGGCTCTTTGTTCTCAAAAGAGTTTCTCTAGCTACTTTCCCTTTTCCATTGTAGCGAGAGCACTTGACCATAGACCATTGAGTGGTAGTTGTCCTCAAACCCCTCTTCTTCTCCTCTAACCTTAACACCATAGCTAAAAGCTTCAACCGATGCCTTTGCATGTGCACTATGGTAATCATCCACAATCTTTCTCATCCCTCCTTTACCAAAATTGGTTTGGATGATTGCTCCGGTGTCCTTGAGGGCTACCTTCCCTTTTTTTTCCAAAAATTTCTCCACTTTGCAATGTTTGTGCAAAGTCCCATAATCTCTTCGTGCATGATCGGTGCTATCACACCATATGCACCGTTGCACATACGCTTTGCTTGGTGGGGGTCTTCTTCTCCCCTCCCCTATCCTTCTCCTCTAGCATTGCAAATTTGATCTTGAGCTCCTTCATCCCACGCACGATCTCATCAATGGTCGATTCCTCTTTCCTTGAGTTCTCACAACCGGAGCTTGGACATTGGCGGTTGGAACAACCGCCTAGTAACGGAGTGTTGGGGACAAGTAGTAACCGTTTGAAGAGGCCTCCTCGTCACAATCTTCTCTCTCCTTCTTTCTCTCTTCGCCAAGAGACCAACCGCCTCCTCCACATCCTTCCAACTACTTGTTAGTCCTTCTTCCTCATTTTTGTCTTCAAGAAGCAACTCCGGCTTCTCTTGCAACTCAACATCGGTGACTCGGAGAAACAACTCTTTTTTTTATGTGACTCCAAGGTGATCTTCTCCAATCGAGACAATTGTGAGAATTGTCTCAAACTCCCCTAAAGCTCGGTTGCATGAGACTTCTTATTGGGCCTTCGACCCACTCCATGAAGGACTTCTTAGTGACTCTATCGAGTCTTCTAAGAAGTACTCATCTCTCAAGGCACGAGAATACGTCTCCCAATCCTCACCAAATTGCTCTGTAGGGATCTCACATGATCTCTAATCTCGGCACATGAGCAAGGCCGGAACACCTCGATCATCTCCTTCTACGGGACACGGTTCGGCTCCATTTCCCTGACGTAATATCTCAAGTACTTTGAGACATCCCTCCCATCAAACTGATCCATCTTCCCTACTATAGCTTGCAACGCCCTTGTGGCTAAACTCTCCCTTCGGTCTTGTAATTGTTGTTGTTGAAGGAAGAGTGTGAACGCTTGAAACATCTCTCATTTGTTGCGGATCAAGTTGCACCTTAGGTATTTCGTTTGCTCTGCTCGACCCCTCCCCACTCATTGTAACCGTCCTTATGATCTTGAACTCCCACTCAACTTATTGTCGATGAAAAGCCGCCTTGATCGTTGACCCTCTCCGATTCCCCAAGTACCCAACTTCCCGTTTCTATCTAAACTGATCTAAACCTAGAGCCCCGTGGTTTATATCTAATGGATAGGGCAACCTAACCTGTCATCACCGCAAGCACTCTTGGGAGAGTTGGTCATCACCTCCAACTTCTCACAAGAGAAATACACAGCACGCACTAGAGTGGTAACCGGTGATCAAGTCCGGAGCACTCCTATGGAATCAGGCGCCCACACAAAGCCAGCATGGCGCACACACAAGAAGCCAGTATGGAGGGGATCCGAACACAGGAAGCAAACAGCAACCCTCCATACTTAAATTCCCAACCCACCCACGACTGACTCTCGCCATCAATTGGCATTTGACATATCGTAAATTTCAATGTTCTGCGCTATGCCAACACTATAGAGTCCTTATAAATCAGATTTCTAATTGATTTAGTATCTCAAGCCCAAACAACTTGAACTTGCACCCTATCTCTCAAGGCTGATTGACAATCCGATCTTGCAATCTACACCTTCTAAACTTGAAACACTAAACTATAAACCGAAACTCATGAAATTGTAAACTTGCAACAAGAGAACTAATGAAAGCTCCTCCACCTCAGAGATTTCACGTCGAGTTCACCACCTATGTCGCATGGACAAAGCTTTACTTTGAGAACGCCTGAGCGTCTGGCTGTAGAAGAACTCTCCTCGTCCTCGTGTGAACTGACAATCACCCTCTCTTTCATCTCTTCATCTCTCCATGCCCAACTCGTTGCACCCGGTAAACTCCAGCGGAAGAGGATCGTTGTAACCAACGATTGAACCGTTAACTCTTAGCCAAACTTCGCAGAAAAGTACTTTGCAACCATTCATAACTCTCAGGAAAGTTTCACATGCTTTTCAATTCTAGATCTCTCGTTACAAATGTCGAACTATACCCTGTGTCACAAGGCGATATGCAGACCCTTGCACACTAAAACCACTATAAACTCCAATCCTTTGATCCAATTGCACTCAAATTTCGCAAGAAAACGACTTATCATCCAAGCTTCAACTCTGTTAAGTTTTATTGACCAATCTTATCGATAGCATGAGTTATGATTGTCGAACTAAATCTGTAACAGTCTGTGCAATCCTGCAATTCAGACTGTGTACATAAATTTCAAACTACTGCTTTGCACTCAAAACTCATTCAATCGAGCTGAAATTTCAATCAAATCGCAAATTCGAGTTGTAAACTCTGTGTCTATCAAATTCGATCTGTCAAAGCCTTCATAGAACGCTCAGAATTCACTCAAACTCTCCCATCGGTCCAAATTTCACTCTCCCACTTCAAATCACCACACCGGAGTGTCAACTTGCTCAATCGCCTTCATTCTTGAGCCAAAATCCTAGCTCTCCTCGTCAGCTCTCCAACCCTATCCTTCAATCCTGAAAAACTCCCTTCGAAGGCTCCCGAAACTCCTCAAAACCCCGAAGAACTTGCCCAAGTGCTCTCATTGATCTAAATTTCCCAACCAATGAGAATGAAGAGTTCCATTTTGACCTCTAGTGGGCCAAATTAGCCACAACTAACTTAGAGCTTAACAACTAGCCTAAAAAACACTACTTAGCCATCATATAGGTAATCTGAGTTGTTGCTAATAAAGAGTCAAAATAACCACTCGAAACCGGTTAAGTATAAACGGAACAACAAAAGGGACCGGGGAGTTTATAACTTGAGTATAATACTCCTCGCCAAAATTCCTAACAATCAACTCCCTATGACTTGCCTTTGGTAGACAGTAGTGATGGACAGGGACCCATGTGTTGAAAGGCGCCACTATCGGCAAGTTTAGGTCCATAATGCTAATATCAAATCAAAACATAGATTGTTAAGTCCCAAGTCGCGCCGTAGGAAACAATTGGGAGAATGAAAGGATGCAGGGGAGTTTATCACCACTTCCATAAAGCTATCTCCAAAGTGATACACTAACCATGCCCTAAAGTGATCACGATGTAGACACGGATGCTTATCACAAACGGATTGGGCATCGGTATATACGGAGGATCATACCGCCTCTATCCATGTCCCACGTTGGCTCCACTTCTATCGGATAAGCTCCTTAGTCAGCGACGTTCTAGACCTCCCCCCTTTCCTTTCGACTCCAACCACGCTTTATATCCGATAAGGTCCAAGATGATATCCCTTGGATCCTTATCTACATCATGGCCCTAGGATGACAATCAACCGTGGCCTCTTAATGACCTTTTACAATGAGCCGTCGGCCATCCTGACCTAAAATATCGCCAAAATATCGCCGTCATCTCTACAGCTCTGAAGATGACACATGTCATCATCTTCTCATAGTAGCCGTGTCACAACACGACAACGCTCTAATGGGAGCTATGCTCATTCTTAGAAAGGAATGGACGCACAACTATAGACTCCAGCTCGCTACTATTCAATCAGATCAATGGATCATTGTACCGGTTCTAGTAGGCCGAGAAAGTGATAATCCTTGATGACTATTCTTAGATAAGATATATGGATTATTGCACTCATGTTAGTAGATACAAGAGTCACTCATTGTGGCCATAAGTCATAATTATATTAACTTTAGGTAAACTATGATTGTTACTTACAAGCGTTTGTAGTTATGATGACATGAAATAACTCAAAAATATACTTTATATTTTTTTTTATTTGAATTTAAGTTTAATTCTTATTAATGTTTTGTTTGTATTTAGAATATTTTTGGTGATGACTATACACAACTGCTATTGGTTTCCAAACACAAGTATTTGATCTTTTGTGGTTGGGGAGTATGTCACAAACCCACTTGTTGCAAAAGTATTGGAAAATTTAGTGGGCCACTCATATTGGTTATGTATGGGACTGTGGCCAGGTATTTAAACCCCTCGGCGAGAACATAGAAACCATAATTTAGGGTTTTTTATAGAGAGTTACATACATAGACATAGAGCTATAGAGAGATAGAGAAAAGAATGGAAGAGAAAGGAGAGCAAGAGAGAACCTGAAATCATCCCACCTTGACAGTCGGTAGGAAAAGATAAAGGGGATACCATGGACGAGGTTAGATTAACTGGTGTGGCGAATGGAAGAGTGTGAGAACCCAACCATTGGGTCATGTCTTATGGCAACTCCAAGTATTTTGAGACTTAGGAAAGCATGTCTTGGAGGAGATATGCTATGGGGAGTGGTTTTGTTTATGCCTTTAGCGTTTTGTCCTTATATTTTGTGGGAATTATCCGGAGAGGAGAAAGTGGGTTACACTCCACAATGAGAATAGGGAAAAACCGGAGAATGGCGATCGACATGTTTAGACATCTAGTGGGACGGTGGGACCCATTTGAACTCACCGCAACGTTCCATATTTTTCTGGCCCAGGTTTTTCACGTGCATGACTTCCATTCCACAGTATCCTCGCGACAGTCGGGGCTCGCTGACTTTTTACAATCGGGCCCCGCTGATTGCGGGGGATTTAGGGCTTCGAGTTCTGTCGCTGAAGTCGCATAGCTACATACTTAGATACAATACTCAGACATGGCGCTGTACTGTGGTTTAGAAGCTCTTGACTCTGGAGTGCTAACTATTGGACTCCATTGCACAACCTTGACATGCCACGTATGTTTCGTCGATTGGTCTGTCATGTGCATTGAGTACCAGATCTTACAAGCTCTCCACGTGCCTGTACACTTGGGCTGGAAAGAGCCCTACAGTTCATCTGCTGGTAACAACTAGCCTACCACATGAGAATGTTTCACAACAATATCAGCTTTTTATCCCATATGAAAAGTCCTACATCAACAATCGATCACCTTTTGACGTACTTACCAAGCATGGCTCTCAGGGTGGCTGTCAACTATGTTCATTTTACAGTACTTTCTTTGCCAACTAACAATAATCATTGACAACTGTTTTGTAGTTACTAGTGAAGATATCGAGAACATTGTTGCAAAAGTTCCCGTTAACTTAAAAGTCGGAAGGACGAAAAGTTAGATTACAGTTCCTGTGTCGGCAGAGTCGGCAAAAAAAATAAAATGAGCAGGGAACAAGACAGCCAATATTGAAACCGAGGGACATGGAGGTCGACTCGACCGATTGTTCTTGATTAAGGGTGAGCTGAGGAGTTGTAAACTTGATTGGCTGTTTCTGGCTCCATATTATGATCATCTGAATCTCAAGTGAATCGGCTGAATCTTCTTTCACTTAACTTTACTGTTTGGTCTTGTCATGATGACTTTAACCAAATTGATCTCCCCTGTAATAAAGTGACTTGCGGATCATACATCATATGCAAATGAGAGATACGTTTTTCGAATTCATTGTCTGATATGTATTACGTACAAAACTGTAATGATAATGTCTTGTATTGCTTATACTCCTGCAACAGATGATGACATCATTCCTAACACATTCATGACTGTAAACATTGAAAAAAATAAAGTAAAACTGTTTTGTGATAATGTCATCAAGAGTTATAAGGTACAGTCGTAATACCTGGACTTCAAGGAAGAAACGACTTGTATATATACCGTCGCATTATATAGAAAAGTAGACATTAAATTGACCTCCGATTTATGTTTTCAAAAATATAACCGGTTTACATCTAGCTTGGAATGATTCTTTCATTTTATCCCCTGTGAGGAGAAAAAATGTATTTTCATTTCCTTTATGTTGTAACGTTTAGATACAATATATATTGCTTGGCATATGTGTGCTGGATCTATTTGGAGAGATTAGATAGAATTGAATGTTGTTTTATAGTCTACTATACGAGTATACATATTTAGATGTGGAGCGAGTGGTGCCAAACGAATAATTCGACCTCCGGGATTTGTGACGGAACGAAACTGCTTTGTCCAGTGTTTATGCATATTGACTCTTAATGGCCAAGCATGGCTTCTATATTGCAGCCTAGGCTTCGTTGTGGTAATTGACGATGACTGCAGTTGCGAGCTACCTCATGAATCTATTTTTGAGTGAATCCTGTGTCGCAGGCCAACAGGTCCTTAGTCCTGACGATGTATCTTTCTGAGTAACGCATTGCAGGATGTGTCATGCTGCGTTGGCGTGGCTCTTTAATGCAGCCGGCGATGCTACTTATTCAATGGTGCAGGGGTTTGTATGTGCACACCATTTTTCAGGATCACTAACCCTGCTCGTAGACGAGCACACGCATATCACGACGATGTGTGTTGCATGTGGGGCATGACACGTACCTGCGTGTAAAAGTGTAAGGTGAGAGGATTCCACATGAGTCGCGTGCAGCATATTCATAACAAACCTGTCCATTGGACGTCTCCTCACTTCGCATCTTTTTCTCGCAAACCTGTCCATTGGACTTCCCACTTTTCATCGTTTTTTCTAAGATTGATCAATAAATATTCTTTGACAGCTACGCGAAGAGGAGAAGGAAGTTGGCAAGTATCAGCTGAAACTTGATTTTGTGCAAATGGAAATGCATATGCAGGCTGCCGCTAACACGATGCACAATATTATTGATACTAGTTGTTTCATCCGCAAAGTTTAATGGACACAGGTGCAGCTCAAGACCTAGACTAAAGTTGAATTATTGTGGGTTCATAGTTAGCTATCTTCAACTTGCATAATTTCCAGCTTCTTTCTCGACAGTGGCTCCTTCTTTAGAGCTCTTAGATAGGATCTGTCGTTTTCTTTGCGAGGTTCCATATTGACGCTTAGGTGCACGTCATAAACCGACCAAGTTCAGACCAAAGAGAGTACAACGTAGTTTCTAGGCAAGGTCTGAAAAAGATGATTTTCTGCCCGGCCGCCGTCTTTCAGTTTCACGGTACCGACCGGTCTTCGTTGATTGCCGTGCAGCATGCAGTTGGAAGCAGCCAAAGCTCGACCAATGTCACCGCTGTGTTTGACTTGGCTCAAGTACACACGAAATTTTTTCCATTTCTTTCTAGGGTCATATTTTCGGTCTGGAGCTCTTTGATACAGTTAACCCCTTGCATTGCGCTGAGGTGTAAACAACCGGGTCCTGAGATCGTCACAAGTTTGTCACACACAGGGTATCGAGTGCCCACTACGAGTACCAAATATATTGTGGTTCGTGTGCTGCCGCTCCTGGCTATATACGTATTGGCCCGTCTCTTCACGGTTCATATGCATGATAGACACGGGGATGGGGACCATGCGGAATCCTGCAGTGCAATACACTTGCTGGAAACCCCATGGTCCCCCGTTACACCACTGCATAGTACTGGCTTTTTCTCTTTCGAATGTAAGACTAAACGCGCTCACACACACAGTCGACAGAGAACTACAGCTGTAGATGAGGAAATACTGCATGAACTCGAAGTTTGGGTGGACATACCCGTAAGATCAACTGGTTTTTTCTGTCTCGCTGTCATGCTAGCAAGTCTTTCCGAGTTGGAGTTAGGGTCGAAGCCAGAATGTTTCTGTGATCGACTCGATGGTAGGACGATTAAATCGATTTATATCGTCGATCATATTCCTGCCTGCGCGAAGAGCTGGTATAACAAAAAATCATGGTGAAAATATACCAAGATCGAGAGAGTAGCTAGAGACTCTGTACTTTGGAAGATATTTTAGTCCCCACTCCAAGCTATCCAACCCATGGAATCCATCCTTTTATTCCAGTGAACATCGCCTGCACTCACAGCCAGGAACTTGATCATGATGAACTCTCAGCAAAGCAAATCTGCAGATGCTCTACTCAAAGAAAAAATAAGTGTCGATATTTTCGTAAACACATCAGATCCAGCAGAGTTGCAGGTAAGACCATCCGATATGATATGGATCTCCGTTGGAAGTCTCCTCAGTTTCGAAGGCTTTTTTGTGTCTACACCATGGCCACATTTGCCAAGACAAGAGTCATAGATGGCAAGAGAAAAACTGCATTCCGCTTACTAACTCATACCTGAACAGAGATGCACACTTGTCTACGAAATGCAAGTCCTTTTGGAAATGACCTCGACGTCCTAGGTTGTAACTAGGTTAGCAGGATTGTAGCTTGTACGAAATCTGAATGCAATGTCACGTTATATGTGCTGTACAAGAAACACACACTTGCGGTACAGAATCTGATCCAAAACTACCGTAGCACTGAGTCTAAACTGCTTCTTTGGCTTTTTTTCTGTCCTGGAATTTGATGACTATCACTAGATTCCAATTGGCTTGAGAATATATCGATTTCTTTTTATTGAGGGGAGCGATTCGTCTGTGATGATGGGAACAGGCATTCCACGTCGTTACATATGTGCAGCGTTGGGCACATGAGGAGTTTCGGCGAACTGAACGTTGGACTTTCTGTCCTAATTCAGAATGGAATGATAGGAATCAGAGTGTTATCTCAACAGTGCTTTACAAATTTACATTATGAAACCTTCATGCCGGGTTCACCGCAGGTCTTTCAATCACAGCATGTGATTGGAATTTGACAGTTAATGTTAGATTTAACGAAATTTTCGACCAGTTGGGCCATCTTGAGAGAGATGGGATCAAATGAGAATCTACCACATAGTCTAAAGTTTATTGAGCGTGAGTGCTCACGGGATTCAAGTCGCTTTTTTAATTAGTAGAATCTACCTAAGAGTAGAGCCTTGTATATTTGCTATTTAGTGTGTTTAGGTTGTTGACTGGGTTCTTCGCCTCGCTAGCATCAGCCATTGTCGCAGTGCACCCATTTGAAACAATGAGGCGAACACCAAGGACTTAATCCAATTGTTGCAAAAACAAGATTTGCTTCTTCAGAGCTATGACTTCAAGGGGTATTACCCTACTTACGGGTAGACTTTCTATGACCTAAAGCCAGTATGTTTTTCAAGACAACTTGGCCAAAGAGATCTATGTGGGGGGGCCCATTCCTCACTAGTATACAGAATCACTGGCACAACAATGGACGGAAAAAGTTGAATCTTGTGACTGATATCCCTGCAGTACGTACTTAAATTGGATATATTTTGGCTACCATCCAAGATCTTGCCACTCTATAGGTCTCAATGAAATTCATACATATGGAAGCTAGTGACAGAGTGGAAACTAGTGGCATGAAACAAATAAGAAAAACACGGACAGAATTCGGACCTCTACAAAATGTATGTGGTTTGATTCTTCTGCAAGGAAATTATTAGAGATTGTGACGTTTTCGAATTAAAACTATATACTAAAACTACAGACTTGGGAAATGCAGCAACAGGGTTGGGAGGAGGGCGTCCAGACGCTTCTTGTTCATGACAGTCATCAGGCTGCCGATTTGCACTACTTGCTCTACTGGACAGATTCAAACAACTTCGCAGAAGTTCAGCAGAGAAGACATTGAGCAACGTGATGAGTGGTGGTAATCAATTCTCAACTTTATTAAATTTACATGATTGGACCTCGCCACCCCATGTCTACCTGCATCTTCTTTCTCTGAATTCACTTGTATGTACACTAAACAAAGGATCAAGAATCAAGCAGCGGAGGAAGAACTACCCACTCTACATAACAGATGGGTGAGGATCCTCTTCCTTGGCGTGAACAGCAGCTTTGGGCCTCAATTTATCCCCAATCTGTGAAACTTTGCCCTTCACCTTGTCGACAAGAGAAGTCTCAGTGTCGGCATCGTCCTCCTCTGTTACAGTAGTCTTTACGTTCTCAGTCTCATGACTGATGGGCGGACTCTGATGATGGTGTTTAGGCGCTCCCATGGACTTCGTTTCTGATCCTGTGAATCAGAAAATGAAACGTTAATACATATCTACAACAGATATTCATGATCCTGAGGGTATCCTGTTCGTGGATTAGATCTTCTTACTTCATATGGTTTTGATACAGCGAATTTTGTACATGCCCTTACAATCTTATTTGTTGGAAAGGGTGAAACAAGAAAACATGAATGATTCATCGGTTAAGTTCAGCCATGTAAGTCAAAGGCCAGAGGCATCAAACACTCTCTTCATCGATCTATTTGCTTAAGCGAAAGAGATGTGTGAACTGACCGGGTGTAACCTCCTCGACGTTTTCCACGTGTACTATCGGAGCCCCAGGCAACTCCTCCTCTCCTGGTCTCTTCAAATCCCCGGATGACATTTTGAGGGAAGAAGCTTGTTGACCGCTCGACATCTCTCTACGATCCCCTGTAAATTTCAAGCAGTTTTCCAATTGCCAGTCTCAAGCTGAGAACTCTGATTTAGGCTTCTGCTCCGCTAGGACCTCTACAAGTCTGGAACAAACTCCTCTCCGCGGTGATGGGACAATTCTCGAATCGTTAACACCAATTTACAAGACGAGATGGCTGTGATCAGAACTGATGAGCTACAGATGTGCGCTGTACTCTTGCAATCCGTGAAACGAGCACATACCATGAGACTCTGCGAGCAGGAGTGAGACTGAGCTCGAATCAATTGGGGCAGTGGCTCGGTGGTGTTGCTGGCATTCAGTGAATTAGAACTAGCCATCTGGCAACGCTGTTCACACATCCACTTCGAAGTCTGACAGGTGTCGAACAGGTATGCGCTGCTATCTAATGCAGTCCAACATGGCTCTGATACGGCACGCGTCCCACTGTAAATGTGGCACCTCGCCGATACTGCTGAGGGGAGTCAAGCCAACTCAACGAGGTAGAGTCTCCACTCGCAGAGTCTAATGCCCGGGATGGAGATTCCGGCGTCGGACTCCCATTTTTTTTAGGACTTTTTGTCTTGAACTTTATGTAACTCTTGTTTACGGGAATTTCCTTTTTCTGTAAATACAATACACAGTTCGTGATTCGGAAGTCCATTGTGCCGACACGGAGCGTGCTCCATTGTCGGGGCGTTGAGGGCACGGAGTCCCACGCAACATCTTACCGCATGCACCTGCTGATTGGGATCGTCGTCCAAGTCTAAATCAAAATACTGTGCCATGGAAAGTATTGGGAAAGACGAAGTATAATAACAAAAAGGATGGGAAGACCCCATCGAATCGTTCAAGGATGAACCAAATAGTATCACATTGGGAAATATGTCCTACAGCGCCTAGTCTACAGGTCCGAAGAAGCATCACCTAACATGATTGCACCCGGGGTAGTGCTCTCTAAATAGCAATGGAAAGTATTTGGTTTCAGATGGCCTGCTGATGTTCAAAGTGACGTTAGCTTCAATCTCCACAAGGCAAAATATTCCGTTGGGTTCAATCGGATCCACTTGGATTCCAGGAGTCTCCAGCCTATGTTATGTTGCTACCACGGTGGATGCATGCGCTTTAATGACATGTCCCCGGATTCGATTCGGGATTCCATCGTGGACCAAAACACTGGTGAAACGGATTCAGACTGTGCTGGAAATGAGATGCAGATAAGTCGTCAATTCTCAAGAGACTCGTACATTTCTGGATGCTACTGAGCTGATGTTGTTATGTGATCATTGCTCTCGTGCTAACATTAGTTGTGACCACCGTCGCTATTTCAGAGCTTCAAATCATGCCTGGATTTGCATCACATACTTAAATCTGATGGAGATGAACAAGTAAAAATCCATGCACGGCTGTACTTCCTTCAGCAGAGCGCCACGTGCAAATGGATGCATTTTGCGAACATTTCACAAAATTTCATTTCGAACAGAACAGAAGTAGACATCATAAACAAACATTACGATCCGTCGATCTAGAAGTAAAGGAAGTTCCATAAGATTTCCAGGCTGTAGCGTGCGACGAAAGTCACACGAAGGAATTATTTTGGCAGAGTCGGGACGAATGAAAAGTCGAAATAGAGAACCACAGATCGGCGGAGGCCGGTCGATGCTGGCCAATTGAGGGTTTTCCTGATACATCATGATCAGAGAAGAATCCCCGTCAGAGCAAATCATAGTGTTCTAAGCAGTGTAGATTCTGCAACTGGCCAGAGATGGAGGAAGAAGCCTCCAGTTCCTACCTGTTATCTTGGACAAGCTCCTTCCTGTTATGTCCACTCGTCAATTGGCACTCTCTGAAGCTGCTCACGTAATTACGTGTAAATGTGTTGTGTGTTAAAGCAGAAAGTAGTAAGTGAGGCGTCATTTTCATCGAAGTAGACCAGGATTTACGAGTGCTCGTGATCATGATGAGCTTCCCAGTGCTGTAAGAGTCCAACAGGACTTGATCTGCTAGCAACTGGAGTCGTGTGCTGGTAGAGAACCGGGGCACATCTAGCTACGTGAATTGGTCCCGGCGGACGAGGATGTGTTACCCGAAGACAGATGATGTAAGGAAAATTCACGGGCGACTCTCGACGAGATCTGACGTGGTGCCGTGAACCAAAATTCAAATAGAAAAGATGATTCCTGGTTGTGCCGGCCTAGATAAAGATGGGACCTCGTCGAGCAAGGGTTTCCTGCCCTTTTACTTTATGTCTTCCACTGGTAGAGTAGCTTGTATATTTTGATGCAGGTTCGAGAATATTTGTCTCAAGAGTGAATCAGAAGCATTTTTACTAGATAACAAAAAACAAAGAACGCTAAACCAATCAAAGGAATGTTCATTTTACATGACAAGTACAAAACAATGATACATGTATCACTTTTAAACTACATACTACTCAAGTCACCAAATTTTCTTTTTCTTTGGTAGGAAGACTCCTCGTCAGCATACGAGTTTTACGTCTCTCTTGGCTGAACTACCAAACGACCAGAAACCCCTACTAGCACCCCCACAGGCTACTTTTCAAGTGTGCAGAGATGTGTTGGAAGCTCGAATGACCAGTGCCCATTGGCAAGAAAACTTGAGCATTTTCAGTTGAAATGAGCTTCTCTCCAATGATCATCAATCCCTTAAGTTGATTGCAAATTACAGCTGCTACCTGGCCTTAGCTTGCTACCATCCTAAACTCTGCGCTTTTCTCAATCAGAGTCGCACGAATTCGTAACTTTGAATGACATGACATCGGATGTCCTACTTAGATCACACAGACAGTGCAGAACGAGTCCCAAGTTTTGAAAGTATTGCAATGCAGTCATAGTTTTGGATGTGTACTTTAAAGACATATCCTTGAATAAGTATACATATAAGTCTTAAACACTTAATAACTGGGGAAGCCCACATAAGGCTTCTCGATGGAGTCCACTTACCTAAGATTTCCGAACAAGCAACTTTGAACAGTGCTGTATCTTGTGTCTTGGGCTAGATATACTATACGGAACTTCTAATAATCATATCATTCCAGTTTGGACGATATGGCTTTGAAGATGGACTGGAGGTCAGATTCCGTCTATGCTACTTTTGTTTTTCAACTCCGATCGACATCTAACAGTCCGGAGATAGGTTGTACTTTTGGCAGTACATCCAAGTTGAAATGCACGCGATTTGATCAAGCCATGCAAATTTTCTCCTGAATCTCAAATGAACAGCGAAGATCAGATTTGCTGATGAAGTGTGTTGTCGACATCAATGACAAAGCGATATCTAACATCTTTGCGGGCGATTCGCTGCAGATTTTCGTTGCAGTCCTTGATGTCAACGAACTCTATCATGGGCAGGACCTTGTTCTTAGCACAAAAGTTGAGCATTTCCTGCGTTTGTTCATTGCTTCAGGTTAAGGTCCCGGCGACCTGCTCGAGTCCTGGCATCAAAACCAAAACAAAGAAGTTATCATCATTTCCTTGCTGTGAGTGATCATCCCACAGTACGCTCTACACGCACTACATCGTAATCATCATGGCAAGAGATTGTAAGGAGCAAACTTGAGCTCGTCAGGGAATCCTACGAGGGCGATAGTCCCCTTCGTCTTCAGGACAGGAGGGTAAGTGTCAAGAGGATGGACGGAAGGTATAGTATCGATGATGTTGTGCATGATGTTAGCTGCAGCCTGCAAATACGTAACAAGGAATGATCTTAAATCGGATCAGTAAATGCCAGTAGCCAACTATACCAGACGAAGTCAAGTCCCCGGTGAAGGTTTGAAGATCATCTATCATTATAACACATGAAAGCAAAATCACATCTGACTGTGCTGGATCAGACGTGTTTACGAAATTATCCGCCCCGAGAACGTTGATTGCTTCTTCCCTCTTGGATTCGGAAGTGCTCATGATTGTAACCTTCAATCCGAATTCCTTGCCAAACTTGACAGCCATGTGGCCTAATCCTCCCAGACCTATCACACCCAGATGCTGCCCAGCTTTGTGTTCATACCATGAGCCATCATGGGGCTGTACACTGAGATGCCCGCACATACTAATGTTGCTGCCTCGGCCGGGGGTAGGCTCCCCGGGATGGTCAGCACGAACCTGCAGTGAAGCATCAGCCAATACTGCATTATCTAGTAGACTCTCCTGCAACCTTCATTTTTTTGGTCCTCAACCGTAACTTCCCGGATCCATGACCATTCAATTTGACAGCTCAACCTGTTCAACAGTTTGTTCAATTTGACGACGCGGAAATAGGAAATTTGTGCGTAATAAAGTTCATGCTTTCGGACAGAAACACATACTTCTCGGCGCAAACCATGTGGTTTGAGTAACCTCCTGCCGTCCAAGTAGCGTCCAAGTCTTGACCGTTGTAGGTCCATATCTTTTTAGGACAAATCTGCTGTACACCATCCTTGCAATCCTCACATTCCAGACAGGTCCAGACGTAGGTCCCAACGCCCACAAGATCTCCAACTTTGAAACGGGTCACGTTGGAACCCACCTCTGTCACCACTCCCACTACCTCATGCCTGCCTTCCCCCGAAATTCAAAGCACATCAATCGGTCGGTTGGTCACAACGGCTGATCCAATCGTCGTAAACACTAAAGCATGATCTTTACAGCTACTTAGGATTTGTGATTAACATGTCGTACCTTCATCTGTGGTTCAAAACATAAATAAGTACATATATACAGCAATCGGATACTCTTGAGATACGCTTGAGACAGAGTCGGAGTTTTCGTGTTCGGTAGAAGTCTTGGAAAGTTGCAAACCCAAATGGCCATGAGAAGGTTTGGAGGTGGTTTAGAAGTTTTAGCGCCAGGGCAAATATAAACTATGCAATACGTACCCGGGCACCATTGGATAATGAGCATCGCCGGCCACCTTGGAGAGCCAGGCCAGCTCCGCATGGCACATCCCGCAGTGTGTAACGCGGAACGAAACATTATCAGGTCCTGTCGCTCGGCCTGCAACAGGTTTTCATTTCACAATGTTATACTAAATGTCCACTCATAGACTGGAAGAAGCTCACTGATGCTGTTTCCGCTGGTTTCCTGCAATCAGCGAATCCATGGACCACCATGGAAGCGGGTGGACTCCAGGTTGGGCTGCAGATATACAACCATCGAGATCAATCCTTCGAAACCGTTTCCTAGTTCAGCTGGAATTCGCGTTCTGCCAAAATTTGACGGTCTCCTCCCTCGCAGGCGTACTCAAATGATCCGGCAATCTTTTTCTCATGTACAGCTTATGACTTCTGGCTGGCTCTCTAAGAATGTGTGTTTGATGCAATAATACATGGAGAGAATTGCGTTCTGTGACAAGTTAATTGGCCACTTAGAATCCGCAGTGAGCGCTTTTCCAGCTACCGCAGTCCGCAACAATCCATGCGGCCGTGTGCACGTCTTAGTAGTTGAGAAAAGTGTTGCATTGTACCTGCGTACTAGATTGTAAGGCCAGAGGATGCCAGACGAGTCTCGTGCAGCGTATCCATAGCATACTTGTCCATCGGTCTGGGAGGTAGTCATCAAATTATTTTTCTTGTACACCGCATTGCATTTGTGGGAAAGATGGTCAGTCATGGTACAACTTTACAAACATTTGAATTCTCAAGCTGCAAAGTAGCTCTAGAAATCCGATGACTAATTCATAGTCTGTCATAGATGCACGATTCAGGCTGATCATTAGCACTACCAAGACCTGAGATTCTTCTGGGCCAGGCATAGGTATCTGTCACTACGTCACAAAAGTTTCAATTGCCCGGGTTGTGAGATGAAGAACACGCGGATTCTCGAACATAGAGCACAAACGATACAGTACCAGGAGGTGCTCACCAGCTTCTGTATTTTTTAGCAGTTGTGACCAAGGTCATTGGAGGTTTCCTTCAATGTTGATCTCTTGCTGTTAGAATGAGTGGATCAGAAGTGATGGAAATGAACTCTTGGCACGGTCTTATATACACCATGTTCAGGCGTCATAAAACTTCACGGACAGACTCTGTCCGAAGTCATAGCAGATCCTATCTGCATGGACCCGCAATTGGGGCTAAGCTTACAGAATGAAGAATCCTGATTGATCATACGTTAGGATTTGATGGCAGGGTCCAATATTGTATTACTGAATCGCACTGTTGCGATAAAGCATCAATTGTAGGCATATTTACGATAGGTTTATGTAAACCCGAGCATCTTGCTGTCGGAGCCGGTCTTCAGTATTGCCTTGGTCTTTCTGTTCTATCACAGTTTTTCAATACTGCATGCATCAGTGGAGTAATTGTTCTTTCCAGTTCTAGCGGCACAAGAGGACTTGTCCTGCGAGGATAATTATACCATGAATGTGAAATAACTTTCTTCTTGTGGGTAGAACAATATAACAACGTGATGTTTTACTCTTTGGTAGGAAGCAGTCGGAAGCCGACTGCTTTAGAGCATATTTCAGCCTGGAGACATTAGCTCTTATGATGTTTCTTTGCTCGAACTTACTTGAATTCGGATGTCTCTGCACTATGATCAATCAAAGTACACGTACCCACTTAATCAGTTCATCTTAGGAAGTATACATTAATAGCTACTTTTGGGACACCAATTTGCACTGGGAAGTTCTTAGGATATACTTAAGACTTCGCAGCAAAAACCGCAGAAGGAAGGGTGGCAGAACTAAGCAAATATGCCACGTTTGAATGCTCGTAAACCAACGATTCTGTGTGTTGAATTTCTTCAGTTATTGCTTGAGCATTGCTTTGATATAGCGTTAAGACTGCCCTGTTAGTCGAACGACTGATTAGGACTGTCATTCTGGTCAACGGTTTCAAAGTGAACATTGCATACAGATTCATTTCCCTTCGTTTGCATATAAGTTTTCTAGTTTACCAGAAGGAACAAATGAGTTTGCAATGTCAATTGAACGACCCCGAGTTAAGCGGTAGAAATTATTTTCCAAAAATCCAGCGGTATCATGATCAGTCCTTGAAACAGCTGTATTGCTAAAAGGGGCCCATATATGAGAATGACCCGGCCTCGGAATTCGTGAATCCATCTTTTATTCTGATCAGTTAAGTGTTGCAGTGCTGAACAGCATAGACCAACAGGTTTAAGTTGTATGAACTCCTGTCTCTGAGAGAGCAGAGTGCTACCTCAACGTGAATTGCGAGGCGAGGCTTCAGAATGTCGAGCAGATTTTCAAACTAGTTACTGAATAATCAATTTCTGATGAAACTCCATGTACCTGAACGCTTGAATGTAAAGTGAAACATATCTGACTTAAGCAAGATAAGTGTTTGACCAAAAGTTTGGACAATTTGAGGAACGGGGACAGGTCATCCAACATTGTCAAAAGTATCGTCATTGTATATACGACTTTCTTCAAGGATTTTCTCAGTAAATCGTTTTCTAATTAAGACAGTAAATTCAGCATTGTAGATTCAAGAACCAAATTTAGTCCGCCAATCCAGTTCTCTCGCCTCCGTAGTTGTGGACTCTAGGAGACTAAGCACGCAGCACATAGCCCTTCTCGAAGCTGTCACCTGGGTTTGTACCTGGTGCCTCCAACTGCAGTTTCAAATGGTGGCAGAGACCTCGATCGCTGTCGGCGACCTCGCCTTGCTTCGTCCTAGTTCTATGTCTTACACTGAAGTATGATTCCGCGTAATATTGGTTGACCTTGAGGTGGAGAATCGAACATTCAAACACAGATCGCCTTGTATTCTTCAGCTGCAATTGATGAAGCCTTTTCCTCCTCGATGACTTTCTCGCCTATGATGTTTTTAGGATTGATTACTACTGCTACTAGTGTTTGTTTTCTAAGCACACTGCAGTGAATCAGCTTCTGGCCTCCGTATGCGGTTTCCCAGAAGCAGCGCAATTACGTGAGTATACACTCGGAAAACCTGACGTGTTCATATATCCACGTAGATGGCAGCGGTTTGTTTCATTCGAGCCACCGAAGTCTCCGCTTTCTATGTGTCCTCCAGAGCACTGCGCACTCTGATCTGCTGCGTATTCTGCCTGCAAATATGACAAGCAGAATTCCCGAAGCCTTTGAGCAAGCAGTGAGGATGCGTATTCTCGGAGAACGGTATTTCAGCCAGAGTTTGATGCAGAATCTTGTGTGGGACACTCGACGAGATAACACGTGGTGCCCGAGATTCAGACAGAACGTGGTGCCTCTGATGGGCTCTCTCGGGAATGAGAAGGAAAACTTGACAACCTTCTCAAATCTCAGACAAAAGCAAGGCGACGCCCTTATGACCATCACCCTGGTCCGGGTCCGGGTCCTGCCACGGTTGCCGGACACAGGACCCTGGTCTTGGCCATTACGTCTCTTCTGCCCCTACGCCACGGCGCCGCGCCAGAATTCCCAACGAGCACGGCGCCGAAGGATTCTTTCATGCCTAAGTTTCGCATCTCCTCATACTTGATGGACGAAGAAGCAGAACTCACGAACTCGATGAAAGAAAGTTCCACTGCAGTTACATGAGTTGGGTCAATTTTCTCCACAGCTGCTCTAGTCCGAAGTCGAGAGGTAACCTTGCCACGTACATCATCTATACAAGTAAAAGGAGTCTTCCATGTGGAATCATTTATATGACTTTCAAAGCTTCAATAAATTAGTCAGAATTCAGAGACCGTGATGCCTACGAACTATCGATGCCAATGGAACTCATTTGTTGGCAATTCAACAAACATGAAAAGCAGATAGGCTGACTGGAACTTACACTATGTTAAAGTCAACAATGATCGCCAATATCGATAATCCCATGGATATGGAATCAGTAAGCAAGGAACCAAAATTTGATTGTATGAATATTTAAGTGACTCCATAAATATGGGGAGAGTTGTAACTGTGTAAGAGCGATAAGAATATGTGAGCCATCTTTCTTTCCAATTGGACTGAAGGATTGTTTGCGCCACCATTTCACATTCTTGCAGCAGCTTTAGAGACTAGATCTTATTGCAATTGAGAAAGACTGAGAAGCTGCTCCTACAGAGAGGTTTTGTGCCTCACTCTGCATGTTGGCGCAACAACTAGGTCCGTGACTTGGCCCGAGTATGCAGCTCTGTCTGATGTTCAGACAGAGGCTAATCCAGAATGTAAATTCTGGAGCAGAACGTGGATTGATGGCTTCCTCGAAGCTATGAGTTGGACTTCCAAGGTCTCGTGGAGCTCTGCTTGAGAGGTGCAAATCTTAACACGGCAGTGTTGATGGGTTTCTAACTCTGGGACTGTCATCATTACCATTCCATGCGTCCTCCAAGTCAATGTGGATCGGACCTGTGCATAAGTGATTTTCGCAGACATCTTTGCGACTTCGAACTCTCGCATACGAAGTCGAAGTCTTTCGAAGCAAGCCGTAAGCCAGCTCTTTGATCTGGATTTGAAATCACTGTCCGCGAACTCCTCCAGCTATGACGGGTTGAGCTCCAGCAAATCAATTGCTTTCAATTTGCAGCAGACAGCTGACAGAATTATCGAGTATAAAGTATGGGTGCTCGGCGTGATGAGGAACAACATTCTTCATTACAAAGCCCTTTTCTTCCGATTCTCGTCTTCCCATACTTTGTTAAGTAACCAAAAATTCTCCCAGTGACCCTTCAGAAAGTGACCTTTCAGAAAGCAGATCAAACGACCTTTCAGAAAGAAGCTTTACACACAGAACAGACCTTTTCCCAAGCACTTCTGCAGACGTTCGTTAAGCATGGAAAAAACACTCGTCCTCAGCTCTCTAGTGCTAGTTGCTTTTGTTGCATCGACGTCTCATATTTTGCCGAAAGCTGATGCAGACGATTCAGGCACCTTCACAGAATACAATGTCATGGATTATGGAGCAGTCGGAGATGGAACAAGAAATGATACTCAGGTAAGAATGATCATGGAACCAAATTTTACTAGAAAGAAGCTTCTGATTCTAACAAGGGATGGCGATCGAGAAGAGATGGTCTCCAGTTTCTATGAGAGTAAATGATCCGAAGTGAACAGCATGTCGAGCGTGTCTGATCCAAAAGACTTTTGACTTTTTTCCTTGTTAATCCACTTGATCTGTACCTTTCTGAGGAGGAAAATAAAATGCCATGCAAAAGATAACTTAACAGAGAGTCTTCTAGGCTTCTACTTCATGAGTATGGCGTTGCCTACCTATCGTTTCCTCTGATTAGAGTCACTTTTTAAACATGTACAATCTTGCTTACCTTTTATAAAGTTCGTCATCAGAGGCCGCACTGCATACAATCGGATGCTTCTGGAGTCCTTTAGGCTGAATATGGGAAGGATCAACGCTAAAAAGAAGTACCACATTTGCCACTTAGTGCTACTAGCAGTCGTTTATGTGCTGCAACAATGCAGAAAGATCACGTCAGAGTACTACAAGCTAATTACGTAACTATAATCTATGGCAGTGCTTCCAAGCACTTTCTAGATAGACCAGTCTATCTTATTCATGCATCCAGATTCTTGTTGCAGTATAGGAAATTTCAAGGTACATTTATGTATATTAACCCTTCTCTCATTTCATCCTATCGGAAGGATCTCTTGTACTAGTCCTTTCTTTCAGATGTCTGCTTCGTTTCTGATCAGGATCTTGTCCCTATGAGAAACATATGAGAAATATATTCGGAGGTAGCATATTCATAGAGTATGGGGAGCGCAAGCTTTCTGTTGTCGCTGTTGCTGTCTCAGCAGCTTGTCACTTCGACATTTTCTTTGCACCCTTCATCTCCTTTCTCTGGGAATTCGACAATCTCTCCACGTTCGCCAATGTCTCCAGTTTCAAGACTCCCACCTCCTCCTCCTCCTCCTCCTCCTCCAGCAACGATGAGCCCCGCTTCTGCTCCCAGTAGCCCATCAAACTCGACAGCGCAAGGACCAGATGTGTCCACCGGAACAACGAACTCATCAGCAGTTTCAGAGCCTGGTGGTTCGGACTCCTCCAATAGCTCAGAAATCGTAGACTCTGGTGCTTCTTCTAACAATACCGATAACTCAAATTCGACGTCTGTAGATTCACCTCCTGATAATTCAACCTCCTCCACTTCGAACTCGACTATAGATACTTCCGAAGACTCCTCGAATTCTACTGTAATCTCAGAAACAGGAGACTTGAATACCACTTCGAACAGCTCCAGTACAGCAACTCGCATGACAGAATTCAGTGTGTTGAAATATGGGGCTGTCGGAGACGGAGCCACGAACGACACTCAGGTAAATCGCATTGAAATTCCATTTGTAGATCAGCCGCTGACGAGGCGCCGATCGATACGACAACCGCTATGGTCCCGTAACCTTGAGCAACGTCCCATCTTGCTGCAGTGCCCAGATCTTAACAACCAACCGGACGTCCAAGTCACAGGTTCGGTTGCTGAAGTAAGTGGAAGCATGTCTGCATATTGTCCTAGGGAGCTCTGCATCTCAAGGTCTATGGATCGAGAGCACGTGTATAAAACATAAGAAGCACGCATGAGAAAAACGATATCCCCTTCAACTTCTTATGAACCGACGATGAAACCGGATTTCTTTCTCGCTATCCGTAAACGTCAACGACTCACAAACACTTTCCCTAAAGTTGTCTACCTTCAGTTCGAGAGGTGAGTTAGCTAGTTCAAATTAAGATCGGAGATCGGAGGACCAAAACACACAACTCTTTGAAGGACACTGAGGGAAAAGCAAATGAAAAAGCCATTCTGATTCTACGCTGTGTATTTGTGCTGTGCAGGCCTTTGCGGATGCCTGGAAAGCTGCCTGCGCAGTCAATTATGCCTACGTGCATGCGCCCTTAGGATACAAGTTTTTAGTCTACCCAATCACGTTCAAGGGTCCGTGCCTTCTGAACATGACATTTAAGGTACAGCGGTCTGGTAACTTCACCTTGCCTTGATGCAATTTAGCTACATGTAGAGGTACAGATCGAGGTCAAGAGCTCAAACACTTTATCTGGTTGAAACTGATAAACTCCGAGTCCACTTGGGACGTCCTAGAGCGTGTAGCTGCAGGGGGTGTTAGATTTGACTGAAGTACTAGTAGGTCCCAGTTGTTCACTTGATCTGTCCAGTCAAATGTCGGAAGCGGTAGATTTGCCCTCACAGAGATTTTACATGTGTACAGTTTATCAGCTGTGATTGATATTAACTAGAATGTTGTGGAAACTAGCGACAGATCTAAGTGTTTCTCGCATTGAAAGACGATATGACCAAGTTCTAGGATAGATAGAACAGTTCGGAAATATCCTCAGGATGGTTGAGTCTTAGTAGTAGCCTAGTAGTTTAGAATGACATCTTAATTCAGCCTTATCTTGAATTTAGTTTGAATCTAGAAACTTTCGAGGTCGGGTCGACTTTGACTGAAGCTACTTGTTCACATGTACACTTGCATGCGGTCCGTTCGATGTGCAGGTGGATGGAACAGTTCTGGCTCCTCCTGAAACGTCTGTCTGGAACGTGACAAGCGGCAAGGACCATTGGCTGGAGTTCAGCAAAGTGTCTATGATCGTTCAGGGCACTGGCACCATCAACGGGCAAGGCCAGAACTGGTGGGCAGAATCGTGCAAGACCAACTCCAGCAATGTAAGCCAGCACATGTCATGATTCTCGGACTCTTTTCCCTGCCCTGCTTGCTTGGGTGTCTCGGTAGGATAAAACTCCACAACTTGAGACATATTAAAATTATACGCTCGATCTGTTCTGTCCCCTGCACGTATATGCAGTCTATTCCCCTCCATAGCATCCAGTCCATGCGTCGATTGTTATACTTTCAGTTCTAGTCAAGACTTTCTGCTTCTGTTCTGATCCCACTATTTACCCAGAGCTCCTTCAAGTTCCTGCATCTTTGCCTCGCTCTTTATTCTTAGGCCCCTTTCATCCAATCTCTGTATCCTTACGATGTCCGATTTCATCAAACCCGGATCAGTGAACAACTGCGAAACTTGAGGTAGTCTTGCTTTCATGACGTGAGCAAATCATTTATACATCATGAGTTGTTCACGTTGCAACAACTGTGAACATATATCTTGGGCAGCATCTACAGTGCTTTATTCTTTTTCAAGCCGCCGTGGTCTTAGCATGCTATTTATTAGACTCGTCTCCAATACGATTAGTGTAATAATTAACAAATGCTAATGCCAGTGCCATCATCGTTAGGGGCGACATGCAATGCACTGAGTTGGACAAGTCATGGTTCAGGCTTACGTACACTAGCAGGCACATAGTTTCCGTCGTTTGCAATCGACATCTGGACTTGTGATTCATGCATCTCGTGCTCTCTTGTTGCTGGGTCTAAACAGATTCGA